>JAJJWX010003262.1:1800000-2331438 GCA_023529315.1 Papaver bracteatum
CGCTCAGAGATAGCGACAAACTGGAGATACTCCGCAGAGGAGACCGCCCTCCCACCGTCTCCTCATAAGGAAGACCCGCCAGACTCCCTCCACCGGGCATAACCCGTGCCCGCACCAAGAGAGAGTGCACCCTTACCGCGGGACAAAACAAAAAGGGAAAACTCAACAACTCCCTTTTTCAAGGGAAGGTCGACCTCAAGACTTTGCAGAATTTCTATATGCATCAAAATGTTCTGTATCATCGAAATCCAGCTCTCTATCAAGATGTCTCGGAAAATAGGAAGCACAACAACAGCTTGAACATGTTCATATCGAAGTTTATAGAATAACATCAGTAGTAACCCTCTACCGTCGTTTACAACGACTTGGATACTATTGGCCGGAGATGGAAGCTCAATCCCGATTACTCCAGAAGACGTGTCTCAATTGCCAGGCGCCCCCATGTCAGACAGAGGTCCTCAACATCAGTCGCACTGGGGACTGGCAGGAGCCATACATCGGCTTCCTTCACGACGGCATTCTTCCTACTAACAAAGAGGATGCGTCCAAGCTAAAAAAAAAGTCCAAAATATTCGTGTTCCATGATGGGGTTTTATATCGCAAGAGTTTTGGAGGAAGTCTACTCCGGTGTTTGGGTGGTATAGAAATCCCAGTTATGTTAAGATAAATGTACGAAGGCGAACACCAAGGGAAACAGAAACTGTTCCTGCAGATACACGAGAGGTACTACTGGCCGACCATGGAAGACGATGCAGCTACTTTCGTTCAGAAATGCCGAGAATGCCAGATCCACGGAAACCTCATCCACGCGCCTCCAACACCCTTGCACTCGATAAGTAGCCCGTGGCCCTTTTATAGCTGGGGACTCGACATCATCGGGAAGATAAACCCGCCATCCTCAAAATAGCATGAATATATAATAACCGCGACCGAGTACTTTACCAAGTGGGTTGAAGCTGTCCCACTGAAAGGAACCACCGGAGCCACAATCGAGGCATTCGTCAAGGAATACATCATCTTCCATTTCGGCGTACCTAAACATGTCATCACCGAAAACGGCACGCCTTTTGCTAACAAGCAAGTACAGGAACTACTTGAGAGGTACGGAATTAAACAAGTCTTCTTTACTGTCTATTATCCCCAGGGAAATGGGCAAGCCGAAAGTACCAATAAGACTCTGATCCAAATCCTCAGCCGGACAGTACACGACAATCCCAGGACATGGCATGAGCAATTGCCGATGGCTCTCTGGGCATACAAAACATCTCCTAGAAGCTCCACCGGCGTGTCTCCCTACTTCCTCGTCTACGGTACAGACGCGATCCTCCCAGCAGAAATCAAGATCCCGTCTGCCAGAATGGCCGCAGCGAGTGGACCTCAGTGGAATGAAACCGAATCACTCAATACCAGAATTGCGGAACTAGATACTATGGACTCCAGAACATCCCGGGCATAGGAACATGCACGAGCATACATAAGCATGATTTCCAGGGCTTACAACATCCATTTAAAATCCAGGATTTTCAAGGAAGGGGATCTGGTGCTAAAAACCGCCAAGCACATCCAACAAGATGCATCGGCGCCGAAGTTTTCCCCCAAATGGGAAGGGCCGTACATAATCACTAAAGCATATGACAGTGGTTACTACAAGATTATCAAAGAGGATAGGGGGAAAGCTATAGGAAGTCGTCAACGGAAAATGGCTTAAGGCATACTACGCCTAATCACTTCTCTGCAACATGCTACATCAAAAATGTGAACGTCCAGACACCCTCTCTGCTTTTACTTCCTTTCTTTCCAATTATCGAATTTCAATACAATCCAACAAATTAATGGAATTTCTTTATTTCTTCAAAAAAAAAAAAAAAGAGGAGCCTTCAAATCTCGTGATACAAATCAGAAAATCCCATCTAGTAAACTATAATCTCTACAACACATCATCTTCAATCGACCATGATATCTTTCAGTCCTACTCTTCAAGTCTCGAGTTAACTCTTCAATCCTACGAGACTCCAGGGCCAAAGATTTCTCCTCTTCCAGCATGGCTTTTGTGGAAGGAATCACACCAGCAAGAATACCAGCTCTGTCGACCTTCACAATATTAAGACGACGCCGCAACCAGCTAATATTAAACTCCAAGGATTCACAGGTGGACACCATGTTCTCCCACCTTTGAATGGATGACTCTGCAACAACACGGATGGACATATTCTCCATCTCAGCAATCATTTGCAAAATACAGATCACCACGGAAACTAAGGCGGACGAACAACACTTCACTACGCTCCTGGTAGCGATATGGCCGCATGTCTTCCATATCCTCGTATAAAGGACCAAGAATTCTTTCCACACCAGGAAATCGCCAACATTCTAATAATTGGAGGAGAGACACCTCATACGAGTCCCAAACGACAAACCTGCATAGGGGTATTCATGACAAGAGATCCCTAAATCAGCGTTCTCCAAGTCTGTAGAAATTAACAAGGTTGGATTCGAAGGGAGGGGAACGACTAGGTTATCCTCGTCGATAACAGTAACGCATGCTCCCACGGGATATCTCTGCACAAAATTTCCATTCATCAGACAAGTGGTAAAGCGAACGTCAGTCCACTAAATAAGAAGAAAACATACCGGTATGATTTTCTTAACCCGAATAACTTTTGTTGGGATGCTCCTGCAAGAGTCAGGTCTCACGCCTTCACCTAGAGAATCTGGCTGGTTAGAAGATGATTCGTCTCTGTGGGACATGACAAAGAGAGAAACTCGACAAGAATAACCCTTTATCAAACGAGGGAGATGATGCAGTTACGTTGTGTATGAATATAGAACCTTAAAGGAAATGAAGCAACGAGAGACATAACACTTCCAGATTTTAGCGTGGGTAATGCCCTGATTGAAGCCGCGCGCGTGAATGAAGGCAAAATAAGGAAACTTTGCTATCTGTAGAAACATCTACTCCCTCCTTGTTTACACCGGTCTCGCCGGCTAGCACAATCAACTTCCTCACCTTGAGCCGGTCCCACCAGCTAGCACGTTCAACTTCCCAAACGCCGCCCAAGTCGCGCCAGCTAGCACACTCAGCTTCCCTACCTCGCGCCAACTCCCCAAAACTCATATCGGTCCCACCGATCACGCCGACCTGTCAATGCCTCCCAAGTCGCAATGCCGCTCAGCTTCTTATCTCTCAATGACGCTGACTTCCCAATTGTGACAGCCTCCCGAGTTGTGCAAAACTGCCAGAGGCAAGGGTTCCAAATCCTATTTATAAAAAGGTCAGACAAACCTCTTCAATTATCTTTATGATTTGTTGATAATTTGTCACCATCTTATGCTTACCTCGCAACAAAGCTCCTGTTCCGAGCTAAGCAGGGGACTTAATGTTGATGGTGGTTTTTAAACAAAGGGTAAAATTGTAAAACCCCAAATAACCTAATGTCACCGGTGACACATTTATTAGGACATTTAATGCATATAGTCAGTAATTAATGGGGGGTATTTTTTCAAATTAGGGTTACAACGAACAAAACCCTAATCACCTCCGTGCCAATGGAAAATCATGCCAGCCACACCAAGCCCAAGCTAGCCGTGCCATGCCAAACGCACTCTTCCTTGGACCTAGGTATGCTAGTCACACCAAACGCCCCAAAGCATGCTAACCATGCTATCCGCACCTCTGTGCCAATGGAAAATCATGCCATCCACACCTAGCCCACGCTAGCCGCGCCATGCCAAACACACTCTGCCTTGGCCCTAGATATGCTAGTCACACCAAACGCGCCAAAGAATGCTAACCATGCTAGCCGCACCTCCGTGCCAATGGAAAATCATGCCAGCCACACCTAGCCCAAGCTAGCCGCACCATGCTAAACGCACTCGGCCTTGACCCTATCTATGCTAGTCACACCTAACGCGCCAAAGCATGCTAACCATGCTAGCCGCACCTCCGTGCCAATGGCAAATCATGCCAGCCACACCTAGCCCAAGCTAGCCGCGCCATGCCAAATGCACTATGCCTTGGCCTTAGCTATGCTAGTCACACCAAATGCGCTAAAGCATGCTAACCATGCTAGCCGCACCTCAGTGCCAATGGCAAATCATGCCAGCCACACCTAGCCCAAGCTAGCCGCGCCATGCTAAACGCACTCTGCCTTGGCCCTAGCTATGCTAGTCACACCAAAAGCGCCAAAGCATGCTAACCATGCTAGCCGCACCTCCGTGCCAATGGAAAATCATGCCAGCCACACATAGCTCAAGCTAGCCGCGCCATGCCGAACACACTCTGCCTTGGCCCTAGCTACGCTGGTCACGCCAAGCCAAACACCCTTACCTTGGCCCAAGCCAAACACCCTTACCTGGCCCTAGCCACGCCATGCCAAAGTAGCGCCCGCACCTAGGCTTATAAACTGTGCAACCTAGGCCAAATTGGTCACGCATGCCATTGGTACATTCCAACATGCTCTCTGGTAGTTTTCCTTACCAAACCGTGGCCCTAATGGCCGAGCATGCCATTGGCACATGCCAACATGCTCGCTGGTAGCTTTCCTTACCAAACCGTGGCTCTAATGGCCGAGCATGCCATTGGCACATGCCAACATGCTCGCTGGTAGCTTTCCTTACCAAACTGTGGACCTAATGGCCGAGCATGCCATTGGCACATGCCAACATACTCACTGGTCCTTACCAAACCGTGGCCCTAATGGCCGAGCATGTCATTGGCACATGCCAACATGCTCGCTAGTATATTTTCTTGCCAAACCATGGCCCTAATGGCCGAGCATGCCATTGGCACATGCCAACACGCTCGCTGGTAGATTTTCTTACCAGGCCATGATCCAAGTTGGCCACGCATGCCATTGGCACATGCCAAAACCCACGCTGGTAGCCTAACTTGCAAACCGTACAACCTACCACCAAGGCATTCCACATATGCCATTGGCACATGCCACACACGCTACTAGCAGCTTTGGCACTGCCACTTACACTCAATGTACAACCTACCACCAAGGCATTCCACACATGCCATTGGCACATGCCACTAGCATCTCTTGGACTGCCACTTGCGCTCGATGTGAAACCCGCAACAAAGGAATCCCGCACATGCCATTGGCACATGCCACACGCGCCCCTAGCAGCGCCACTTTCACTCAAGGTGCGACCAACACTCGAGACATCAACACAAACTGGGGGATGCTTTCTTGGGGTTTTGGTTTGGTGGTCACAGCGTGCGGCGTACACTACGCTCGCAATAAGAACGGCGTGAAAAGGAATAAAAGCGGTCAATTAAATAAGGCAGTAATGGTGAAAAAAAATTTCACCATAAACACCTGCGGTTACCACCTCCTCTATTTAATCCGCGACTTTACTCTATTCCTTAATGAGGCCAGGGTACGTTCGATCTCACTTGTATAAATAGGTCTCACCTATTTCTACCAGACAATAAGTCTTGGTCAGGAAAAAGACAACACTATCAGATAGCCACTTTGAAAGCTCTCTCAAAAGCTTCCATCACTAGCAAGCTTCCTAATCTTCTACTTTTCTGATACAAGTCGAGATACTACCTTTCCAGAACTCTCTGGTCTCAACACCCTTCTTTGCTATCCTCCCCAAATCAACCATTCTCCTCCACTTTGTGACCGAAGCAAGTATGGAACGGCCATTTCTTGGTTTAGGCCGGACTTGTACAGATTGATCTCTCGAACCTAAAAGTGCTCAACGTGCAGCACATTTGTTTAGGGTTTGAACCAGTTTCTCACTCACCTACCGAATTTACCGAAATCGGCAGAAACGATTTTTACCTATAAACAACTATTAACATCGGTTTTTCTAATATTTAATCAACCCTGATGTTTGGGTCTAGTTATAGTTTCCCAAATTTTGGGATACCACTTTCTACCACTTCTAAGTTCTATCTTTATGCCAAAAAATATTATTTGTATGTTATATATTTATTATGTCAGTTAATTTATTTGGCATAGGAAAGATAGACATTTTGTATGTAACAATACATCCTATGACAGTTTGAGTAAGGACTGTTCTACCTGGCTTGTTAAGATGTTTAGATCTTCAATATGATAACCTGCAATCAAATTTATCAATCATACCAGAGAAATATTCACATTTATTTTGCTGAAGAATGAGAGGAATACTTAGGTACTTATCTTGTAAATCTAGTTTATTTTTATGTTTTAGAGACCACTTGTATAGCTAGTATATTTTTTATGTTTAGGATACCATGTTATCTGTTTTTGGGCTAAAAGTCAGAGCAGATTTATCAAAGTTAATGGCTTAGCAAAGTTTTACTAAAGTCCTCTATAATAGTATTCAAATGTTTTACATCTTTAGGATTGGCCTTAGTAAAGATCGAATAGTCATCAGCAAAAAAGAAAAATGTGAGACAACGATACTAGATTTAAAGACTTTGATATCTTTTATCACATTACAGGGCTTCCAAAGTCTGAGGGTAGAGATGTGATTTTTGTCATTGTAGACAGGTGTAGATGGTAGATTTTCGACAAAGGCTAAAATCGTAAACCCATAATTATACGAACCTCTGATCCAGCAGTCATACGTGAGTATTGAGACACGGATCTCTCATCGAATCCTCTGACTGAGAATACTTTCTCTCAGAGTACATGTAGATATGTAGTCTCACGGCTAGGCAACATCATATATCATGAATACTGAACACTTCAGTAATTATTTCTATATAGTATCACAAGATGGACGGCTCCTAGATAGCTTGCTCTGCTAGTATAGAGTGATAACGTCTTCAGGATACAAACAACGAGTTTATCATGACTATATAAAGAATATAAAGCTCCAACAAGCTCATATCGGGATAATTAATGCTCCTAGATAGCTTGCTCTGCTAGTATAGAGTCACAAGTTAATTATTCCTAAATTCTTGGATTCATCCATTGAATTTCCGAAAATATTCAAATATTTTCGCAGTATTTCATTACTGCAAACCATGGTTCTTCCTAGCAGAATTCCATGGGCTAGTAATAAATATTCAACACATGGGCGTATGAGCTTCCTCCGAGTAAGCCCCGACTCAAATGGTGTAAGTGTACTCAACGACGATGCACTAACAATCACCGCACGAACGAGTATTTCAAAATACGACGAAACGATGAACCTATGCAAAATAGGATGGAAAATAACAAATAATTAAAAATTAACCAAGGCGCTGGGAGCATGGGCCCACTGACTGGCCGGACGTGTCGTGGTCAATCCCACGCCAGTTGCATATTTTTATCATATTTTTGTTGTTTTCTTTGAGTTCATGAAAGACCTTTCATTTGAACAAATATCCTTTGTTTTTAGGAAACTCCTCAGTTTCATGGTGTTTCCTTCACACCAAGGAAATAATATAAAATTAGGGAAAAACATTGTGGGGCGTGACCATTGGACAATCGGCCATGCCTTGGTCCCAGCTGGCCCCACACCTCATGGTTCCTCATTATTTTATTATTATTTCCCTAATTTCATGAAAACTCCATAATCTCATGATATTTCCTTGATCCCATGAAAAAATAATATAAAATTAGGGAAAACCTGTGTGACCGGGCCCTAGCTGGCCTCCCACGTCCCATTTTATTATTATTATATTTTTCATGTTTTCTTGGTCCCATGAAATTCCTTGATTTCATGATATTTCCTTCAAATTATGAAAAATCCTTCAAATCATGAAATAATACATAAAATTAGGGAAAACGTACGGGACTGGGCCTTAGCCGGCCAACCATGCTCCAAGCCGGTCCCACACATCCCACACGTCCTTTATTTTTTTTTATGTTTTCCTCATCTCATGGAAACTCCTTGATTTCAACAAAACTCTTTAATTTTAACAAAACTCCTTGGTTTTATCATATTTCCCTAGAATCATGAAAATATTATAAAGATTTGGAAAAACGTGTGGATTGGCTCCCATGGCCGGACCCACACTTCATAATGCCTTCACTCTTTTATTATTTTCCTTCATCTCATGAAGTTTTGACGGTTTTATCAAAAATCCCTGATTTCTTCATATTTTGTCAAATGGATGCTCAACTGCACGCCAGAAAATATCAAAATTCTCAGAACTGAGATACAAACACTTTGATGACATGAGCATGTTACCTTGACTGACCGGGGTTGGCTCCTTGGCTCGCAATGATCCGGTCCCGTGTATTTTCACGGTTTGACCTAATTTGCGCAATTGCATGTATTAGGTCCAAAACTCTTCCAAACAACTTGGAACTTCATGAAACGATCATCATTTAATCCCGTGACCACCCAGGGCCGGTTTCATGACCCCTTGGTTGGTCCCTTATCTCTTCATAATTAATTAGGTTTTATCACCTAAGGCTCAGACGAGCATTTTTCGAATAAATGATTAAACCAGCATTTAATCATTCTTTCATTAACAAACCACCAACTCTTCAAGAGGCCTTGGTATTTGCTCACACGAGCATATGGGAGTTTTATGGTCGACCCACGGTCCCATGAAGCCAATTCTCCTTCATTCCATGGTTAATTCCAAAATAAACCATCACTCGGTCATCAATTGATCAAAATAGGGTTTATGAGTCCAAGGATCATAATTCCATATTCGAACACTAATAACTTTACGACGATCTCATGATCAGTATTCTTATTAATTATGCTCGGTTCAACTACCAGTTTAATATTTTATTTTGGTCACGCCAATAATTCATCAGATGAGCAATACTTGCTCAGATCAAGGAATATTGGTTCAACTATCAATATTCAACAAATCAGAGCAATACTTGCTCGCCTCAACTATCAACGTGAGAATCATGCCCATGTTCAGTTCACGAGTTTCAGAACATTTTACAAAATCATGTTCAACTCAGTAAATACATGGACTCATCGTCCCGTAAAATCATGAAGTCAACAACTGACTAAACTAACCACGAGACGTGAATCGTGTCACTTGAGGGGATATCAACTAGGGTTTTGGTCTGGCGGTCTACGGCACGTATGTTCAAACACACGATGGAATGTGAGCAAGTCGTGAAAGAGTTAACAAAGTAGTGGATGGAAAATCAACCAATTCTCCGCACGATGAGCAACTGGTTTCAAACACGATTTCCATTTCCCCACTCTTTGATTCCATCAACTGTCACACTTCATGGGATCATGACGTTTACAATTCCAGCAATATAAATAAGTCTCTAAATCATGATTGAAACAACATGAATAACAACGATCTCACGTCTCATAGACAACACGAGAGCAATAACTCATCAATTGAGCAATTACTCTCAACTAAGCAATTTCAATCATTCAAAACTTATCATATTCAGAATTCACAACACACCTACAATCTTTGATTACCATTGATTCCACACATTTCTCAGCTTCCCTCCTACAGATCGACCCATCATCTCTTGTGACCAAATTTACTCTTGAACGGACATTGTCTTGGTTTAGGCCGGAGTACTACAGATTGATCTCTCAAATTCAAATTACTCCCTTCTTGCAGTGCATCTGTGTGAGGTTGAACATTTCGCTCGGTTCAAGGAGTCTCCTCTATACGGTCGTCTCCTCAATTCCGTAAAAACCAGCAAATTGTTTTGCCCCATCTATAACAGGTTTACTAAATACTCACGCTTTGCATCCCTAAGCCATCCGCATACCGCTCAAACTGTAGCCAAGGTCCTCATTCAGATGGTGCTTAAATTATATGGTTTTCCAAAAACCATTGTGTCAGACAGAGATGCGGTCTTCTTGAGTGGATTTTGGAGAGAGTTATTTCAGGCAGTGGGTACTCTTCTTCATTTAAGAACGTCTTATAATCCACAGACAGATGGTCAGACAGAGCGGGTAAATGCCTGATTAGAATATTATTTATGTTTTATGTGCAGTTACATGATGGTTAAGTAGGTTTCATGGTTGCCTCTCACGGAATGGTGGTTTAATACCACTTATCACAACAACTTAAAGTTAAGTCCCTACCAAGCTCTATAAGGATACCCTCCGCCACAGTTTGGGTTACATTTCACTAACACACAATAATTCAGGGGTAGAAGACTACTTTCACCAGCGTGGGGTAATGACAAAAGTTCTGAGACAGAATTTACTTAAAGCACAATATTGCATGAAACAACAATCTAACAAGAAAATAGTAGAGAGGTCTTTCAATGTAGGAGATTGGGTGTATTTACATTTGCAGCCGTACATGAAAACATCAGTGCAGTTATGCAAGAATTTGAAGCTCGCATCCAAGTTTTTTTGTCCCTACTAGGTCTTAGAAAAGATTGGAGCAGTTGCATATAAGCTACAGTTGCCTCCTCCTCTCACACTATCCAGTGTTTCATGTATCTCAATTAAGAAGAAGTTTGGACAAGGACTACTACCACAGACTGTACCACCCACTACTGGAAAAAATGGTTTATTCAAGGTCAAGCCTGTTGTAGTTTTGGACCATTGGGTAATTGTCAAAGGAAGACATCATATTCCACAAGTTTTGATTCAATGATGTAAAATTGTCGATGAAGATTCTACATGGGAAGATACTGCTTCTATCAATCTAGTTTTCCATCCTTCATCCTTGAGGATGAGGATCAGCTGTAGGGGTGGGTATTGTCATGTCCCATATTTAGTCTGGCTATATGCACCCTTAGTTAGTTACTTTTCTGTTCACGTGTGTTTGGCATATGTCTGTTGTCAAAACTTATTTAGTATTTGGTATACTTGTAAATTCGATAGTGATTAAAATCTTATTTTGTTTTTTATTATTTTGCTTTTGTTTAAGTTTCCCTCTTCCGCATAGTAGATAATGTGGAATTAGATTTTTGATTCACCAATTATAGTGTAGATCACTATAAATCTACAAGTAACGCCTGTGAAATTTGGCAATTTTGATACCTTTTCTGCTCACCCATTTGAGAATAATAAAATTACAATATATATGTGCCATTGGCTTCTCTTGTAGGAGAATCTGATGAAGGAGGTGGGGAAAATAAAGGAAAATATGGAGTGGATCGTAGGAGATGGGAAATCAATTAGACTGTGGGTTCATATATGGTATCCAGATCAACAAGAGCCTCTTGTTGAACCAAATGAACCATGCCAGAGAATCACTTTCCTAGAAGAACTAATGGTGGAAAAGGAAAACCAATGGAGTTGGGATGAACAAAAACTAACCCACTATTTTGTAACACGGGTTAGGGATAAGATCAGGTAGATTTAGATAAACAAAGATAAGTTGAGTTGGAAGCTGGAGAAGAATATGATGTTTACAGTCAAGTCTTTGTATAAAAAAACTTATTCATAGAGGTCAACCAGAAGATTCGGTGCAGAAAAAAAATTGGGGAAAAATTTGGAAAATGAATACCATACCAAGAGTGAAGGCTTTCATCTGGAAATGTATAAATTCTATTTTACCTTTGAATGAGAGAGTTTCCAGGATTCTCCCATATATCAATAAGACTTGTCCCATGTGCATTAAGGAAGAGGAAACACTTACGCACATCTTCATGGATTATGAGTTCATCAGGTAAGTCATAGCCTATTTAGGTTTTAGTATAGATGTCTACACTAATAACCAGTCGGACTTTCATTGTTGGCTCCAAAATTGGTTCTACAGAGGAAGAATGGATAGTTTGGGGAATATAGAGTGGGAAGACATCATGGCAATCATATGCTGGCATGTATGGAAAAACAAATGTGATTTAGTCTTTAGAAAAATTAAACCGAATTACCAAAAAACAGGAAACAACATAACAAGCATGGTGAATTGTAGCATAAAAGTTGGAGTAAATCTGGAATCGGAAATCCAGATTGTAGCTCATAAAAAGAGTATAGTAACCAACTTTCAAACTGTCAAAATTAATATAGATATACATACCAGGAGTGAAAAGGAAATAGGAGGGATAACACTAATGCTTTCTGATCATGCAGGAAAAAATTCAGAGAAAAGGTGCAGAAGCTTTGAAGCAGGGGCAAACGAAGATATAGAAGAGGCAGCAGCTTCCATGACAATCTAGTGGGCACATCAGCTTAATCAACCCCGTGTTGAAGTGGAGAGTGACAGTGCGAAAGTCCTTAAAGCTGTTAGATTTCAGTTAGAAATGGTGAAAACAAATAGAACAAAGTTGTATGCAGGCAACAATAGGAACTTTTTAGTTTGTATTAGAAATTTAACAGAACTTAGTCTTATTCCGAAGTCAGAAAACCACATGGCAGAACTCTTGGCCAATAGGTGCATGGAATAAAATCTATGCAAGCAGTGAAAGGAGCCACATATAAACTCTGTACTGGTGAGCCTTCTTCAAAGGGGTGAAACCACTTTTTGTAAGTTGTAATCTGATGGCCCTGGTTTATTTATTGGAAAAATAAAGGAAAAAAAAGGGCTTCTCTTGTAGGAAACTTGGGTTGGACTCTCAATGGGTTTTGTGCCACTGATCTTTAGATTTTTCATAGTTCTCTCTCCTCTTTTCTCTTCACTCAACGACTATTTTTATTCATCCTTTTTTCTCAAATTTTAATCTTCATCTGACTTCATATGGCTTGTGAGTAGTCTTCTTGCTTGTGTTCTTCTCTGAGATAGAGGGGAATTCATATTAGAAAGGAAGAAAGGATGATAATGAGTGGAAGGTCTATATACCAGAACTGAAAATTAGGGGTTGAGTCAACTAGAACATCACTTCTGATATATATGAAAATCTCATACGAACATTCATATGTGCATGCATATGCATCATTTAAATATAGGATACATGTACTGTGTTTACATATCATCATATATCATTGAAATTTGCATTCATATAGGATACATCTCATAAAAGATACATCTCATAAAAGCATTGAAATGCATTCATATAGGATACATCTTAGCAGCATATATCATTATCGACTGCTTTGTCAATCGAAGCATCGCAATATGCATTAACTTTATGCTTAATCGGAAACTATATTGTGCTTACATATAATCTGTATCATCCATTTCTATGAATCTTTCTTAAAACTTGTTGGGCTCTCCTTAGCCTGGTGGGAATTAACTTTTAGTAGATTCAATTGATTCACTATTCTTTGATGTTGTCTAGCTCCTGAGTTTAGCTTTTCAGGATTAAATGGAATTCAGTTTTATTCCTTGATACTCTTTTCTACCTAAGCCTGTGGTTTTTGCACTCTTCCTGAGATTTTTTAGTACCTAAGATTACGAGTTCGACCTTTGTCATTGTTTTTCTCTTCAGTTGAGGAAGGGGGTTTCATCACTATTCTGGTGATATGTAAGAGCTACGATTATTAGTTCTCCTAGTCATCGATTCTTGCAAAAATATGGGATCCAGTCTAAAGGTTCAAATGTAATTTTGTTCTATTATGAGGAATCCTACAGTGATAAGGCTAATAGTTTCAACCATCTTATAGTAATCTTATGATCTCCTAATTAGATACTCTCTCATCCTATAAATTGTTTAGCGATAAGTTATTAGAAATAGGGAAACCAAAATATTAAGGAAAAGGTAAAGTATAAAACATAGTACTAGTTAAACAGAGTAGAGTCACTTTAGATACCAAAATAAAGAGAAAAGATATATTAATTGCATCAAAGTATACTAGTTAAAATACGATACAAACTTTAAATAACAAATAAAGACGGAAAGTTACTAGTAAAAGATAAGATTGAGACACTGAAAAGCCTTCTCTAAGCATCTTGTGCAGCCATATTGTCATTTGCTTCTTCTTCTGCTGATACAGCGGCTTCATAATTTCCCTTTCCCCTCTTCCTTCGGTATCGTGCTTCCATCTGGAGAGCATAGTCATATTCGAAACCTGACGGCATATCGGTATGCAATATGGATGGGTCAAGAGGCAATCCGAGTGCCATGCACCTTTTTGTGTCTGCTAGCTTCCCCTATACTAGCTCTTTCTTGATGGTAGGGCTTAGATTACAAAAATCCAAATACTGGACCTGCTCGGCATGAAGAAATAGTTCAGAACCACATAAATAGTAGTGTAACATGTGGAGATGATCATTTCTACAACGAGAAACCCGAGTACTTGAAATTGGAGTTCCTTCAGGGATAAGGTCATGGTTGCATCTAGGAAAAGCCATTTCGAAGGCAGTAACAATCTAAAGTAGTTTTAGAAAGAAAGTTTAAAGGAAAGAAAAAGTTGAATATTATATGTTGTTACGGAAATCCTGTTTTTATATCAGTTAACTAATCCCTTATCTTAATCTCTCGTTTCGAATTCTTGGTTTCTCCGTGATTCTTGTGATTATTGTCATTTATGGCTCTTCTAAGAGTGTACGTTTAATCTTCCCCTCCCTGTTCCATTGTCTTTGCTTTTCATCTTCTCCTGCATTCTCTTCTTAAATTGGCCTAGGACTTGTAAAAGAGCAGTGCTAGTATTTAAGTGAATGTTTCACTTTATGGGAGCTTTAATTTGAATCTTAGAGTAAAGGCGGTAGTATTAGAGCTATAACACACTACCTCCTGCATGTAATAAATTATGTGTCTAGTTCTGTCAATCTTTCTATCGATGTCCATCCCTTCTGTGATGGTTTTTTCAATAAAGAAAGGGAAATAATAACAAATCTTTAAAATTGGGTATGCTTAGTACGTCTAGTACTAATAATAATATAAACTTCACACTGCTTCCTTTGGATTTCTGAGAAGTCAACCTAAACTACCTCGTACTTAGTCGTCCAACTCTCTACTTTTTAGAATTGGTTGTCGACTTCTTATTGGCCCTTACAAGGGTAGTATCCTCAAATTTCTTGATCACTGATATGAGGCTTAAAACTTGCCTAAAATAATCTAGATAATATGGATTTCCTCTATATAATACTACTGTAAGTGAGTTAACCCTTACTAGTGCCATTCCCATCGTCTTTCTCTTCTTCTCATCATGAGTGAAAGCTTTAATTTGTACAAACATATTAGTGGTTTGTCCCTAGCCCAGCGTATGGCAAACCATAGTAACATTGGTCTCTTACCAACTCCCCCTTCTTTTATTATGGATTTTGGCATTAAAGACTATAGCATTCGGGCTCGTGTTTTTTCTACTACTATTCTGCAACAATGGGAAGTAAGAGGAGCTTTGAATAGTTTTTGGAATAATAATATCACCTTTCAAATTAGAGAAGTAGATCCAAACTTATTCATTATCACCTTTAGGAAAAAGGAAGATTTTTATTGGATATCTTCAAATGGTCCGTGGTACCCCTTTGGGAATGTAATGGCTGCAACAACGGCTTATCAAGGAATGAGAATCTCAACTGATCTAGTCAAAGAGATCCCCTTATGGGTATCTATCTTAAATACTAAGTCTGAACATCGTACTGAGGAGATGCTTGGTTTAATAGCTGGAAAAGCAGATGGAGTTGCAAGAATCTGTACTGGTCTAGATTCACCAGACTTTACACCAAGAGTTCTGTTATGGGTTAACATAGAAAATCCCCTCATTAATCATTTGTTGGTGAAGGTATATAGATTACCGGTGACGTCTATTTATATCAACTACATCAACTTTCCTTCAAATTTATGTACCCATTATCTGATATTGGGTCATAAAGTTGGTGATTGTGATATCTTTCTAAGGAAGCCTTTATAAGACATTTATGACATAGCAGTAAACTCTCCTTACCCTAGTGATGATCTGAATTGGCTTAATGATGTGCCGGTTCAAGTATGGAACCCAAAGGATAATTATGATCATACATGAGTGCAGTCCATGTACAAGAGTACCTAGATCATCCTGGAGTAAGAGAAACTTTCCATGATATCTTTAGAACCTACGTAGATGAATAACCGGCCTTAAGAGATGATGAGCACGTAAATCTGCATGCAGTGCAGCATGCTGTTGAAATATATTCGCATCCGTCTAACTATTATAATGTTCTAGGACCATTTATAGTTACTGATTCTACCCTTACTATTTTGGATGAGGACATGCCATTGGCCTCCTCGTCTGTATTAGGTAAAAGAACTTTTATATTCAATCTACTTTAAAAATTTATCCCTATTGATTCGTCTGAAGATTCTTTTCATTCGGCGAATTCTGAAGCTTTTCGGGTTATGGCGGAAATGAAATCAGATCCCCAACTATCTGTTGGATCTGGATCCGGGTCGGACTTTTCAGATCTGGATCCGGGTCGGACTTTTCAGACCCGGAACCGATAACCAGTTTAATATCCTCCAATGCCGATAACTCATCTATTGCTAGGAGGCTTTCTTTTTCTTCGCCTGTTTTAGGGGATTCTCTTGAATCCCTAATTTCACCTTTTGCTCCTGTGAGCTCTGTGCCAAACTCAGTAGATTGCATATTTCATTCATCTTGCATATCATCATCATTCAATACCCCTTTGACTCAGCCCAAGTCAGCTTTCAAAATCTCTATTCCGGATTGTATTTCTTCATCGTCTTCTGAAAATTTAGGCTCATTTCATTCAACTAGAGGGAAGGCTCTATAAATTAATTAGAATGGTTCAAATATGACAGACCATAAGTTAAGTTCTTACTCTTATCATCCTATTCATTTCCCTGATTTGGTTCCCCAAAAGCAACAAGAGGAGACACAGGTATTACCTTATCTAACCAAAATTTGATTTACTTTCGTTTTGTCTTGTATTGTCTTATTACTGATTTCTTTGAATACATCATGCTATAATTAGTTAATATACAAGTTTATGGTTATTTTTATTAGCTCTACTGAATTCAGCTTAGCTTTTTCCTGAGGGATTATTTGTGGTTAGAATATACACTCTTCTTTAGGCCTTTTATGAAGATAATTGCTTGGAATGTGCAGGGTTGTGGAAACCCTTTCACAAAAAATCATCTTAAACAAATTATAGATATAGAAAAACCTGAAATTCTGTTCTTATCTGAAACTAAATCTCAAATACATCTAGTTAGAGGGTTACTAAAAGACTATCCTTATATACATATTATTGACCCTATAGGAAAAGCAGGAGGTCTAGCCATAGCTTGGGTGGATGGCTTTGCCTTTGAAATTGTTCAATGGAACATAAATATGATAAACATCTTAGTTCAGACCAATCAGGAATCTAAGAAATGGCTTCTAACATGTTTTTATGGAAGCCCATATCCAAATTCTAAACAATTAGTATGGGATTTAATTTCAGAAATCTCTGAACAGGTAGATAAATACTCAACCCCATGGATTCCTTTAGGAGATATGAATGTAATCTTTAGTCAGGATGACAAAAGGGGTGGTCTGCCATTTAAGAAATCGGATAGTGAATATTATCAAACCATACTTAATAATGTAGCATTAATAGACATAGGTTTTAAGGGATATGAATTTACTTGGAATAATCAAAGAGAAGGGGCAACTAATATCCAGGAAAGATTAGATAGAGCTGTTGCAAATAATGATTGGAATCTTCAATTCACAAATGCTTCTTTAACTCACTTAGTAGCCGTAGGATCTGACCATAGTCCTATAGCCCTTATCCTAGACTCTAATATTCTTAAAAGTAAGCCTACTTTTAAATTCTATGATACTTGGCAAAAAGAACAGTCATGTATCCAAACAATAAAAGATACATGGAAATTTAATTTGCCAGGTGAAATCGTTTCTAAGACTCTTTTAACCAATCTTCAGGAATTGCAGTATAGCTTAGACTACTGGAAAAAAAATGTATTTGGTAGGACTACTAAAGAAATTAGAAAAACTCTTCAGCAGATAGAAATCCTTAACAGCTCTAGTCACATTTATAGAAAAGAAGAAGAAATAAGAGACAAATTGTTCTTGCTAGAAAAGCTGTATGACACACAAGAAGAGATAGCAAAACAACAATCAAGAGATAATATGGTAAACTTAGGAGAAAGAAACACAAAATTCTTTCATACTAAAACCATAATGAGAAGGAAATGGATTAATATAGAATGTATCAAAGTAATGGAGAAATAACATTCAGAAGAAATGACATCAAGAATACCTTGAAAGAATTCTACTTGAATCTTTTTTCAGAAGATAATAGGGATCTTACTCAGGAAGTATATCTATTTAGTAACATTAACCCTACTATTACTGAAGAAGGTAATTCTCGGCTAAATTCAATTCATACCCCAGTGGAAATTAGAGATGTCATAAAAAATTTAAAACCTAATAAATCGCCGGGATCGGACGGCTTCCCAGCAAGTTTTTTTAAGATGAATTGGGACATTGTAGGGGAACAAGTAATAGATACAATACAAGATTTTTTTAAAACATGTTAACTGAACCCTGAGTTTAACAAGACATTCATATTTCTTATTCCAAAAAGTAGGCATCCGAAAGATCCTAGCCAATTCAGATCCATAGGCCTTTGTAATACCATTTATAAGATTATAGCCAAAATATTAGCAAACAGAATTAAACCGCACTTGAACTCCTTAATCTCACCCTTCCAAGCGGCCTTTCTAAAAAATAGACAGATAACAGACAATATTGTTATATCTCAGGAAATTATTCATTCCTTCAAAAAGAGGAAAATTAAACATGCTGGGATGGGGATCAAGATTGACATGTCGAAAGCTTTCGGCAGAGTCAATTGGGATTTCCTTATAAATGCTTTTAAAGCCTTTGGATTTGATCAATCTTTTTGTAACCTAATTAGGACTTGTATTTCTACAACTTCTATAGCAGTGTTGTTAAATGGGAACCCAGGAGAGTTTTTTTAACCTTCTAGAAGTCTAAGGCAGGGGGACCCTCTCTCGCCATATCTCTTCATAATTTGTATGGAAATCCTATCCAAAACTCTAATCAGGGCAGAGGAAAAAAAGGAAATCCATGGTATTAAAATAACTCCTAAGAATAACTTTATTTCTCATTTGTTTTTTGCAGATGATTGTTTACTGTTTATTAGGGCTGACTTGAAAGAATGTCATAATATTCTAAACCTTATTGACATTTTTAGCAAAGCTTCAGGACAACTTATTAACTTTGAGAAATCTGGAGTTTTCTTTAGCAAGAAAGTCCAACCAAAACACCAAAGAATGATTAGCAAGAGTCTAAAAATTAAACAGATAAACCTAAAAGATTCTTATCTAGGAACGCCTCTTTTTGTAAATAAAACAAAAATAAAAAATGTTTGAAAGTATAATAGAAAGCATGGAGCAAAATATACAAAGTTGGATAGGGAAGATTCTTGCCCAGTCTAGTAAAATGGTACTAAATAAAGCAACCTTGGCTAATATGGATAGCTATCAAATGAGCTGCTTTATTTTGCCAAAAAAGATAACCAACAAAATAGATGCCCTCCAAAGAGATTTTTGGTGGGGAAAGGAAACAAATCACAAAGGATATTACCTTAAATCCTACTCTTGTCTGTGTAAACCAATTAGTAAAGGGGGGCTTGGCTTTAGAAATGCACATAAGTTCAATTTAGCTCTTACAACCAAATTGGCTTGGAGAATTATGACAGAACCTCGGGCTCTTTGGGTTACACAACTCAAACCAAGATACTTCAAAAGAAATTCTGCTTTTAGAGCAAAAATTCCTTCAACTAGTTCTTGGATGTGGAGATGTATTTACAAAGGAATTGAATTAGTGGAACAAAACAAAATTTGGGAAATAGGGGATGGAAGGAAAGTTAATTTATGGGAGGATAACTGGATTCCTGATTTAAATGGAAAACATAATCAATACAAGACCAATATTAACTCCTCAGTAATACTAGTTGGAGATCTGATAGACACAAATATGAAAAGATAGAATAAAACTTTAATTACTTCTTTATTTCCTAGTGACATAGCTCATAGGATCAATAATATTAGACTGGAAAAAGAAGACAAATTGAGATGGCTACTCACAAGATCAGGGAAATATACAATGAAATCCATGTATAACAAGTTAAATGAAAAAAACCATAAATTACTATAATCTAGGCTAAACAGATACATTTTGGAAGAAACTTTGGGCTACAAAAACATCCCAAAGAATAAAAATCTTTACTTGGAAATGTCTCCAAGATGCTGTGTCAACTAATGCTAAGCTATCTAGATTTAAAGATATCTCTGCTTCTTGTTCTTTCGGCTGCTCTGAAACTGAAACAATAGAGCATCTTTTCTTTCATTGCAAGTTTGCACAAGATGTTTGGGCAACTGACCCAGTTCTGGTAGAAACTCAGTGTAGCAGCAGTACATCTTTCCTTAGCATTTTTAAGGAATGTCTGGAAAATGAAAATTCCTTAATGCCTGTAGAAGTACTAATGACCAAAATCTGGTTTTTATGGAAGGAGAGATGTAATAGATCCTTTGATAACCATCATCAAACACATCAGCAGGTAGCTTTGGAGATGCAGAGACATTTGTATTATTGTCACAAAGAGAAATACATAGTACAAAGAAAAGACCTTATAAGAGGAAATACTAGTAACATTACTTGGAGAATTCCAGACCCAAATCATCATAAACTTAATGTGGACGTTGCCTGGATTTCTGGTGATATCCCGGCAGGTTATGCAATAATCTTTCGAAATGATGTAGGAGAATTCACACAAGGGAAAGCATGACCAATCTCAGCCTCCGAACCTAAAAAAGCCGAAGCTCTATGATGCTTACAAGCAGCTAAATGGGAAAGAACCAACAACTTATCCTCTTTCAGTATGTAAGGCGACTGCAAAAATCTGGTGGGATATCTGAATGGAGAAAACTCTCAGATCTCTTGGCAAAACCAATCTATTATGGATGAAGTGAAAAACGAACTCTCTTTTTGTAATAACTTTAAAGGTTTCTATTTTGTTCCTAGAACTGCAAACAATGTTGCAGACACTCTAGCTAAAGAAGCTAGAAAATTCAGAACTGACTTCAGCTGGAATTCAGTTCCGCCCTCTTGTATTAAGAATGCTACAAAAGTAGATAAATATAATGATAAGGTATCTATAAACCCGACACTAGATGGCTCTACTAGATATGATGTAAGGGTTTCTAACTCCCCAAGTTAGTCTTTTCTTGCTTTTTAACTTACCAAAAAAAAATAAAAAAAATAAAATTGGGTTGAGACTTGGGATTGAAATTCCGGAGACCACTCCGGGAGACTATAGATCTATAAGTCTCTGTAACATTGCCTATAAAATTATTTCTAAAGTCTTAGCTAATAGGTTGAAACCCTTCTTAGACAGGCTGATCTCCCCATATCAGTCGGTTTTTGTTAAGAATCGGCTAATCTCAGACAACATCCTTGTTGCTCATGAGATAATTCATGCCATGAGGAAAAACAAGAAATCTAAAACGGACTATCTTGGCCTAAAAATTGATATGTCTAAGGATTTTGACCGCGTGGAGTGGGATTTTCTGATTGCTATCCTAAAGAAAATGGGATTTTGTGATGCTTGGTGTAACCTGATACACCAATGTATTAGCACTAGTTCTTCAGCCATCCTCATTAATGGTGTCCCTAGTAAAA
Organism: Papaver bracteatum; assembly: GCA_023529315.1. NCBI lineage: Eukaryota > Viridiplantae > Streptophyta > Magnoliopsida > Ranunculales > Papaveraceae > Papaver > Papaver bracteatum. The sequence goes on from JAJJWX010003262.1 coordinate 1,821,370, forward strand.
CTTTCAAGCCTACTAGAGGTCTGAGGCAGAGAGATCCTTTATCTCCATACCTCTTCATTTTGTGTATGGAGTCCTTTTCTAGAACTCTTACCAATGCTGAAAGTCAGGGGCTAATCTCCGGGTTTAAGATAAACAAGCATTGTCCAGCTATAAGTCATCTTCTCTTTGCAGATGATTGCCTAATTTTCGCAAAGGCGACGACCTCTCAAAGTTCAAACCTACTAAAAGTTCTCGAGGATTATGGTAACTCTTCGGGTCAAATGATTAATTTTTTTAAATCTGGAATATTTTTCACTCCCCACATTAGTAACAGTCTTGGAAAATCCATAATTGATATTCTTAAGGTGAAAAAAATTAGACTGGATGACACATATTTAGGAGGACCCCTTTTCACAAATAAATCTAAAATTGCTTGCTTTGATAATTTGTTAAATAAGATGAGTGGTCGTCTAAAAGGCTGGAAAGGTAAATCTGTTACCCCTCCTAGTAGGGAAATTTTAGCTAAATCTGTTCTTGAAAACTTACATGTCTATAACATGTCTACTTTTATCCTACCTAAGCAAATTACTAAGAAAGCGACGAGCATAATTAGAGACTTCTGGTGGGGTAAATCGGGTGAACCAAGTGAATCTAAGGGAGTATATATGAAGAAATGGACTAACCTAAATGTTAGTAAAGAAAAAGGAGGAAATGGGTTAAAAGATCTCAATAAAATGAACCTTGCTTTGATTGCTAAGAATGCTTGGAGGCTGTTTCACCAGCCCAATTCAATTTATACTAAAACTATGAAAGGAAGGTATTTTCCTCACACAAATCCTTTTCATGCTAGCTGTAATGATAGTGCCTCTTGGGCTTGGAAGGGCATTCATACTGGTCTGATGTTAGTGAAAGAGTATAGCATATGGGAAATAGGTAGGGGCAATAGTGTTCATATTCTTAAAGATAACTGGATACCTGATATGGCTGACCATCCTCTGACCTTAAAACCTGACTACGACGGAAATCATACCTTAGTTGAACACTTAATCTCTGAAAATCGTTGGGATATGCATGTTCTACAACAGATGTTTGACTGCTATACTATAGAGAAAATATTAACTATCACCCCTAATAGGAATACTGATGACATCCTTAGATGGATTGATGACCCTCAAGGAAAGTTCACTAGCAAATCTCTATATGATCTCCTTGACAACAAACAGGAACAAGTAACAGATAGTCTGGCGCTGGAAATTTGGGATCTAAATGTCCTGCCGAAAATCAAGTTCTTTATCTGGAAAGTGAAGAATAATATTGTGCCTTTTAGTGGTGTTTTGTCTGTTCATATTAATCATATTGACCCTCTTTGTTTAATATGCAGGAATGGCATCGAGACAAGAGAACATTCCCTTATGCAATGTTTATTTACTAAAGCTGTTTGGTCCTTTTGTTCTTTAAATCTTGAAAATGCTATTCGTGGCTTTGTCTCCTTTAATGACTGGTGTTGTAGCTGGTTTCTAACCTATCATCCACCAACCCCTTTTGGTCAGTGGAAAGATCTATGCGCCACCATATGCTGGTTCATATGGAAGGCAAGATGTGAAATGGTCTTTCAAAAGACTAAACCTTGTTATACTAGGACTGGAAAACTCATTATGGACCATCTGAACTTGACCAGGACCCTGCAGGATAGAAGCATAGCTAGATTACCGGCTAGCATACATGCGAAACCTGCTTTGGGAAAAATTCTAAACATCACCTTTTCTTATATAACATACTTTGATCAGGTGACTTGCTTAACATGGATTGGGGTTTTGATTACAAGATCAAATGGAGCAACCATTGGCAGGAAAACTAGGAGAACTAGAGCACATGGAAAAGAAGAAGGAGATTGCCTAGCTGTCACAGATGCTCTTCAGTGGGCTAGCCAACTGAAATGCAAATCTTTCTATCTGCAAGGAAACAACACCCGGATCAACAAAACTTTACAAGGAAGCGCAACACGAACCAGTTGGAAAACCAACTCCAAAATGGATCAGCTTCTCAGTTTTTTATCCTCCTTTGAATCTGTTATATGTAGAGACATAAAGTCTACAAACTTTCCGGATCTCCTGAACTTAACTAAAGCTGAAGTAAGAAACCAAAATCCTCAAATGTGGGAGGCGACTTCTATTATCACCTACTGTCAGTAACTTTCTTCTTGTTATTATAAAAAAAAAAAAAAAAAAGTGGGATCCGTTGGTACTGGTTAGGGAGTCTTTGGACTATGATAACTGCATCTAGACAGCAACCAACCCCTCGTTCCCACCCCCACCACCTCTTGGTCCTCTTTTCTAAAAGATTCTCTCCCTCTTTTTCTTTCATTCTCTCTTTCCTATTTGCAGGCAGCAGTAGTCCTCTGCAATCAACAGCGACATCATCAATTAGGTACGAACTACGAAAATGGATAACGAAGTAGTTCAGAGAGTATTTGAAGGTGGAGGTCGTGATTATCACCACCACCACCAACAACAAAAACAACAATCTTCCACTTCTTTTTCTTCGATTCTCCAATCCCTTCCTCTCCATGTGGTATAACTTCATCTTGATTTTTTGTTCAATTTAATGATTTTATGTTTCATTTTGATTGAGTTAAAGCTTATTGTTGATTACAACTAGGTCGAATTTTGGCGCCTCCTCCATCGTTTTTATCGCCTAATTTATAAGTTTATACTGCTTGATCATGGATAGAGTTGTATTTTGGGGTAAAATCTAGAGTTCGATTAATTAATGTTTGTTTTTGTTGTTGGCACAGACGTTTGATCATGGATATTATTTGTTAGTAAAATCTATTCAAGAGCTTCGAGAAAAAAAAGATGGTATAGTGATAGTTGGCATTGGTGGTCCTAGTGGCTCTGGTAAAACTAGGTATAATGCAATTCTCTTATTTCATTCTTTTGTTTAAGCCAGTGTGTATTTTCATTTGTCACTGTCTGTGATTGATGATTATGTTTATTATATGTTTTGAAGTTTAGCGGAGAAGGTAGCATCTGTAATTGGTTGTGCTCGTGTATCGATGGAGAACTATCGTAAAGGAGCTGATGAAGTGAATGATCTTAATTCGATAGATTTCGATGCTTTAGTTCGGAATCTCGAGGTTTGGTTCGAGTAGTATTCTATGTTTTTCTAGAAATATTTCCAGTGTTGTCATGGTATTTCAAATTATTATTGATGACTATGTTGAAATAGGATCTGTTGAACGGTAAAGATGCAGTGATGCCGTTGTTCGATTTCCAAGAAAAGAAACATATTGGTTCAAAAACAATAAAGAGCTCTTCGACAGTAGTGGTAAGATCATATACAGTTATGCTTGTATGTCTTGTTTTTATAGGTGTTTCAGGCTATCGGCATTTATATTTCTACAATTGTGACATTTTGAGCAGGTGATTGTTGACGGTACTTATGCTCTGCACTCAAAATTGCGTTCTCTGCTCGATATTCGGGTTGCAGTAGTAAGATTCTTGCTCCATTAAACAATAAGCTCGAGAGACATGCTTATTCCATCTGATGTAAGTTAACAAAAAATGATGTGTGGTCCAGGTTGGTGGTGTGCATTTCAGCCTGCTTTCCAAAGTACGATATGACATTGGGGATTCCTGTTCCTTGGATTCCCTCATTGACAGCATCTTCCCACTGTTCAGAAAGGATATTGAGCCGGACCTCCATCATGCTCAGGTTGGTGTTTGTCAAGCTTGTGAGGTTTTATCAATTTGGAATTGCTAAAGGATGATTCATTTTGCAGATTAGAATCAACAACAGCTTTGTTTCATCTTTTAGGGAGCCTATCTACAAACTGAAATGCAAAGAGGTCTGTGATATTCTGGCTTGGCAACTTAAGTTTCAAACATTGGATTTTCTCTTGTTGTCCAATCACTTTTGCTAAACTGCAAAATGGTATCCTCATATATGGCAATAAATAAATACAAAAGTACTTTCACAATTAACACCCAGCAAGGATGCTGCTATTTTTCTCACAAAAATTGACTGAAATCCAGGAGAGATGATAAAGACCCTCCAAAGTTGATTTTTTTTTTTTTTTTTTTTTGATACACATTGTTTTGAATTTAACTTTTAGTTAGTTTTTTTTGTAACAGTCTCCCAATGGACATTCTGCTCTCATTTTTCGTGGAATTGAAACACAAACAGATAAGTAAGTGTGCCACCAGATGTTTCTATCTTCCTGAAGAATAGCTTGAGTTAGTATTGTCTTTAAGATTGCTAGCATTCTAGGCGCTCCGTATTTACTGTATGCGTAGGCACTGTAAGTTTCTTTAATATCTTTTGAAGGAAATAAAAGACTAACCATATCAAAGGCTTTTCATGTTTTCAGTTTTATCGAGATGTACCTCAGGCCACCTTCGGCATCTGAAGAAGCACGGATCAATGATTGGATAAAGGTGCGACAGGCTGGTATAAAATATTACTTGTCACTAGGTGACCAGAGGATCGTCGACAAAAATTACATTATCAGACCAAAAGCCGAGTTTGAGGTAAGTTGTGTATTAAGAAATTGTATCTTATATATCACGCCAAGTCCTACGGAAATAGACATGTTTCACGGAGTATCGTGGAAATGGTGAAAAGATCCAAGAGGCGCATCGCTGTGTCACAGCATACATCTGGCATTATGGCTGCACTCAGTAGTCGACAGATGTTTGCATGATGATCTGAAGAGAAAAAATGCCTCAATCATGAAAGCTATTTTAACTTTAATCATAATTTATTAGTTTTGCATCAGTACACTAAGAAAGAGTCAAAAGCATTCGTATATAAAGGCTCAAAGAAAAATACAGTTAAGTTTAACATCGCTCTCTAACAAAATGAGGCACTTATTTTCATTTGCATCATGTAATTTCTTCTGCAATACCAAGCGAAAGCCTATCAAGCTTCTCCTGCCGTTTGGAGATGAAGGCGTTGATTGCATTTTATTGTATGTAAAGGTTGTTTTGATCCTGTTTGTTTCAATTCCTGCAATTTACTATCTAGGATGTTTCTCTTCTCTTAAAACAGGTTGGAAGGATGACTTTAGGTGGACTTCTTGCTTTGGGGTACACTGTTGTTGTCAGTTATAAGCGGGCATCTACATCATTTAATAATGGGAAAGTGTCGATATCACTTGAAACCATTGACACTCTTGGGAAGACATTCTTGGTGTTGAGGGGCACAGACAGGAGGGTACGGATTCTTCGACATAATCATTATAAGGCTGCAATTGTTCATTTTTGCTTTGGTGGTACCAACAACTAAAATTATTAACAAAGCCCCCCCAAGTGGTGATTGTTGCTACATTAGATGGGTGATAGATGTGCAGTTAACTGCATTTTCTGCTCTTCTTTTCTTCTTTCACTCGTTATAGGTGTTATTCCTGTTCTTTTTCTCCTCTTTATTGTTTCACCAAGTGAAATCACTGAGCATGTGCTTCCACTACATGGTATCGTACCATCAAGAATTCTTTATCTTCATCATATTTGGACCATCTGAAACAAATAATCAAGAGCTTCAACATTTTGTATGAGAAATTGCAAACTTCACATAAGGCAGAGTTTTTTTTTTTTTTTTTTTTAATAGTGAAAAAGCGGAAAGATTTTCATTTATTGGCTTCCTTTGTAGGTTCTTGGAACAGAAGCCTCTAGGATGAATATTGAGGGACCATGGATCACAAAGTCGTATCTGGAAATGAGTCTTGAAAGCAGAGGTATTGAACTGGGCTGACTTACATTACATCTTGAATTTGTTGTTGCCTGTCGGTAGTTATTGTTTGTCATTTGATTTAGTAGATCTTAATTGTTGCTCTATCAAATCAGTTACTCCAAATTGCAGGTGTGCCTCGTCTAAATACACCGCCACCTTTATCTAGTACATCCTTGATTCGAGTGCAAGAGAAGGCCCTCCAAGCCCCAAAGCCAATCCGTGTTACATCAAGCATTGCTAATAGTCTTGAGGACCTAACTCAGCCATGGACACGGTCCCCAACAAAGTCTCAAATGGAACCTTTATTAGCAACTTGGCGCTTCACTTCCTCGGTCGCTGGACATACTGACAGTTAAGTCGCAAATAAAAATGATGCTCTATGCTTGACTGTTCTGTTACATTTGCTGTATTCACTAAGCATAAAACAAATAATCTGCTCCTTTTTTTTCCTTTTTTTTTTATGTTTCGTTTAATATTATGCTTCTCTCATGAGCAACTGCAGATTTTTCTTTCAGGGGTACCATGCAGCTTGCTCCAATACCTGATTCATACGACTTGGATAGAGGGTTGCTTCTAGCTGTTCAAGCAATTCAGGTAGCCAACATTTTGATTAATAGACGCGAACCGCATAGTACTGTTTTTCTTCTGAACTTCTCAAAGGTTAAGATTGCATCCATGACCACATTGGCTCTTGCCGCTCTTCTGCTTAATTACAGGCCGTGCTGGAGAATAAGGGGCTCCCAGTTATTGTTGGCATTGGTTAGTGATTTTGTTCTGTACGATGAATTACATCTCTCACCTACATTTCTATAAAATAAAAAATCAAAAGAAAGACAGATACTAAATACTATTTGGTTAATTGAAAATTAAAGAAGTGTTCGATTCTATTGCAATCCTCTGTAATATTCAAGAAATCTCATTATGTTAGTTTTTGAAGAGTTGGGTGATCTACAATATCTAGGGTGTTTGTATTTGATGAAAACACATCACACAGGATTGAGGCACTGAATTACACCTTTAAATCCATTGTATGCATCATTTTTTTCCCACATTCACCAGAGCTTATACATGCTGGTATTCTGATTAATTTATTCATTACTAAAGCATCACTTCTTTGGTTATGACATACTCGAGTAGTCAGATGTTCTTGTATGTGACAATGCAGGGGGTCCAAGTGGTTCGGGGAAAACTAGTTTAGCTCATAAAATGGCAAACATCGTTGGTTGTGAAGTCATTTCACTTGAAAGCTATTATAAATCTGAACAAGTGAAGGACTTTAAGTTTGATAACTTTAGTTCTATTGATCAGCATTTACTTTCAAAGGTACAATTTCAAATATACAGTTCTATCATCTATTTTGGTATTCTCAGTTGTTTTTGTTATACACGTTTCATCTTATTTGTGGCTGGCTAGTTAGTCGTAATGCTATGGAACTATTATATAACGAGTATGTTACTTAAAAGTGAGGTAAACTGCATTTAGCAATTATAGAAGAGGTGAGGCTACAGACTACACCAGTCTCTCTGATATCCCAGGGTACCCAAAAATACTGTTACTCAGATGAGTGGTGGTTAGCAATTAAAAATTCTGTTTGCATGTATTAGTTACGGTTATAAAATTTTCATTCCATGCATTGCAGAACATTGATGACATAAGGAACCGTCGACGGACAAAGGTGCCTATATTTGATCTAGAGAACTGTACTCGCAATGGTTTCAAGGAACTTCAAGTTTCCGAGGATTGTGGAGTGGTACATTTTCTATCTTAGTAGGGGGTATTATTCATTTCTCTTGTGTATATTTTGCATATATAGCCGTACGAGCAGTACAAAGGTCAGTATTTCATAACCATTACGGATGCAGTGGATTCCATAGTTTTAACTGTTTGATTACATTTATTCGATGAGCTGTTGTGGGCAGCTTACATGTCCATTTGACAAAGCATTGATCAGTCAATAAAGAAATGTGCTAGCTCTGACCAAAAGATTCATGATATATTCTCTCATTGTAGGGATGTTTAGCTTACCATCTTATTCCTTTGTAGTTGTGGTACCATTTTGCTTCTTTTGGTAGTGAAGTGGCCCCTGCATACGTGTCTCTGTGCTTTCTATCCTGTTCCTCCATTTGAAAAACCTTTCATAGTAAATTTCCTGTTTCAGAATCCAATCTAAGACATTTGTACCTCATGTCCATTATCAGTGCATCTTTAGCAGCTTAAGTACTTCATCAGTTTGCCATATCTCCTGCACCAAAACTTGCTCAGTCAACTCATCTTCAATAGTATTCTTATTGTTCCTTTTCTTCTGTCTGTGCAGATAATTTTTGAAGGGGTTTATGCGTTGCACCCGGATATTCGTAAATCACTCGACTTGTGGATAGCTGTTGTAAGAACTAATTATAAGCTAGCTTATCTTCTTACTCTGATGCTTTTATTCTCTCTGCCATCTTCCTTTCTAGACACTGCCATCTTACTGTCATCTTCTACTAACAGGTTGGAGGTGTGCATTCACATCTAATTGCCAGAGTACAGAGAGACAAGAACAGGACTGGGTGTTATATGTCACAGGATGAAATTATGACAACAGTATTTCCAATGTTCCAGCAGTACATTGAACCCCACCTTGTTCATGCACATGTCAGTAGACTGAGTTTCATTTGATAATGCATTTCTGTGGAAGTTACACGATTCTGTTTCTTACTGATGTTACTTTATTTCTTCTGTGGGTATGGTCATTAAAAGTTTTTTTTTTCCTGTTCTTATTGCAGCTGAAAATTCGAAATGACTTTGATCCTGTTCTTTCTCCTGAGAGTTCTCTTTTTGTTCTGAAAAGCAATAAACAGGTAACTTAGCAAGATGGTTCTTTTATGGTGGAGTTGTTTGAAAGGGGTCTCTGCTCCTAGTATCATCCTGACACTTTTTCATGTTTAGGTTGGATATCAAGACATTCTGAAACTACTTGATCGTGCAAAGTTTTGCAGTTCTGTTCAGAATTTCACTGATATATACTTGCGGCTTCCTGGACCACCTAATAACGGGAGCCTCACAGAAAGTGAGTGCATAAGAGTTAGATTATGTGAAGGCAGATTTGCTTTACTGATACGAGAGGTTTGTTGTGCAGCTAGACAAAGTGTTTTTACCGTTGTCCATCTTTTGCATTATGTAAAAAACCCTGTTGATTTGCGCGGCTCTTGTATTCTAATTTCCTTCTTAAATGTACATGTTTAGCCTATACGGGAAGGTGACTTTATCATACAACCAAAAGTGGATTTCGATATCAGCATTACCACAGTTTCTGGCCTTCTTAATCTTGGGTAACATCTTCAACATAGCAACCTAATTTCAAGTGCCACTAAATGATTTTTTTAATACTCAGTTGTAACCCTAGTGCGTTTTGCTTCATCAGCTGTTAAAATGTGTGTTTCCTTGTTTGAAGATTTTTTTCTAACTAATAATAAAAGGAAAAGTTAGATTGAGGCGCCATAGAAGAATATCTTATTGTTTATTACGTTCACCGTGTGCAACTACATTTACTGGTTGAACATGACTGTTTGTTTTCCTGTTGATCTTATTTGAACCCCAATGTTGTGTTATTCCATTTTTCATACCAGGTATCAAGCAGTAGCTTACATTGAAGCATCCGCATTGATCTATCAAGATGGAAAGGTCTTCTTGAATTTTCTTCTCTTTCATAATTGATTATTAATTTTTGGATCACACCTTATACTTTAAGCATAACTTGCAAATTTAAGCTTACCTGTTGAGAGCAGAAGTGCAACTCTTATTTGGCTTTACTGGATTTTTTCATTCTACTTAGATACTGATCGAGGTTGATCATCTCCAAGATATCCCGAGCCCATATTTACAGATTAAAGGAACAAACAGGGAAGTAGTAGCCACTGCTGGCTCAGCACTTGATCTAGACGGTTCATATACCACTAAGGTTGTCCTCTTTGTGAATATGCTTTAAGTCTAAATCCCACTTTTTCTAATTCACATATATCTTCTCTCTTCCATGGGCTAACGAGTTAATTTCACACAATTGTAGAGTTATCTTCAAATTATTCTTGAAAGTTTGCCAGCATTTGAAAGAAGCTCGTCCGGAATTCATCGCCATCAAGCTACACGACTTCAGGAACTTGTTGAATTCATACAAAGTCAGGTACATAAACGAAGGTTTATCCTATTCAAAAAGTATCTGTCTCAAAGAGAATACTTTAGGGCAAAGTTTATATTAGAAAATTAAAGAGTTTCGCAGTTAGGAAGACTTGACATTTTTGTAATATCATGTAGACATCTATATTGAAGTGGTACTGCAATAGTTTAATGTACTCATTTAGTTGTTCGTAGAAGACCACTCTAGTTAGTCTACATTTTCGGAAGTTCTTATATGGGTGGATTACAGGGGAACAATTCAGTTGGAGAATCCTCACCAAGCAGGGATAGTTTACCAATGGAAAGCATAATCGAAGACATGCAGTCACGGATCAGAAAGCTCGAACGATGGCATACGGTCAATACGGTAAACTTAATTCTCGTTCTGACATTGTTGTTGACATTCTTTCATTCTCTCATTTCCGTGTTTAAACTTTAAACCCTTGAACTACATATGATTTATTTTTCTGGCAGGTCCTCTGGACACTTCTAATGTCTGCTCTTGTTGGGTATTCGCTCTACCAACGAAAACGTCAGTAACAATGACCACACAAGTGAATTTGCTGGAACTCCAGTAGCTTTCGATACCCCTATTTTTTTGGTATGCTTTTGCATGGGCCTTGGTAACTCATCAATGATAGGGGTGTTAGGGTTCATCTGTATAAAATAAAATATATTGGGTTTTAAGTAGAGGATCCAAGCATGTAATCTCTTAAAATCAGTATGCACTTCCCATCACCTGTCCCTGCTCGGACTGTGGTTCAGATGAACCCGCCTTGATTGAATTGTATATATACAATTTTGAAGCTGACTAGTTTCACCAAATGTACCACTCTTTGTAGAACATGATATTAACATGGTCAGTTTTCTCCAACTGTTAAGTACTTAGTAGACTAACAAATATAAAGACTTAGTTGAACAATCCCAGCTTGAGAAGTCGTATCTTTCTTACTTTTGTAGTCCAGTAACTCTTCAATTCACTGAACCAGAAACACAGCCTATTGTAAGTTTGAACCTCAGTTGTAGAGGATTGGTGCTGACCTAAGAGATGAGATTAATATCTTGCCATCACTGTACAGAGAGTTTACAATATTTTACTCTGGTGGGAAGCATCATCCGTGGCTAAGAAACTGCCTCAAACAAACATACCAAGGCATTCATTCTACCACTAACATCCCAAGGAGTTTGAGACAAGTCCATCCCAAGCTAACAACCTGATCCAACTTCACATGCAAACCAGGTATGACCGAATGTTGAGTAATGCTGCACTTGGATCAGGTTGTCGGCTTTGAATGGACTTGTGAACCCCATGCTGAAAGGGAGACTTAAAAAAGCCTTCCTCATAGCACAGCGTTTTTTGTTTGAATAGAATCAAAAGATGTTGAACCCCTCTTTTTTGCTACACTCTATTTCCCCTGCAGTTAAGGCTTAACGTAAAAGAAAAACATATTATCCATCACAACTAATTGAAATAAATTTTATTACATTAGACCGGATATCCACACCAAGTACCAGGATCTACTACATACAAAGATAAAGAAAATCTCTACTGGAAAATCCTAATTATGTCCTTGTCTGTTAAATGTGATAATATCACTGGTTATTTCCTTGGGCAGTAGCTCCTGCAAGTGCAAGGTTGTAATCTCTACCAGTAATGATGGTGTAGAGTTGTGTAAGTCTCAGGTACATGTCAGGAACATTTTGGTTCATGCCAAGACCTAATGACTCCTCCAATAACGTCACAACTTTATCCTTAATATTGTTCCCCTGAAACAAATACAGTTCATACGAAGCAGACTTTTAATAAATGTTATGGTATACATACCAAAGAGAAGTTTAAAGCAAACAATGATAGAAGTATCTCAAGAAATTAGGAGGCTAATGTTTTTAAAAGAGTAGCTAATTGGAGATATCCACATATACAGACAGGGTTCAATTTGCCAGCACCAAAGGGATAAACTGCTGGTTTTATAAACAAGTATTAGAACACAGTGAGTGAACTCTAATTCAAGTTCACCAAGTAAAACTTCAGGTAAAAATATGAAATGCCTATCACTACAACTTACATCTCTTTGAAAGTGTGCAAAAATTGTCTAAACAAGTATTAGAGTTGTAAAGTCCATTTGATACAAGTAAACAATCATTCTCTAGTTCCATGCACTCTACAATCATTCTCTAGTTCTATGCTCTTTAAATAAACACTAAATAGATCAATGTCAGCTGTACTTAGATAAACTGGAGGCAATACTTTTGCAACGACAGAGCCAAAAATAACATACTAGCACATTGCAACCAATTCAAGTTTCCTTGAGCATCATTTCGTAAAGGGTTTGGCACTTCTACACATTAGAGTTGTAAAGCCCATTTGATACAATCATTCTCTAGTTCTATGCTCTTTAAATAAACACTAAACAGATCAATGTCAGCTGTACTTAGATCAGCTGGAGCCAATACTATTGCAACGACAGAGCCAAAAATAACATACTAGCACATTGCAACCAATTCATGTTTCCTTGAGCATCATTTCGTAAAGGGTTTGACACTTCTACACTTTCTTACTGTACGCAATATGGAACACAATCTAAACAGGCACAGAATAAAAGATACTCAGACAAGTAATATACTAAGCACAAAAATATCAGATCTCTTAGTAACGGTGTAATTGTCTTAACAAGTAATAAAGTTGTTACGTCCATTTGATACAGGTATACAATCATTCTTTGGACTCTAGATCTATGCACTCTAGAGTCATTCTCTAGTTCTATGCTCTTTAAATGAAACTAAACAGATAGATATATTGGAGCCTATAACATCAAAATGCCATAGCTAAGTATAACCTAGTCAATAACTCATCGCAACCAATTTATGTCTCCTAAAGCATCATTTGTTAAAGGATTTTACATTTCTACACACTAAGCAATACCGACGCAAATTCAAAAACTGGCCCAAAATAAAATATACTCTCAGACAAGCAATATCAAGCACATAAAAATATCTAAAACTTTAAAAACCACTGATACAGTGCAATATACATACCACTTTCCTAGGTCTCCCAACAGGTCTCCCGGTAGAAACTGCAGCTGTTTTCTTCACAATACCAGCATCAGCAAGCCTTGCAGGTCTCCCAGCAGAACGCTTTGGCCTCCCAACTGCACCAACTTTCCTTGGCCTCCCGACCGAACCAACTTTCTTTGGCCTCCCAGGTTTCCCACTACTAACTGGCTTCACAACAGCACCATTAACAACAGGAGCAACACCTGAAGCCTCCACATTCACTTTCCTTGGTCTTCCAACACCTCTTCCAGTTGGTGTAGCAGCAGTAGTGGAAGTAACTGTAGTCAAAGGCACAGCACCATTAATGGTATTCTCATTTGTTGGAAGAATCACCATTCCAGGTACCAACTCAGGTGCAGGAGGTGCAGAACCAGAAGCAGAAGCATCAGTAATGAGTTTACGTGGACGACCCCTAGGTCTGGATCCTCCTCCTCCAGAAATGGGCTTGGGCTTGGCAATGGCTTTAGGTTTAGCGATTGACCTAGGTGGACGACCACGACCTCTTTTCGCCGGTAAAACAGCCTCACCAGATCTATCTTGTACTCCTCCTACAACGGCGGTGGTGGTGTTAGGACTACCTCCTCCTACAATAATGGTGGTGGTATTAGGAGTACCTCCTCTTGCAATGGTGGTGATGGTATTAGGACTAGGGTTAGGATTAAGGATGGTATAAGGACTAGGATTAGGGATGGTATTAGGACTAGGATTTGGAAGAGCAACAACAGTGTTAGTCTTGGGTGGTCTTCCACGACCTCGTTTAGCTGAAGGAGTGCCGTTATCAGGTGCTGCTGCTGCTGCAGCTGGAGCTGATGATAAGTTGTTGTTGATTGAAGGAAGAGCGTAAGAATTCTTGATGGTAATAATGACGCCATTATCCTTCAATCTTTTAAGATGATTAGATAGTAAAGCTGAATGAGATTGTGGTAGATTTGTGTAAGCTGAATCTATGAATTTTGCTAGTGCTTTCTTACTTGAACCAGTTTTCTCGTTTAGTGCCTTAATTGCTGTGATTATCATCTGAAAAAACAAAACAAAAAATCACAAAGAATTAAAAAGACCCAATTTTTATAATAAATCTAGGGTTAATTCAGTCATTATAAAAAAAATTAAGAGAGAGATTTGGAGTATTAATTAGTTACCTCATGATAAGGAGGATGGTTTTTGTGATTGTTAGGAGTTTGTTTGGGTGGTGGTGATGGTGCTGTTGTAGTTACGTGCAATTGATCTAGATTTGTCTGTGGTGGAGCTATAAAAGCTAACGGAGCTGGTGGAATAACCACCTGTGGTTGTGGTGGTGGAGCATCTGGTGTGATGAGTTGTGGTGGTGGCGGTGGAGCTGCTGTTGGGAGTGGTTGAGAAGCTAGAAAGTGAGGAAGAGGAGGCGGAGGAGAAAAAAAAGGTTCCATTTTTTCCGTTGAAGAGAGATGAGAGAGAGAGAGAGAGAGAGATGGGAGATGGAGTTTGATGATGGGATTATTTGGGATGAGGTGGTGGGAGGAGTGAGTGTGTTTTTTGTTTTTTTGGTTTAATTTAATAGAGTGGGAAGGAGGAATTTGGACGGTTGGGATTGGATATTAACAAGTTCTTTTATGAACAATCGTAGAGTTATTAAATACACAATGGTTTTGGTGATGCGGATCGATGAAGTGGAGTGTTTTTTTGAAAATTTATCTTGTTTTCTTCAGATTCTTTACTTCGATAACAAGAAAAATGAACTCGTAATGTAGCACAGATACAGGTAACAGAGATAGGGTTTAAGTTTCGTCAGAAACTTAATTAAAACCTGATTCTACGATCAAGAATTAAGAGTTTGAATAATCAAAATAGATAATACTCCCTCAGTTTCAGGAAAAGTATTACTTTCACTTTTTCAATTTGGCCTAAAAAAAAAGCGAAAGTAACAATTTTCCTGAAACTGAGGGAGTAATAATATTAATAATAAAAGAGATGTGTTCTTGTAAACAAGAGACCTAGCCCTTATATAGGCTTACAAGACCTGAATAAAGGAAAGAGTTTAACGTAAACTAGAAAAGGAAATACTTGCAAAGCAATCAAACTTAAACTGACATAAGGGATCAACTGTCATAGTTGATCCATAAGCATTGGATCAACAATCATTGTTGATACAGATAAAGATGTACTACATCAGTCCCCCTTCTTGAAAGAAACTCGTCATCGAGTTAATAAATAGAAAGAATTTCATTCTCTCCATGAAAAGTAAATATTTCTTGCACATTGGATATATTAGAGATGTTCCAATTAAATGGATGATCAATAACATATGCATTATCACTGATTTTCTTCAAAATCTTGAATGGTCCATATTTCTTCATCTTGGTTCTATTGTAAGTACCAGTAGGAAACCTTTCTTTTCTGAGATGAATTAAAACCAATTCTCCTTCATCAAAGGTCTTAAGCTTTCTATGTTGATTTGCATCTTCTTTGTACATGTTATTAGATTCTTCAATCTTGGACTTAACTTCTTGATGTATGAGTGAAGCTTTCTCAATAAAGTTATCAGCCTTAGCATTTGATTTACGCAGCTTGGGAAGCACCACCAAATCCAAAATATGATTAGGAACCTTAGAATAAACAATCTGAAAAGGTTTCTTACCCGTGGATCGATTGACTGAAGTGTTATAAGCAAATTCCATATTTGGAAGAAAACTGTCCCATTGCTTTTCTTTCCTCTTATAACTTTGGCTCTAATCATATTTCCTAAAGATCGATTAACCACTTCAGTTTGTCCATCTATTTGATGATGAGCAGTGGTACTATATTGAAGCTTAGTTCCCAAACGCATCCATAAAGACTTCCAAAAGTAACTCAAAAACTTAGTGTCTCGATCAGAAGTAATTGTCTTGGGAATTCCATGCAAACGTACTACTTCTTTGGAAAAAAAAAGCAACATTGGAGGCATCTGTAGTTTTCTTGCATGATATGAAGTGAGCCATTTTTGAATAACGATCGACAACCACCATAACAGAATCATTCCCTCTTGCAGTACGTGGTAAACCAAGCACAAAATCCATGCTAATATCCACCCAAGGAGCATCAGGAATTGGAAGTGGAGTATATAAACCTGTGTTTTGAATATTCCCTTTAGACTGTTGGTAAACCATGCATCTTTGTACGTACCTTTGAATGTCCCTTTTAATAGATGGCCAGAAATAACGTTCTTTAACCAAAGCAATGGTTTTATCTTTTCCAAAATGTCTACCAAGTCCACTTCCATGCAGTTCTTGTATAAGATGAAGACGTAAAGAACATTGTGGAATACATAAACGATTCCCTTTGAAAAGATAACCATCTTGAATAAGATAATCATCAACACTACATGTTGAAGAACCACACTTTTCCCATAGACTTTTAAAATCTTTGTCTTCACCATAAAGATCTTTCAAGAAATCAAAAGCTAAACTCTCATGTGTACGAGTAACAAGAAGATGAGCTCTCCTACTCAAAGCATCAGCAACTTGATTAAGTTTTCCACTCTGATGTTTGATAGAAAAGGTATATTGATTGATAGTAGCCTTCAAATTGTTTTTTGAACGTAAGAAGTTGTGAAATCTCCTCAGGAATAGAAGTATTTGTAACAAAAGATTTTTTTACTTTCTTTGTTTCATCATCTTCCTTTTATCCTGTTTTCTCTTCTTCTCCTTCTGTGTCATCAGTTAAATCTGGAATACCTTTTTCATCCAATCCTGTGTGCTTTAGCAACTTGATTAGATAATGTTCATGAGAATCAAATTTTCTAATTAACTTATCTGTCACGGATTTTTCTAACTTCTCTGTCAAAGATTTTTCAAATCTTGTGACGATATTTTTTTCTAGTTCAACAAGGTCAGCTTTGGTAAGAGCTTGATCTGCCATAGAACCTTTGCACGAAACTAAAACTGAAGGTATTGAATATTTATGTTTTGAGTTTTTTCGGAAGCGAATTATGGATCGGTTTCTAGATGAGAATCTAAAAACGTTGGATGTGGTACCAACTAATGTAGCACAAATATATGTAACAAAGACAAGGTTTAAGTTTCGTCAGAAACTTAATTAAAACATGATTCTAGGATCAATAATTAAGAGTTTGAATAATAAAAGTAGATAATAATAATATTAATAAAAGAGATGTGTTCTTGTAAACAAGAGACCTATCCCTTATATAGGCTTACAAGACCTGAAAAAAGGAAAGAGTTTAACGTAAACTAGAAAAGGAAATACTTGCAAAGCAATCAAACTTAAACTGGCGTAAGGGATCAACTGTCATAGTTGATCCATAAGCATTGGATCAACAGTCATTGTTGATACAGAGAAAGATGTACTACATAAACTCGCATGTTACCTCCGTTGATGTAATATCATCTTGCTTAGATCCGATACTATAAAATCTTTATGTTTCTATTCATTAAGCACCCTTAATCTCTATCTTAATTTTGAACTGAATCCTTCTACTACTGCCTGGATTTGAAGTCTTCATATTCGGAGTTTCATAATAAAATTCGATATCTCCATTAAGAAAATATGAATTCAGTTTATATTTTGATATCGCTATGATTGTTATTAATGATGAAGAAAATAAAACAAAACCAAGCAAAGTAGAGATTTATAGAGTGAAAATACATCTAATTCATGGTGTGAGAAGTACCAATTTGTTCGAAGAATAAACCATTTTAGGAGCAATATTTCTCTTCTGTAAAAATGGGTCACCAGATGATTTAAGAAAAACAATAGATGAAACACATAGGTTTTGTATTGATGATTTCTGAAAGTTGGATCTTTAACTATTGGACAAGTAGTTTTTGTTTTTGTTGCCTTGTTGGAATTTTTATAGGAATTAAGTAGTAAAGAACGAAATGATGGGGATAAACCAACCATGGTGTTCTAAAGGTGGTTGATGGTGAGAAGGATGGAGAAAGACGGATTCTAAAAATAGTGACGACACTGCCTTATAAAAAAGAGAACTATTGAGGGATCGATTAACAAAAATAAACTTTAACCTTAAATAGGATAGATTTCCGAATATGCGACCATCCAGAGTATATTGATCTAAGCAAGATGATCGAACATCCAACAGATGTAACATGCGAGTTTATTTTTCTTGTCACGCGAGCGTTTGCATGACAGCACGACTCTTGATAACAATTACCACCGGACAAATGTTATCCCACACGGCTTCCCGCAAAGTCGGCTTCTTTACCGTTGGATGATCAATAAACGGTTAGATTCACATTCAGGAAATGACCCACCATTTTCAGGAAATAACCCACCATTTCTCCTAAAGGGTTCAAGGTTGTTAGATCTGGGTTTTAGCATGATCTAACGGTAAATAAGCCGCCTTTGCGGGAAGCTATCCCGCAAAGTCATGTTGGATAGCACTGCTCTTACGACCGATGACATTGGAATGTTCTTCTCAAAACTTTGAAAGTGGTTGGGTCGGTCGGGATCTTAGGGAAAACTTCAATGGGAATTGGAAATTTTATATATTTGCTGATCTAGGTGGATGGGAAAATACGACTTGTTGCTATGAAAAATATAACGTTATCTCTGACGCTTAGATGAGTGAGACTGAGAGAGAGAGAGGAATACCCTTTGGTGCAAAGAAACAAAGTAAATTTACGCACATATAGATTGTAAATCGTATGTTTTCATAATGAAGTTTTCTTTATAACGCCAGATAAATAAATTTATGCCAATCACATAATTTGTCTCTTTATAAATTATTTGTATCGTTGCATAAAACCCACTTGCAAAAAAATTGCAAGTGGGTTTAGTCTTATGGCCTTCCAATCTAGCATCCAGATTGGAAGTCCAAGCCAGCTACAATAACCCCCTAAATCTTATACCAATTGTAGTTGCAGGAAATCCTACAATACATCCCTCGCAAGAATTCATAACAATCAACACATTTTTCAAGATCAATAACAACACTTTTTATTAATTGAATCTAGAAACTTTACCAGAAGGAAATTAAATCAAGAATACAACACTATTTTGGATTTTATCTCTCCTCAACACTCCAAAATTATCTCCCTCTACCTTATGCCTATTCATCTCTTTATATAGGGTATTTCATAGTGGATGACAGCTAAGTTGACCTTTATTTTCGGATATGACTTGCGGTATTTCGCAAGCTTACAAATGTTAAAATTCGCAAACATCCTAAATTTCGCTAGATTATCACACTTTTCTCATGTTTACGATGTCATCATCTGTTATGTAATTTCTGAAATCACTCTGTGACGTCTTCGCAGTGTTGCTGATGAAGATTTGGCAAGTGTGTTGTTGTTGCGATATTCTGATCCTACATCTTGCCTCTTCTCATGTCTTCTCTGCGAAGGGGAGAATGTCATAAGAATTTGTACTTCATAATGCCGCAGCTGTTCACCTTTCCATATTCTTTTGTACTGACACGATCTTGTATTCTGCGCAGTATTTATTACACGTATCTTTTCTTCTACCCATTTCTTGACACGTCTTTTTCAACCGCTATTTCTCAACCGTTCACGTCCACTCTTCGCATTAATGAGTTTATCTTCTCGAGAACTATTCTCTCTATATATACTCTTCTTATTCTTCTCTTTTTCTCTTTTCACTTTCTTCTATTCTTCTCTGCAAATTTACAGTTTCTCCGCATATTCCGCTTCTGCTACTGTAAATTTTCATCCTTATTTTTCTTTTGATCTTCATTCCTTCATTCCCATACTCAGATATGCCTCCAAGCGGTCACAAAGCTAAAACTTCTCTTGAAGGAATTCAAAAATCCTTTAAAGAGAAGGGTTTTACGCTATCCACCATTCCCAATCAAGAAGCTACCTCCATTCTTTCTGCTAGATTATTTTCTGATTATCATTGTGATGATAAAGAGATCATAGTTTCGTTGGGTCGGTGATCGAATTTTATATAGTGGTAAGTAGAGTTTTCGTTCACTCGGACTTGATGAGATTGATTTTTAAGGCTGAATTAAAGAAAATAATAAAACTAGCAAAAATATACAAAATATGAATAACAAGATGGAGGGACATTGGGACTCAGGATTTCACCAAACAACAATTTTATGCGGTTCAAATATCAATTCTGAACAGTAATAACTCATATGATAAAAATTCATTGACTCTAATTCATTTCCTAAAGTAGATTTCGAAAGTAATGGATGTAAATCTAAAACATGGGATATCAAAACATTTAAGCAAGTATAACCCATCAATTGAAATGACAACCATTCAAAGATAATCATAATTCATTTAAATAATAGTGCAATTAGTCATAATAAAATTAATATAATTACCGCATTCATGAGATTTGGTTTCCTTCGTCGTCTCAGAGATGGGGTTTAGCTCCTCATGATAATACCAGAGAGGATAATATGATTAAATAATTTTATTTGATTAATCACCATTGGAGTTCTCATAATAAACCATACAATCCTTTTTCTAAAATAATATCAATCAGAAACAATAGAAAATAGAATTGAAAATATTAAACTCCAAATGAATGTTCTTGGCTCCGGACTACCGGCCTCCTTTTTCTTCTCGTCTCTGTCTGTCACTAACTAACAGAGAAACCCTTGTGATTATTCCGTCCGCCGGCTGTAGTTTCAATTACCTGACCAACTAACTTCAACAGTGAACCTTTCATTCATGTCTTACGAATAACACTATTGATCCATCCACTTTCAACCACTTCCATTATCTGGCTATCTCAATTTCGTCACCCACCTGCTATGAAACGGATGCTTGAATATTCCACACAAGATTTGGAAATAAAATAGCCACGTCGCCCTTATTTTTCTTAACTCCACAACACTTGTATTTGTCCACCTTGTTTGGTTTCTTTGTAAACTTGGCACGTAAGTGGGTTCTCTATGGCTGGGAAGGAATTCACTTATTTTATGCTAACACATGTTGACTTAGGTGGTACTAGCCAGTAAATCAAGTGGCAGTCCGCAGTCGAATAAAGCCCCTCTCACTTTGGTCCCGTGGGTCATTTTGGTGATTTTATCCGCAAACGCCATTTCAAGCTTCTTTTAGCCATGTATTCCACCGGATGAACTCATTCCTTTGTACTTTCTACATAAGCACTAAAATAGTGTTATTAGCAAAAATATTGAGTCCTAACTAATATAAATATGAGTATAAAATGTAGCACTTACGTGCTTATCAGTCAGATTCTCGCTGGCCTTCCTATTCCTCTTTATGATCCTAACCTTCCTCTATTCTATGAAATACTCTCCCACACAAAGTTCTCGCGGGCAATATATCAATTAAGTGGGGATTGCGTTCGCTTAATGCTTGAATTCGCCAACCGTGGTGCTGGCAAAGGGTCTCTTTATTCAACATATGTTAGAGATCCTGAATTTAAGGAATTAACAATTCTTCCCGAAAAATACACCGCAGAAAGCTTCTTTGATAACTATGAACTAATACCTATGAAGAATGTCAAAACTCGTTGGGGTATTCACTTGAAGAGGAAGGAAAATGTTGATGATGATAAAAGGATTATGCATGACATTGATTGGCATTATGGCAAGAATAAAACTCCTCGTCAATCCAAAGATGAAAAGTGGTGTGTCTTTCCACTGATTTTGAGGGGCCCTTATGCTTCTGGTTCAAACGTGCTTCCTGCGAATCTCGCTACTTACCAACCTTGGGCATTTAATTGTCCTGAGAAAGAGAAAGAGGTATGTTTCTTTCATTCAGATTAACAAGTTAGAAGAAGTTACAACAGAACTAGCAAGGCAAGCACCCTAGCAGCACTTCGCTCGATCACGGATGAAGTAAGAAATACTTTGTTTTACCATTTTTAACAATATTGTTGCCTCTGTTTCTTATCTTCATTCGTGCGCGTAGATTGGCGTTGTAGTTGCGGAAGAAGAAGGGTCTAATGCTACGAATACCAAAGGCAAGAGTAAAAATATTATTTGCAAGGAAAAATCCGCTGCCCCGCCTTCAAATAAAAGAAAAATCCACTCTCCCTCTCCCTCAAGTTTCCACTATAATGAGAGTACAGATGATGATGTTGTATTCGCAAAGGAAGATGTCTCTTTTGGGTATTCAATGGCACAATTGTCTAGCATATTTTCTGATTCCTTGCAAGGAATTGATGATGACAATCTCACCAATACATGCAAAGCTCTTGCGAATATCTTTGATTCCACTATATTGGAGAGTGATAGTTCTCTTCGCGGAGTTTCTAGATCAGTGACTCTTGACTTTCTGAACTCACTTGGTATTCTGGTATGCTTTTATTTCTTTGTTTCTTCTTCATACTTATAATTCAAAATTATATTTATCTTGATAATTTTTGCTTTCTTTCGTATTCTGGAAGAGCTTCTTTCGTTGTTGCCTCATATTTGGAAAGAAAGCGTGCTACTCTGAAGAAGAAGAGTTTTGAACTTCGCAAGAAAAACGAAGAACTGGAAGCTGAAGCTGCTGATCTTCGCGAAAAGAATAAGCAGTTGGATTCTTAAAATTCCACTCAGAAGGACAAAATATCTAGTCTTCACTAGTGGAAAATCAAAAAAAAAAAAAGTCTGCCAGAAAAACACTTAAAATCCATTAAAACGTCTGTTTTGGGGAGCCCTAATATTGTAGTCTTTGTAGTTGTAGAATATCCTACAACTACACCCTCAGTAGAATTCTATTAATTTGATTTGATGATCTAATCTATTTGATATGAACATGAAGATTAAAGTACTAAAATTGTAAAAGAGACACAAAGATTTTTACATGGTTCGATCATTGTGATCTACATCCATGGTTCTTCACTAGTGATTGTATGTAATTACATAATTTTACAATTTAGACTCCATTAAAGAATATTTGGAGCTCTAGATTTTTGGGGAAGAAGATGATAAAGAAAATAAATCTCTCCTAAAATTTTCTCTCACTTACTAAAATTATTCTCTCTTTCTTCTCATGCCTAAATGGCTATTTATATGATCTTACAAAATGTTGACAACTAAACTGTTCCTCAACTTCGTACTTGAGGACTTACATTGCGAACCTTCGCAATCTACTTCGCAAATATCTTGAACCTTCGCAAACTTCTCACGCTTTCCTCATGATTTTGTTATCGTCACCTATTGCATCACTTATAATACACTTCTGTGAAATATTATTGTTGCGTTGTTAATTGTTTGCAAGCATAATAATGCTGCGAGATTTTGCTCCTACATCTTGCCTCTTTTTTCTTGAATATTGCTTGAAGAGCAATCTTTAAGAAAAAAATCTATTGTTGTAGTAGTCTCTGATCTTTGTTGATGTAGGAACAAGCGAAAGAATATCAAACTCAAAAAGTATATACTTGCCTCTATTCTTTTGCGAAGTTCTGAAGCTTTAAGAAGTAATTAGAAGTATCATCTTGCGAAGTATGAAGTATGCAAAGTATCCTTGAAGAAGTATGAAGTATCTCAGAAGAAGCAGAAGAAGTACTCAATCCTCGAAATATATAAGAAGTATGAAGTATCCTTAAGAAGTATAAGAAGTACTTAATCCTCGAAATATATAAGAAGTATGAAGTATCCTTAAGAAGTATAAGAAGTACTTAATCCTCGAAATATAAGAAGTATTTGTCCTTGAATGAGAGTGATAAATATTGCCTCTGTTCATGTGAAATTATTACTCCATTTTTGGTTAGGATTCTCATTGATAAGATAAAGAACATAAAATATTTTCTTGGGTATCCATGGTTGCCTCTGTTCTTTATCTATGAAGGAGAATCCTTGAGAAAATGTTGAATTATTAAATTGCGTCTCTATTCTTATCTTCCCTCTGCCTCAAGTGGTAACCCTGCTAACTTCTGAATATTTCCGCGAATTTTTGAGTTTTTCTGCGATTTTTTGAACATTTGTGAATAGTGCTGCGAATAATGTTGCAAATACTGTTTCGAATTATGATATTTATGTAATGATTATGTTATGAAATGCGTATGCGATGCTTATGCCATGAAATGATTATGCAATGCTTTTATGATGCGAGTATGATGAGAATGCTTATCTATTGTAATGTATAGCTAATGTTTGTGTTACTTAGCTTATTTTGTACGCAAGAATTGATGTAGCTCCAAATTGCTTCCATTCCTGCACTATTAGTCTCACATGATATAATATAATTAAAATATTAAAGATGCATAATCTCAACTTCATTTCAATATATATGTTTGCAAGCTTGTTTGCTTACATATAATCATCTTCGCAAGTTTATTTGCGTATTCTCTTGTGGTCTTATTTTGCCTTCCTAGTTAAAGGTCTTATTTTGCCATCTTTTGTAGAGACAAAATCGCAGGACGTTCTTACACTTTCATGCAAAAACCCATTGATCTTGCCTTAACTTTTTTGTATAGTATTTTAGCCTCTTCAGGAAGTGTTGCGACAATATGACAGGCCTAAATATTCTTGCGAACATAAAGCCCCATGACATTGTCGTCTTGCGATGAAATCGCAGGACGTCTTTACACTTTCATGCAAAAACCCATTGATCTCATCTTAACTTCTTTGTTAAGTTCTGCGAGTTTTTTTTTTTTTTTTTTTAGAAGGCTCGCAGAAATACAATTGTTGCACAAATATGACAAGCCTTTATGTTCTTGCGAACAAAAAGCCTCGTGACATTTGCGTCTTATAGCACGTATCAGCTCCCTAATGGAGGGTGCTGCCATTTATCTTCCCCTTGGTTTCCCCTTCAAGGAAGCGTACATCGACCATACAAGGTTAGCTCTTCCCATCCGGTTCTGCAAACAACCAGTTTTGTTCGCAACCTCTTATCCTTTTTTCCTATAGGGATTATAGTTACGAGGTTGCACCCTATGGGGTATCTTTGGGCCAAGTGCATCATTTGCCAAGACTTGTCAAAAATGTCAAATGTGCTTCAAGCCCACCCGGAACTCTTGACTCAACCATGTACCTCGGCGCCTTGATCGTTTTCTGCACTTCTTGAGAAAGACAATATGCCTTAGTCGCCCAACCTAAATCATGTTACATCGCAAGATTAGGTTGAGAATCCAAGGCGTCTAACCTGGATAGGTACCCCGCTTTTGGGTTATGTACCCCGTAAAGTTCCATGTACTCAGGTTCCTTGGTGGTGTTCCGGTGTCCCTGAGCCATGGTTATAGGTACCCCCTTAAATGACGCACTTTAGGACTTTGCCTCTTACGAAATGTTGCTTCGCGAACTAGGGTGTACGCCACAAAGGTTTGCCTGTGTAAAATTTTCTGCGGCTCTCTTTCTTTTTGGAGGCTAATCACAGTTTGCATCTTTTTTTATGAAAGTTAATCGCAAGTAAATTTTTGCGTCTTTCTTTAATGAAAGCTAATCGCAATTGATTTTTGGCGGTATTTTTTCTCCTTGTAAAAACTCATCATTAATTTTTCATGTTGCGAAATGCCTCATTTCCTTTTCTTGTTTTTCAAAATACATTCCTTTATACGTTTTGAATAAATATACTGATTACCTTTTTGTTTCAATCCTTGAAGAAATATGAGAAGTATTCATATCATGTCTTTAAATCAAAAATGTTCTATAGAAATATATAAATTTAATTTTTTCTTTTTTTTTGTAACTTTGAAGTCTTTGAAAAATTTTGAGATCTTTAAATTTTTGCGATGAATTCATTTTTGAATCTTGCGATTGTACCGCTTTTCACCAATCTAAAAAATCTTTGAAATGTTTTGAAATCTTTGAAATTTTAGAAATCTTGCGAGTATATCACTTTTGGTAAATAAAATCAAAAATATTCAAGGAAATGGTACTTACCTTTTGCGGCTTGTTGTTGTCTCTTGCGAAGTAAATGGCTTGCTTGCGAAATGAGAAAGAATGAGAATTGAATTTTTAACCTTCCATAAAACTACGGACGGAGATAATGAAACAATACTGGTAGCTTTTGAACTGGTTGGTTGTCGAAGATACATGTCCGTGTGAGTTGTGATAGAGTTCACCTCATGCTTCTAGTGGATTGCTGGCTGTTCACGAAGTAGTTTGCTGCGAAGTGAACATTTGCGAAGAAAATGAATAATCGTGAAGTAAATGTTTGCGAAGTAAATGTCCACGAAGTTAAAATTTACGAACAAAGAAAATGAATATTCGGTACTTAAAGTAAATTTTCACGAAGTAAATGTTTGCGAACTTCCCTCTTTAATGTATGGATTATGGCTACTGCCCTAGGGAAGCAATATACAGCCATTAGCTGCCAATTCCTGGCAAGTTGATCTGGTTACAATCTTCCCTTTTTTACGAAGTAATGCTACCTCGTCATTTTGTTGATATGTTATTTTCGTTCATCTTCGCCGGTGAGTATATAGCTGATGGACTTTCGTTGGAAATAATTATGCTATTTTCTTGAATAAGTTTTTTCCTGACTGACCATCTGTACTGGCTGTTGTTTGCGAAGGAAGGTAGCCATGTTTACAGTTTGCCACTCCAATCTCTTTGGGTATTCCTTTGATCATCTGTTCCCACTTGTGCTTCTATTTGCTTATTACATTTCCACCTCTAAAAATGTGTCTTCAATTAATTTACTGATGCTTCCTTTGCCGAGATTCTCTATGAGTGATTCTCTTTGGGACTGGTAAACTCCATTTCTTAATACTTCTTCGCAGAAAATGTTAACTTCGTAGGTACTATATATTTCGCAGTTCGTAATATTTACTGACGAGATGATCTGTTTGCTGACTGAGGGGACTTCTTATTATATATTTTCTCTTTACTTGTTGATGATTGAAGTCAGGTTTGTTCGTAATATATTTTCACTTCGCAGTACGGTGATGAGTATGATGAAATGAGCTTTGTTACATTTAACTCCATCAACAAAGATACAAACTGTAGTTTCCAAATGTTCGAGTTTGGAGGGATACTCTGTAGATTTTGTGGAAATCGGGTTATCTTCATCCGACCGCAATAGTGCTGCTATGAACATAATTGAAGAGGGTCTAAAAAATATTTCTCTTGTTGATGCCTCAACTAATGATTTGCATCCTGAAGATTCGGTTGGTTGTCGTGATCAAGGGGAAAAGTTAATTGATACCACCTATGCAAGAAATCTGAGCATTATACATGTGGTTGCTCATAAGTTAATGCCCTTTGAATAGTTCCATGCAAATTGAAGATAATTCTTCGCAAATGAAATACTTATTTTCGCAACTGATGGTATTTGGCATGCGAACATAACACTATTTCTTCAATACTTTCTTGAACTAAGGTGCTGTGTATTTTTTCGCTGGCTAGTGGGAATTAGCCTTTACTGAGTATTGGTGTTGTACTTCCTTCGTTCATGGTTCATTTTATCTCTGAGTTTTTTACTGCGAACTATTCTAGGGTTTACTGCGAACTATTCTAGGGAGAGTTCTAACAAACACCATTGTAAACTTCATCTATCTTCTATGGTTGAATGCTTCTATGCAAAGTGAAACTCGTTCCCTAACAAACTATTGCTCTTTTCTTATTTCACACCGGTTCATGCATGTAAAACTTTCAATCACATTTTGCTACTTCCGCGAGTTATCTGCTACTGAACCCTCTGGTCTTTCAATTTTCTCCGCTCTGTTATAACTTCAGATGGTATGATATCTCCCTTCAACACTATCTTCACAATAACCTCGATTCATCAAGGTTCAGTTCAGGGTTGCGTTCGTATATTATCCTTCTTCGCTAAATCTCCTCTAGTTCAGGTCATTGACCTCTTGGTTGACTGCACCTTCGCAAAACTGATGCATGAATTTTCTTCGTGCTTACTTTTATTTGGTTTTGATTCGCAAGTTGTCTCTTCTCCTCCTTTTGCATAAATTACTAACTTTGCATGAATTATTATCTTCGCAGGAATAGGTTAATGGAGACTGATTGTTAATTCGAATTTGAGTTGGATGTGGACTTTATCTCTTCTACCTCTGCAATATTATTTTTCTTCGCAAGATTAATTAACAACTTGTGGTATTCATTTTCCCCCAAGTTGCTAATAAGCCTAGCTTTTTGTAGTTTGCCAAATGGATTTCCCTCTTAGTTTCCCTTACTAGAGCTTCTCACGAGTTAAACTTCATTTATGTCCCTTCTTCCCTAGTTTGAATTTCGCTGGAATTGTCAATGAAGTGAGTTCGATGCTGAATGGTTGGTTCTTTGGCTTCACTTATTGCTTCTGTTTTTGTTCTACTCTTTGTATCACTTGTTCTTCAGCAGACATCTGGTTGTCTTGCCTCCGTATCATATATTGGGTGTAAAGTTGATTGTGAACTGGACGAGTGATGGGAGCTGATCTATTGTTGCGCTTAAAGTTCCCTTGTTCATCCACTTCATGAAATGGCTCTTAATCTTTGCTGCAACACTGCTCATGTACACATGAATATGATGTCTTCTCATACGTACATTTCTCTGGAGCTTTCTGTATTCTCTGTATTTCCTTTAGGTTCTCCTTTCCATTATCTTCGCATGAGATGTAAAGTTTAGTCTTGCCAAAATTCTAGAGTTTTTCTTGTCTTACAAGATGATTTTTCTGCGAATAATTGATCGATGCAGTTAGTAATACACAATAACTGAATTAAAAATATATCTATTAACTCCTAAACTTTGATCGTGGGTAAAATGTAGCTTGTGGTTGAAACTTTCGCAAGCTTTATTTCTTGTCAATCATTCCTCCTGATGGTGCATAATGAGCTATCTCCCTTTGTAGATATATTTCTCCTTCGCAAAGATATTCGCAAAGTAAACTTTAAGGTTCTTATGTGTTTTCGTTTACTGCAGTCTAACAATTCAAACGAGTAAAATATACACAAGTTTGAGTTAACTTTCCTAAATCAAAGGCGACAAATAACATAAAATTAAGTAAAGGAAAAGAGATTTTGTCCTTTTGAAACTCATATCTAATGTGTATCTTCATCTTGTGCTTTTTCTTTCTTGAACTGCTGTCTATGTTCGACTTAATTTCTCCATTGAAACTTCCTCACAAAATTTATAGATCCAGTGGAATTTTTCCCAAACTTCATTATTGTTTTTTCTAAATTTTCTTGAACCAACAAGATCAGGTCCCCTCCTTCTAGCGCCAATTATGTAGTTGCATAATATCCTACAACTACACCCTCAGTAGAATTCTATTAATTTGATTTGATGATCTAATCTATTTGACATGAACATGAAGATTAAAGTACTAAAATTGTAAAAGAGACACAAAGATTTTTACATGGTTCGATCATTGTGATCTACATCCATGGTTCTTCACTAGTGATTGTATGTAATTACATAATTTTACAATTTAGACTCCATTAAAGAATATTTGGAGCTCTATATTTTTGGGGAAGAAGATGATAAAGAAAATAAATCTCTCCTAAAAATTTCTCTCACTTACTAAAATTATTCTCTCTTTCTCAAAAAGACCTCTCTTTCTTCTCATGCGTAAATGGATATTTATATGATCTTACAAAATGTTGACAACTAAACTGTTCCTCAACTTCGGACTTGAGGACTTACATTGCGAACCTTCGCAATACCTTCGCAAACTGCTCATGATTTCCTCATGATTTTGTTATCGTCACCTATTGCGTCACTTATAATACACTTCTGTGAAATACTATTGTTGCGTTGTTAATTGTTCGCAAGCATAATAATGCTGCGAGATTTTGCTCCTACAGTCTTATTTCCCAAAACGTCTGCTTTTGGGACCCGTTGATTTCATTTGATTAAGACTTCCTTGGGTAGTCTATATATAGCTGCTGACAGGGGAAGACGTTTCCCTGGATGACCTTAAAAATAAAAAAGTAAAATTGATTCAGCTGAATCTTAAGCTAGAACTATCTACAAATATGAAATTATATTCAAATATCCTCAAATTAAACAATAATTTGAATCAACATTATATTAAAAACAAAATTTGGTGTACAACTTAGAAAAACTAGAATCACTCATGGTCCAAATTTGAATTTTCTTTTGATAAAACTAGCAAGGAAACTTGACCTAAAAAGTATGACAATCCATATTGGTAATATGGTTTTCAATACAACTCCAACATCTTGAGCTTTGATAAACTTGACTTAGCATCGCCCTCCAACAAGATCATTTAGATTGCCAGATGTCAACAGATCTTTACGAACAAGAAGAGTTTCCTGTAAATAATACAAGCAAATATCGTAGTGATTAATACTCTATACTTTATTTAAACTATAGAGCAATACATAATTATAGATGAGCAAAATTCGAAGGGAGGCATACAAAGAAATTTAGAACAAAATACTAGATTTTTATAAGTAGTACTGAACACTTGTTGTTGTTGGCATAAATTTAAACCTACTCTCTTTGGCACCATATAAAATGTTAATGATGTTCAACTTCGAAATATTTAAAGACGGGGAAAAAAAAAGTTACCGGCAAGAACTTCCAGTACACTACACCAAATTCAGGGATTAGAAACTCAGATTAGCAACAGTTTATTAGTTGTTACGAATTTTCAGTTGCGAATTCCAGTTGCAAAAAATTCGCAACTATTTAGAACAGTTACTAAACTTGCAACTGTTTGATTATGTTGCGATTTGTAACTAAACCCTGTTGTACGCATGCCAATAAACCGTGTGGCTGCCTACACTTCTAAACACATTTTCATCCCATCATGCAAAAGGCTAGTGTGCAAGATATTTTACCCTAATACCTTTGTGCGGGATATGTCTTTCCTTTCCCCCTCTTTTTTCCCTGTACGACAACCTCTCCTCCACTTGTTCTCTGTCTCTCTCTCTCTTTACTCTCTCCTTTAAACTAGATCTAGAAATTGAGTGAAGAAGAGCCTTTACTTCAATCAAAATCTCACCCACTCACTGTGTAACTCTCTCTCACTTTACCCTCTGTTAGATTCATATTTTGATTTTGATTTTAGTTTTACTTTTTCAATTTTTAGGTCTAACCTATCTTTGTTGTACTGTTGTAGTTGGAAGAACTAGTCATCATCATAAGCTAACAGCTAATCGTGATAATCTTAGGTATAAAGTTTCTTCTTTTTTTTCTTCTTTCAAATTGAAATTTAGGTCAGTTGAGATTTGGGTGTTTGATAGTTGCTTATATGTTAGTTTTGGTTGAAGTTTGTTGAAATCAGATGTTGAATGTGGTTTTATGTTAAGATGTTTTCAATTTGGGTGTTTGATAGATTTAGGTATTTATTTATTTTCTATTTTGATTTGGATTTTTTTCAGAATAAGAAAAAAATTCAAATAGGAACTGAGATGTATGAAGATACATCTCTCTGAAATATAAAACAAAATAAGATTAAAAACTTTCTTTAGGGAATAAAACACTGAAAGTACCCTCTCTCTCTTTCTCTCTTTCTCTTTACTTTCTTTTTCTTTCAGATTTGGGTGTTTGATTGATGAAATACAACAAGTGTTTTATGTTAAGATGTTTTAGATTTGGTTTATTTTGGATCTTGAATTATTTTCAATATGAAAAAGTCACATAGAGACTAAGAAAATCAGGATGAAACTCTGTGAAATACAAACAAAAGAAGAAGATTTTATAAACTGAAAGAACTAATCGAATCGAAACTAGGTGAAAGATGTTTCAAATTTTGTATCCTTGCTATCTTGTAGTTAGTTACTAGGTATATAGTATGTTTCACAGTCCTAAGTATGTTGTGGTTACTTAGTCGTAGTGGTTATACATTGGATACTTGTAGCTAACTCTGTCGCATACATAAGACGAGAGTTCTGTGGTTAACTATTAGGGCCTCAGAAACCCTTAATACCACGAGGGATACTTAATTTAATCTTGTAAAATATGTATCTTGAAGGGTGTCATGTCATCTGATATGGACAAGAGGTGGATGAATTGTGCCCGTAAGTCCAGAGAATACATAGAAGGTGTCAAGTCATTTATAATGTTTGTCAAGAATAATGGTGGTGATAGTACGTTGTTCTCATGCCCTTGTAAACGTTGTATCAACTGTAATGGTTTAGTGCCACTTGGTGAGATTTCCTTACATTTGCTTAAATATGGGATTGAATCTTCGTACACAATGTGGCATTTTCATGGTGAAAGATATGTGGTAAAAGCACATAGGGGTAATACTTCAGCAGAAGGTGTGGATGTCAATGTAGAAGATGCATCTGACAATTTTGAACCTGTATTCGATCCCTCAGTTAATCCTACTACAACATATGGTGTAAATGATAATGTTGGAGAAAGTTTTGGTGAGAATGATGGAGATGGAGTAGATGAGAATGATGGAACAAGCAGAGTAGATGAAAATGCTGGAACAAGCAGGAGTAAGAGAAGACAGTATATGTATGAGCGTGCAAGACAAACGTTTTATGATTTATGTCCTAAAGGAAAAACAACTCTGTACTCTTCTATATGTCTGAATAACATCAAGACCCAGTATGGAATTTCAGACAACGGTGCAACCGCAATTTTAGAGTTGATGAAAGAATTGCTTCCTGAAGGAAACACATTGCCATGTAAGTTCCCTGAAGTTAAGAAGATGATTCAAGAACTGGTTATGGATTATATAACGTATGATGCGTGCGTAAATGACCGCATCTTATACTGGAAGGATAGAAGTACATTGGTAAAGTGTCCTATTTGTCAAGAACCAAGATATATTAAAGTTTTCAATGATGAGAGGAAACTTACCCAAGTTGCGCAAAATATATTAAGACATTTTCCAATTATTGAAAGGCTGAGAAGGTTTTACAGCGTACCATGGATAGAAGAGGCAATGCTTTGGCATTCTAAAGCGCAGTCAGATATGAATGTAATGCGACATCCAGTTGATTCTGCAGCTTGGCGGTGTGCGGATAAGTTTTCTCCATAGTTTGCTAAGGAGACACGAAATATTACACTCGGGATAACAACAGACGGATTCAACCCGAATGGATGTTTTGGTCTGAATTATAGTTGTTGGCCAGTAATTCTCCAGCCTTACAACCTGGCTCCTTCGTACTGCATGTTGCGGGAGTTCTCGATGTTGGCATTGTTGATATCAGGCCCAAGAGCACCAGGCAAAGATATAGATGTCTATTTAGAGCCATTGATAGATGAGCTGAAGCAATTATGGAATACAGGTGCTATAACATACGATGCCTTCAGTAAGACAGAATTTATGATGAAAGCGAGGTTGTTGTGGTCTATCCATGATTTCCCGGCTTTGGGTACGTTGTCTGGATGTGTGACTCATGGGTATTATGCATGTCCAACTTGTGGAGAATATACAGTTTCTGAGTGGCTGCCGTTCAACAAGAAGATTTGTTACATGGGACATCGCGGGTGGCTACCAGCAGAACATAAGTATAGAGATGATAGATTGAATTTCGCTGGAGGGGTAGAGCGCAGTACAACTCCATGGCCATTAACAGGGAAACATGTTCAAAAGATGGTACATAATTTGAAATTCAGACAAGGGAAAGGAAAACAACCAGCAAAGAAACGTTAAAGAGGATCTTAATACGGTACTGATGAAGAAGAAGAGATATATGAGCATTCTTTGTTTTCAAGAAGGTCTATTTTATATGATTTTCCAAACTGGAGTTCAAACTCTATTCAGCATTGCACTGATGTTATGCATACGGAGAAAATATAACAGAGCATATTATAAATACTGTAATGGGGAATAACAAGTCAAAGGATGGTCCTAATGCGCGCAAAGATTTGGAGGCTATGGGAATTAAAAGGAAGTTATGGGTGCAAACAAATGAAGTGACTGGTAAAACATCAATGGCAGATGGAAGTTTTGCAATGACAAAAAAAAGAGAAAGTTGTTTTTTGTATTATCTTGAAGAACTTGAAGGTCCCTTCAAATTTCTCTTCCAATATTCGCAACAACATCAGCGTCAATCCTCCAGAGATAAGGAATATGAAGTCTCATGATTACCATGTTTTAATGCAACATCTATTTCCTTTATTGGTTCATATCGTGACATCACTACCTAAAGATCTCTGAATTGCACTTCTGCGGATAAGTATATTTTTCAAAGTCCTGTGCGCGAAGGTAATTAACAGAGAACATCTCTTAAAAGCAAAATCAAGTCTGGTGGAAGCAATGTGTGTACTGGAAAAGCATATTCCTCCATCATTTTTCGTTATTAGCATTCACCTGATGGTGCACCTAGCGGATGAAGCTTTAATCTGTGGTCCGGTAAGATTTAGGTGGATGTACCTCTTTGAGAGGTAACTACCCAACTTATTTTATTTTAGAATTTATAATCTGAGAAGTTGGCATTATTGAACCCTGGTATTGAACACTAATTGGAATTTTTGCCGCTGATTTTTACAGGTTAATGAAAGGTTTCAAAGGATTGGTGCACAATAGAAGGTACATTGACGGGTGCATTGCAATAGGCTATACGCTGCGAGAAACTAGCTTATACTGTATGTAGGACATATCAGAAGATGGTGGTGGCACTCATAAACACACTCGACAGTCCTTTCTGGATGATTCTGGCGAGTTCGCTGATGATATGCCTTTAAGTAATGCTAAGGACTTTCACCTGAACCGAGTGCAGTTTGAACAAGCTCGCAGATGGCTACTTTCTAAGTTTGTTGGAATCAATGACTGGCAAAGGTAAAAAAAAATTTAGTTTCACATCGCTGAGTTGCTATTGATAATTGGGGTCATCGGTCTAATATTGCTTGATTTGTTATTTGTAGGAAGTATGACTCCTATGTTAAGCATGCCAAGTCTCATGCGTCCAACCAGACCCCAAAGACTTATCATTTATGGTTACGCGATGATGTAATGGAACACAATGTCTTTTCCAACTTATTGTGTATTTACAAAAATATAACCGAGTTACAATCTAAAGGTTCATAAGAATCATAACATTTTTATATCTGAACTTATTATGTACAAGTGAGGTAGGTATTCTGCTTAGCTCATACTTGTTATGTCTTAGATGTAATCTCATCATGCTCCATGGTTAAGAACTAGGATCGTCATGTGCATTCTTTCACTATATCTCTCTGTATTTTTTAACTTCTGAAGTTGACATTGGTAGTGTGACATTGGTGTTATCTCGGTTAAAAGATTATCAATTGCGATTTTTTGAAAGTTTATCAGTTCATAGTTAGTCATTTTATCCAGCACATGGTAGTGTATGTGAACCATCATTATACAAGGGTTTATATGGAACCAGAGTTTCCATTAAATTCTCAATCATGGGTGATTTTGTTGTCTTCTTTGTATTATAATAACCTACCATATGTTTATGGTTTGTAGTAAAAAATATGTTTCATTATATTTCTTTTCTCTTTTTCCTTTAGTATATTGACTTCTGAAAATATGTTTATGGTTTGTAGTAAAAACCATGTGTTATTTTGGTTATGCAACTGACTTGAACATGATCTTTTACAGTTGATAGAAGCCAATGAAACTGATTCAATTCTCTGGCGACTCGTGCAAGGACCTCTATTCAAGGCACAATCATACACAAAATACCAAGTCAATGGCTTTACTTTCTCCCCACAAGATTGTGATGCGAAGCAGGTATCTCAAAACAGTGGTGTGTCAATAAAATCTATCACAAGACAGAGAGCTAAGTCGACGGACACAAATTACATCAAATATGAAATAATCTATTATGGAGTCATTAAAGGGATTATCAATTTGAATTACTTGGATTTTGAAGAAACTGTTTTCTACTGTGATTGGGTCAGAGTTGAAGATAAAACTAATGGGTGCCAAGTTGATGCAACCTCAAGTGTGATAAAGGTTAACTTGTCCAAGATGAAAAGTATAAATAGAGTGGTTGATGAGCCGTTTATACTCGCATCTGAAGCATCCCAAGTGTTCTACTCAATGGATCTTTCACCTGAGAGATGGTCTGTGGTATTACATTCATCTCAGAAGTTAATATCCACAGTAGATAAGCTTGAATCTTCGACAGTTTATCAGTCAGCTCTTACTAATAATGAGAGTTTATAAGATCTTATTTGTGTTGATTCAGTAGTTTAAATTGGAAAGATTGCGCTACACTGCAATCTTTCAATCTTTCTTATCAATTAAACCCTATTTTTCTGAATTGTTTGGTTTGATCACCTGTGCTATGTTAATACGTTATATTTATGTGGATAGTTGTATTCTATTGATGCTCTGTTTTAGGTTTTGTTTTCAACTGTGCGATCTTAATATTTCATATTTTGTTTACAATTACAGGTTATTATGGCAGCACCAGTGGAGGTTGACGAATATGGACTACCTATTTCTGCTAACGCAACAAAAATCAGCCACATGAAGGGTGATTTGGTTCGTACCCATGTGCCTATTTCGTACGAAACCTGGAGGAAAGTGCTTGACAAGTACAAGGACGATGTTTGGAATGAACTTAAGGTACAAAATCTACCTCATGACATGATTTCAGCTCATTCTTTAGTTAACTTCAGTTGAGGGAGATATACATTTAGGATGCCACTAATTAGCTCTGTATTTTCAGATTACATTTGATTTACCTGAGACTTCCAAGACTATTATGGTGAAGGGGATGTCTGATCCATGGAGGAGATTCAAGTGTGAATTACGACAAGACCATTATGATATTTGGAATACTCATCAAAAAGGATTAATAATACTCCTCCAAGCGTAAAGTCAGAGGATTGGATAAAATTCTGTGAACATAAGAACAATGTTGTTGTCCAAAGAAAAAGAGCTGCTAATAAGAGGAAAAGAGAACAATATGATTACTCTCATACCACTGGTCGCAAGCCGCATTGTTTGGTGAAAGCTGAACTGGTAGGTATTTCATTTCAATGATGCAACTTACCTCAAACTTTTGTCCCCAATGGTTGATTCATACCCTTTATATTTTTAAATGTAGGAGGCGGCGAACCATGAAGCATAAATCACTACCTCTGATGTATGGATTAAAGCTCATTCACAGGAGGGTGGGGCGATTTTAGCTAGTGCGCAACCATACTATGTAAGTCAATTGTTTGAGAAGTTATATGTAGGAAAGTGATTCTATGCTAGCTAGTGATTAGTATTATAAGCAAGTGATTCTTATGCTCAACACTGTAGGAACAACTTACGAAAGTGTTAGAGGACATCAAAGGAAAACTGGTAGCAGGTACTCCAGTAGAAGAAGCTTGTGCAGTGAATCAATTATTTGGGAAGGATTCAAGAGGACGGGTTCGTGATGTAGGTCTTGTCTCTCATACACAAGTTGATTTATCTGCTTCCACTCGTGCTAAAGTAACTGAACTGAAGTCTGGAGATGGAGTTCTTACTAATAAGGTAGATGATTTAAGTGGCAAGGTGGGAGTTCTTATTGAAGGCTTGGGAGCAGTATTCCTTATAGTGAAGTATATTCAAGCTGCAATGCCATTATCAGTTGTTGCCTCAAACATGTGTAGCACTTCTCATGGTCAGGAATGTTCACCAGGTCATGTTGCTTCACCTCATTCAGGTTCAGTTGCTCACATAAGTTCACCTAGCCATGGAATATCACCAGTTGTTGGCCCAAGTTCACCTAGCCATGGAATATCACCATCTTCTGTCCCAAGTTCACCTAGCCAAGACATGTCACCAGCTCAATCAGCAGTAGGGGTCTCAAAGCAGTGTTCATTGATGAACATAAAGGGTGAAATAATTACAACTGGTAAAGTTTGTACTGGTGCGTCTGCACTTATATCTCACGGATCACCTGTACCTGCTAATCATTTAAAGGTGTTGATTGACGACATTATCATGCCAGATGAACCAACTGTAAAAGCTAACAGGTTCACAGAGACCTTTAAAGATGTTGGAATCGGAGGATACATGGTTCATCCAAAGAGGTCCATCAGTTATAATTAAGACGACTTTACTACTTTTTTGGAGATATGAGATGGAGTTATTCATGGATAACTCATCCATCTTTTGCATCCGTTATATAAATGTTTAGCTAACACATGGCTTTAGTCTTTTCTTTTCTTTTTTTGCTTCTGTTCACACTTTTTTGTATGCATGATAAACTCTCAAATATGCATACTCTTATGCATTTGTGCATACAGAAGAGTCTTATCCTATTGTGCTCAAGGAAGACTATTATGCAGTTGCGTATAAGAGGTTTTAACTTTACCTAGAAACAACTGATCTTTTTGATATATGTATATGTGAGTGAAACGGTTTATGAATCTATATTTACTTTTTATTACCTGGTTTCCATTAATCTTATATATGTATGTGTGGGTGGTCTTTTTGTTGTATGTGATTGCGCAGGTGGCTTCATTGAAAGTCAATTGAAGAAGTAGTAGTCACCCGGGGAAATATCAACCCATGGTAAGTACTCCTCTTGCTTTCACTTATATTATTAGGTTTATGTTTGTGGAATCTGACATTGAGTTTATATTTACTTGCGAGGTTTTATACTTAATGTTCACTTTTGCTGAGTGAGAAGTGCACTGCAGTAGGATCACCATCAACTTGTGCTTATGTTTCTGAATTCCTTTTAGAAGTCATTTAACATAACTATCTTTACTAAAGAACTTATGTCTTTCTTTTGGATGTTTAAATAGTGGCCCAAGGTCCGCTAATGAACAAGGAAAAAGTCCCTGCTCACTGGTAAGTCTTATGATTTTATTTTATTTTTTGGTTTCATCTTATTCCACTTGATACAATAGTTAGGGTTCCATTCCTTAGCATATCTGAGTTTCCCATCTGACTTGAATAGTTTTTCTTCGTAATGCTGTCATGGATCGTATCTTATGAATGGAGGTTCATTCTGCAGGATGTAGAATAAAGTTGGATCTTCTGGTTAAAGTTGAGGATGTAGAATATGAGAAGAGCACTATTATAGTTATCTGATGGTAAGTTTTCTCTAATCACTATTGCATTGTTCAGTTTGTTATGTATTAGACAAGACATAAGTTGTTGGTTGAATGCAGTGAGAATTAGAAGTTATATGAATTAGGAGATGTATGAAATGTTGCAGGTAGAGTAGAATGAGGCTTAAGAAGGAGATGTTTCTTAGAATGAGAACTGGTTTTGTAGGTGATGAGAATGCTGATATGTTGAATGTTATGAATTTCTTGAGTATTTAAATAATATTATTATTGAAGCTAGATGTGTCATGGATTATGTCTCATGAATGAAGGTTTATTCTGCAGGATATAGAATGAAGTTGGATCTTCTGGATACGAGAAGAGCACTGTTATAGTTTATCTAATGGTAAGTTTTCTCTAATCACTGTTATATTTTTCAGTTTGTTATGTCTTAGACAAAACATTCAAGTATATCTTAATTTATCTATCGAATCATCTCTGCATTTAACTTAGTTTGAAATCAAACTCTCGCATTTCCCATAAGAAATAAACATAGTACTTATATCTGTTTTTTATTGTCTAGATAATGTACTTCAACTGGACTATAACCAACTACTCCCTGCTCACTCGTATGCTCCTTTACCGATGTTTCATTCTTTTGTTGTTACTTGCCATTTGAGAAAAAAACAACTTAGGAAATGAATCAATATGTAGCTAGTTACATCCTTTCACATTTTAGGAACTGACTATATTTTGAGAGTTACATCATTTCACATTCTTTATGAACTGCTTATATTTTATGAACTGCATATATATAAGAGTTGAAAGATTTGTTTGTTTAAATAACCAAATATTTCCTAGTACCTAGTCTATCGTATCTTTGGTAAGCTAGTATAACTATGCACAGTACTCACATGGAGGTAGAACCGAAACTTGTTTTGGTAGAACCGTAAACCCATGAGTTGTGATTGAGTGGTACTTGATCAATCACATAGTTCTTGAAAGTCAAATGAACCAATTCTAAACTTATTTGGAAGTGTGGTAAATCGGTTTCAAGTGAGCAAGCATAGAAAAGACTTGCAAGAGTAAGATGTCGACATACTTTGAACACGGTGCATTAATGCTTATTTTATATTGTTCAAAGATATTCCTTAACGGCTAAGAAGGAAGTAAATCCAAAGATCAAATTTAAATAAGTTAAGAATCTTTTTAATTAAGGGTTTTTAATTATATATGGAAAATAAGAATTAGTAATGTGCATTATTTACTAGTTAAACATTTTCCAAGGAGATTTTAATCATATTTTTGGATAGTGCATTCACAGGAATTATGAAAAACGAATTTGGGTTAATATGGAAAAATATATTGAGTATATTTTCGGTTTTGGAAATTCCTTGGTGTCCAAACTTCCTTGTCTATAAATACTTTGAATTTGCATTTCTAGAAAACTAATCCCGCGTAACATTAGACTTACTCTTTTGTCTTTGTTACTGGTGAAGCCGCCTATCGGAGATGAGAGTAATCTAATTAGGTGAAATCTCTTACGCCCGCTCAATTTAAAGTCTTCTTTGGGATTGAGAAGCTCTAGCGCCACCCGTGGGTGGGAAACTAGATATTGCGGTTTAACTTTAGTTTTCGTATTGATTTGATTGACTAATGGTGGTTGAACTTTGATTGCACCTAGTTTGTTTATGCTTGAGAATCTTCTCTTCTGATATAAGATTCACTCAAACTAATTCAAGGTTTCGACAGGGATCTTTAGAATGTTGTTAGATCTAAAGACGATCTTGTAATAATCCATTGTTAATAGACTCCGTTCTGTGTGTGATTGATCACAAAAGATTCAAGTAGTTGTGTTCAGGTGTTTATTGAAGATCTAAGAAGATTTGAATACAAAGAAGATATTGAAGATTTCTGACTTGGTTTTTATAATCTTTGGTGTGCAAAATACTTGTTTGGGAAAAAGAGGATCCAACTATAATTGATTTATTCTTTGGGTATTTTGATAGAATAGTTGAGGAAGATCGGAATCAATACATTTCCTTGTGATTAAAGGTATTGATTGGCTTAATTTTAACGATTGCCTTTGGGTGATTGAACATAAGATAGATCTTTGAACCTGGAAAAGGAGTTTATGTTAAGATAAACAAGGGAACCTTTGCACGACTCATATCAATTGGTTGAAGAGAGTTGATACCAAACAGATTTGTTGTTCCTTTACTATTTTGAATACGAACCAAAGGAATTGGTCCAGGTACGTGACTTGTTTATAGGTTGGAGGCGTGGGAATACAGACGAAACTAGGTGAACTATAGGTTTAGTTGCTTGGTCTCAACTATAAGAAGTTGGTTTATTTTGTATAACGGCTTAATCCTGAGAGTATTCAATTCTGGACTAGGTCCCAGGGTTTTTCTGCATTTGCGGTTTCCTCGTTAACAAAATCTTGTTGTGTCATTTACTTTATATTTCCGCATTATAATTATTTTATTATAATTAAAGTAAATTGCACAAACGTTAATTCCTATTTACTTGATACGTAAACCCTATTGTGTTTGGTTAAGTCCGAACCTTTGTATCAAGTAAACACACTTTGTTGTTGTATTGTCCCGTTCTCGTATCCATAGACGATCACACAAAGTGTGAACCGATTTGTTGTATTATCTCGACTCAGTCCATAGACAATAACTTTCGGGGAAATGACTTATAGGAAGGAAAAGTAATAGCTTGAGGTATATTTGGGTACCCACACCTTTTTAAATACAAGGACTCATCGTCCCATGAAGTCAGCGACTGACTAACTAAATACATGTCTACCTTGCAGACTCTATAAGAGACATCAATCGTGTCACATGGGGGATATTAACTAGGGTTTGATCTGGTGATCTACGGTACATGTGTTCATACACACGATGAGAATGTGAGAAAATCGTGTAATCAGTTGGAGGAGTTAACATAGTAGTGGATGGAAAATCAACCAAGTCTCCGCACGTTGCGCAACTAGTTTTAACACGATTTCCACTTCTCCACTCTTTGATTCCATCAACTGTCACACTTCATGGGATCACGGTGTTTACAATTCTAGCAATATAAATAAGTCTCTGAATCATGATTGAAAAGAGGACAATCTCACATCAAACAGACAACACGAGATCAACAACTCAACTTCTGAGAAATTACTCTCAACAGAGTAAAATTCAATCATTCAAAACTTATTTTATTTTCAGAATACACAACACACCTACGATCTTCGATTACCATTGATCTCACACATTTCTCAGCTTCCCTCTTACAGATCGACCCATCCTCTCTTGTGACCGAATTTACTCTGGAGCGACCATTGTCTTGGTTTAGGCAGGAGTACTATAGATTGATCTCTCGAATTCAAAGAACTCCCTTCTTGTAGTGCATCTGTGTGAGGTTTAAAAGTTCGCTCGGTTCAAGGAGTTTCCTCCGCAAGGTCGTCTCCTCAATTCCGTAAAAACCAGCAACTCGTTTTTCCCCATCTAAAAATTGGCGACCACAATGTGAGATCATTCTCTTGGTTTCAATCTCATTTCTCACAAAGATGGTCGGTCTTAGGTCTGGTTCAGTTACCAATTTGGGTTCAACACCCGACCCTAACATCGCAACTTCTAGTGGTACTGCCAACACCACTCCTCCGGCGCAACCTGCCACTACTACTCATATGAATATTGGTGCTCCAGTGATCACCCATGCAAGTGACGGCACTAGGGCCATCAATAATCCACTCTTCGGCAGATCTCCCGAGAAATCAGATAAAATCCTCCTACTATAGGCGAACTCATAAAGGTGCAAGAAACTCTTGCAAAAAATCAAAACTGACATGGATGCTACTCAGAAGGAACTATTTAACTATCTCAAGAC
The DNA here is from genome assembly GCA_023529315.1 of Papaver bracteatum. Classification (NCBI taxonomy): domain Eukaryota; kingdom Viridiplantae; phylum Streptophyta; class Magnoliopsida; order Ranunculales; family Papaveraceae; genus Papaver; species Papaver bracteatum. The sequence continues at coordinate 1,863,848 of JAJJWX010003262.1, forward strand.
GCTTATAGACAAGATGTCAGAGCAAACTCAGAAGAAAGGAAAAGATAAATAAACGTCTTCAGACGCTGATCCTGAGGTCACTCCGATCCATGTAGTAGAGGATGAGGAAGTTCCTAAAGCTGCCGAGAATCCACTAGCAAAAGAGTCATCCAGTTTCATTACCCGTGAAGACCTAGAACATCTTTTGGATGACCGTGGAAAAGACAAGACACCTTATGTCCATCGTCACCAACCTTCATATCCTGCTGCTACACCAAGGATTCCTCTGCCAAAATGTTACACCTCTCCAACCTTCACACTTTATGATGGAACCAGCAATGCTTGAGAACATGTTTATCGATTTCTGGAAGCATTGGGTGAACATGAGCACAACCATACTGTCCGTATAAAGGAATTTTCAAAGTCTCTGAAAGGCAGGGCATATACCTGGTACAACTACATCGTACCAGAAAGTATCAAAAGTTGGGGAGAAATGGTTAATTCTTTCTACAGAAATTATTTCTTCGTTTCAGAGAAAATCATCCTCTCTGATCTCGGAAGGATGTTTCAAAAGAGCAACGAACATCCTAACGATTATGTGAAAAGTTTCGGAGTTCAAGCCTTGGATTGCCATGATCCAAACGTCACGGAGCAACAACTCATGGACTTGTGCATCAATGGAATGATTCCAGTCTATAGAGCTTTATTGGAAAATATGAGGTTCCAGACTTTCTCAGAAATTCATGAAGCGACCAAGAGATCAGCAACTACTGCACCTGCTTTATTGGAGAGGGCTAGGACTACAAAAACTGAAGAGCCAAGAGAGACTCGAGGTAGCATAAATTTAATTAACAAATAGTACAGCCTCCAAACTTCCACAAATGTTGTTGCGGAAGGGAGCAAACGAAAGGTTGAGCCACAACGCAAACATACTTCCTCAACTCCTTCAAAGACACAAAAGAAGGATAATATACAATTTCCTGCTCAACACACATAAGCTGATCCAGAGGCACCTGATTTCCCCCGCTCTATTGAGGAAGTTATTGAACTTCTAGATGCCTGGGTTCAATACGGCGCAATCAAACTGTCATATGTCAAGAAAGAGCCCATTGAAGAGGTCATGGAAAATCCTCGTTACTGTCGCTTTCATAGGTTTTTCAACCATCCCACAAGTGATTGCACAACTTTGAAGTGCATATTTAAAGAAAATATCGAATTAGGATAACTCAAATTAGGGATTAAAGGAGTTCACAGAGATCCTCTCCCAGTCAGAACCTTCACTCTTTCTGAACCACCTGTCAAAGAAGCAGTTCAATCCTTAATCGAGCATGTCTGTGAATTGCTATACTTATCAAAGGCTCAAAGTGAAGACATGTTCGATGTACTGAATCACATCATGTCAGTAAAGAATTTGTTGATTCAAGAAGCATTTCCTGAGCCACCCTCAATAACAGAGACAAAGAAATGTATGACTGGGGACTTCTCGCCACAGTCCATCTCAAAGGAAATAAGTTCAAACGAGCATTGATTAATGTTGGCACTGCTGTCAATATTATCCCTCTGAAAACTTTTAGAGCTACTGTTATCACACGACAAGAAGCCATTCATGTTCCGATCTCAATCATAGATCATTAAGGAACGCCCAAAGATGCTTATGGCTGCATCATTCTCAAGATGAAGGTGAACTCAACTTGGAAAGAAACCAAGTTTTACATAATCCGAGAAGATCCAGGATACGACATTATCCTTGGACGTACATGGGTTCATACTAGAGAGGTAACCCCAGCACCTTCAATTTCAGTTGCATATTTCTCCGTTGAGGTAAGCTCTGATTCAAAAGAACAAATAGAGTATACCCTATTTGAGTATCTAAAGGAAGTCAAAGCATTTACGGAGATGACACAAAATCCTGAAGAAAATGCAAATGATTTCATCAAGAGGTTTCGCGATCAAGCAAGTCTTATTCCTCCTCATGTGTCCATATTATCAGTTTTCAAACATGCTGCTTTGGTTCGAGGGCTCTACTCCACTAAAAACTTAGAAATTACAAAATGATATGAATAGATAACCTCTCCTCAGCAATATTTCACCAAATGGTTAAGTTCAGAGATTTTTCAAATCGATCATACCATCAAAAAGTTTATTGCTGAAGACATAGCCAAGCATGACAAACATTATCTCAAATACTCTCCTCTGCATGAGTGTCCATATATACCACATCCATGGAAATCCATTGCACGAAGAATTCCAAACCAGATATGCAGGGCACAAATGATCAAATCTAACAAATTCCAGGAAGGAGATTTAGTTCTAAAAGCAACTAATCGTAACTTTCATTCTGCAAAGAACTCCAACTGGGAATGACCTTTTATGATCTCTAAGTGTGTTGCTGGTGGATACTACAAGTTAATAAACATGGAAAACAAGGAGACCGTGGCCGTGATACATGAGAATTGTCTCAAGGCCTTTGACGTTTAAGGTTTTGGATATTCGAGGTATTAGATGATTCAAGGAATGAGCACCTCAAATATTTGGCGTTTAGAATTTTATTTCATTGTATTTCAATTCCTCCAAAATGTTCGCAATACTTGCATTCAACAATTTATCAAAATTTAGTTTACTTAAAGAAAATCTCTATCAAACCCAAAGAAAATCCTCAATCATCTACTTATCCAAAATCAATCAAAACCAAAAATAAAACCTCGCATCTCTCAGAAGTTCAAGAGATTATGAAAAGAAATCAAAGAAAATTAGCAAAGAAAGATTTTTGCTCCTCTGCATCCTTCAAGACTTGTAAATCCTCCTTCTCCATCTCTTCAGTCATCCTGGCAATCTTGTCTTCCTTCTCCATCACAGCGTCATTGGGAAAGGGTATGTTATTCTTACATAAATTCTTAAAAGCATTTATCATCTTACGGAGCCATTTCACATTGAAGCCGAGTCTCTCAGAATTCTCCAAGTTGAACTTCCAATCAAAGAGTACATCTTGAGTAATAGTATTTCTATCCCTGGTGCATATATCATTTATAACACGTAAGATAGCACTCACTTGCATCGTTAAAAAATAAGCATGTCTGGAGTCTCTGGCAAGCACGATGTGACCAAACTTCCTCCATATTCTATCATACAAATCTGAATATCCAATGGGGACGTTGAATCCACCAACTAGATCATGGTATGGAAGTGACACATCAAACGGGGGATCAAAAGCAACTCATACACTTGGGTATTCGTGCACCACTATATGATTTTCAATTACCAGAGCAATTTCTACAACAATAGTTTCTTCAGTCTCTTCTACTCCCGGCTCAGTTCCTTTCACCACTAAAGCAACAACGATCGAAGTCTCGGTATCCTTAATTGTTTAAACAACAACACTCTCATGGCCTTGAAGTGCATAGATGGTTATGTCTTTATTAATAGCCTCAGGGTTGCTCAAGTCATCATTATTGGCTCCATTATTCTCAACTTCGGCATTTGGCACCTAATACGAAGATTACATGAGATTAGAGCCATCCACGCATGAAAATCAAAAGCAATTTCAAATTCAATATATAAATGATTTAACATCATCATAGTTCATCATTATGCATTCACAACATTAGCAAATAACGTGAAAGTCACAAAAGCATATTTTACGATAAGCTCGTCTGAGAAGATTTTACACTGCCTTGTACAAAACGATGAACTGGGAGAAATTGGTGAAGAATCAATAGTTGAGTTATATACCATTCCATTTATATTGATGTTACCTACAACATATAAAACTATCATAGCAATCGGATGAAGATCAAAACGATGTGGTCAAAACATCCGACTACATGACAGCTGAAAATTTCCTGAAAGTCTCCTGGATCTTTACTGTTTCGTCTATTTAGACAAATAAAGGTGCTCAAAACTTAAAAAGATTCATGTTAAAGCTTGGAAATTTCCTGGGCATAAGGATACATATGTGGATCGCAAAAATCTGACACCGAACGATGATTTTATGACGTGTTTTCTAAAAGGCTGAGCTCTGAATTTTCTGGTGACGTATTTTCGGAAAAGATTTTCATATATTCACATGCATTCTCATTAATTCACTCATAAATAAACAAGTTTATGCTTATATGGATAAAATTCAAGGGAAATACTTACTTGGGTGGTATCTGAAGCGTTCAAAGAACCAGAATTGCTCGTATCGACATCGATAACACCATTACTTTCATTCGGTTTTGAGCTCTGGGAGTTTTCTTTATTTCCATTCTTCGAGCGAGCATCACAAGTACTCTCCACTTTCATGGAGACATCCTCCTGGATGTATTCTCAACAATTATCATTTTATCTACTAAGCATCATAACTTGTTATATGAAGAAATACTTACTTCAGCTTCTTCTTCAGAAACCGTCTGCCCAACAACAGAGAATTGAAGACCGCCAATACTTGAGGGAGCAAAATTCTGTAACCAAATAACAAATATCAGTTTTATGATCCTAATTACATGGATAAGAAAGGGTCACGGTGAAATAACTATTGACAACTCACCAAAGGAACAACTGGGGACTTTATGGTATTAGGTAACAACTTATAATTCTTACTCCTGCCTTCTCCACCATGAATAATTGCTTCAGTTTCTGAAAAGTCTACATGGATTCTAGGTCTTACACTATGACTGTCCTGTGGAAAAGAATTGATGCAATTATCAAAATACAATTATCATAATTTTATGAAAATTACACAAAGGGCACATACCTGTGAACATCCTGGAGACGTCTTTCGTTTATCGCTACCAGAGAGATACTTCAATTTTGGTCGAGTAGAAATCAACTCAGCAGAAGGAGGATCTTTCCCCGGAGGTTGACAAACCATTACAAAATCATGTAAACGCTCAAGCTATTAATTCCAAAAGTCTACATAACTTGGAGTTACATATGTAATTCTCTCGGAGCAAGGGAACCAGAAATCACTTCCTTCCACATGTGTACGGTCTAAATGGGTCCTAATTTGCTCAACCGATGGTTTCCTTCTTCGAAAAATTGGAACACACTGATCCATACCCATTTGTCGAGCCTCCCTATTAATGTTATATTCCTCCACTGAAAGTTCTCCATATATCGCAGATATCAAGTGACTAAGAATACAACTCAACATAAAAGATATTTCGCCATTGCTCAGACTTGCACCAGATGCCAAAGTCGTACTTTCTCCAGTATTAAAAGTTGCCAGCTGAGAAATATAAGAAGGAATTGACACCCATGGGAGGAAATCCAACTCGAATTCATCATCTAACACATCAATAAGGCGTGTCTTGAATCGAGGCTGCTTTTTATACCAACGCATAATCCTGGCATTGTCTTTCTCAGAGTGTTAGAGCATTGATCGGTTAAAACTACCTAGCGTTGGTATGTCAAGTTTGGTTATCATATTTTAGTAAACCAAAACTCATTTTAGAGTCGCTTGATTTAAATGTACTAGAGTCAACTTCGTATAGGTTAGCTTGAAAGTATTAGGGTGAGACATTACAAGTATTGCGAAGACTTGAAGAAGTGAAAAAGTATCGAGCTACAACGACAACATCATCCTTCCACTTGAGGTTAGTGATATTTGACTTGAACTGTTTCATTTCCTAACATATCTTTCAAGTCGTGTATATTGAAAACATAAAACTGTGAAGCATGAACACTATAGATAGACATAGTATTAAGGAATACAATATGAAGTTTTTTGCTTGACCATTAAACTTTGTATATAAGACATCGACATAATCATATGAATGCTATTGTGATTATGTATGGGTATGAGGTGAGGATTTCATCCTAGGAAACAATGTTTTTACATGTTTTTTAAGGAAGTAAGTTCATGATATGTGTTGTGAACCGAAAAGGAAATCACCAGGAATTATTGGGGCTGTTCTTCATTGCATATCTTATGAACGACCAATATGTGTGATTAGTATAACCGCTCATGACTTGTTTGTTTTCTTGGTAAAACTATTCACATGAGGCATGACTTATGTATTGGTATGACTTTTATTAGTGAAACCGGTCTTAAGAAATCACCTGGGGTATGATCGGGTTGTGAGTTTCTGAACTTATTACTGGGAGAAGGGGAACCGATCCTAGTAAGAGGTGCAGTGCATCACAAGGGGAACCGATCCTTGTATGAGGTGCATCAAGGTTTATGGAAGAAGGGGAACCGATCCTATGAACATATGAAACACATTTCTGGGAAGGGGGAACCGATCTTATGGACATGTGCAGTGCATACAAGTTAGATACCAAATATATGTGGGGAACCGATCCTAGTACCTAGTATGTCGTATCTTTGGTAAGTTAGTGTAACTATGCACAGTACTCACATGGAGGTAGAACCGAAACTTGTTTTGGTAGAACCTTAAACCCATGAGTTGTGATTGAGTGGTACTTGATCAATCACATAGTTCTTGAAAGTCAGATGAACTAATTCTAAACTTGTTTGGAAGTGTGGTAAATCGGTTTCAATTGAGCAAGCATGGAAAAGACTTGCAAGAGTAAGATGTCGACACACTTTGAACACGGTGCATTAATGCTTATTCTATATTGTTCAAATATATTCCTTAACATCTAAGAAGGAAGTAAATCCCAAGATCGAATTTAAATAAGTTAAGAATCTTTTTAATTATATATGGAAAATAAGAATTAGTAATGTGCATTTACTAGTTAAATCTCTTAACTAGTATCTTACGGCCGCTCAATTTAAAGTCTTCTTTTGATTGAGAAGCTCTAGCGCGACCCGTGGGTGGGAAACTAGATATTCCGGTTTATCTTTAGTTTTCGTATTGATTTGATTGACTAACGGTGGTTGAACTTTGATTGCACCTAGTTTGTTTATGCTTGAGAATCTTTTCTTCTGATATAAGATTCACTCAAACTAGTTCAAGATTTCGACAGGGATCTTTAGACTGTTGTTAGATCTAAAGACAATCTTGTGATAATCTATTATTAACAGACTCGTTCTGTGTGTGATTGATAACAAGAGATTCAAGTAATTGTGTGCAGGTGTTTATTGAATATCTAAGAAGATTTGAAGACAAAGAAGATATTGAAGATTTCTGACTTGGTTTTTACAATCTTTGGTGTACACAATACTTGTTGGGAAAAAGAGGATCCGACTATAATTGATTTATCCTTTTGGGTATTTTGATAGAAGTTGAGGAAGATCGGCATCAACACGTTTCCTTATGATTAAAGGTATTGATTGGCTTAATCTTAATGATTGCCTGTAGGTGATTGAATATAAGATAGATCTTGGAACCTGGCAAAGGAGTTTATGTTAAGATAAACAAGGGAACCTTTGTGCAACTCATATTACCTGGTTGAAGAGAGTTTATACCAAACAAATTTGTTTTCCTTTACTGTTTTAAATACGAACCAAAGGAATTGTTCCAAGTACGTGACTTGTTTACAGGTAGGAGGCGTAGGAATACAGACGGAACTAGGTGAACTATAATTTTAGTTGCTTGGTATCAACTATACGAAGTTGGTTTATTTTGTATAGCGGATTAATCCTAAGAGTATTCAATTCTGGACTAGGTCCCGGGTTTTTTTTTTTGCATTTGCGGTTTCCTCGTTAACAAAATCTTGCTGTGTCATTTACTTTATATTTTCGCATTATAATTGTTTTATTATTATTAAAGTAAACTAAACAAACGTTAATTCCTATTTACTTGATACATGAATCCTATTGAGTTTGGTTAAGTCCGAACCTTTGTATTAAGTAAACACACTTTGTTGTTGTATTGTCTCAATCTCGTATCCATAGACGATCACACAAAGTGTGAACCGAATTGTTGTATTGTCTCGACTCAGTCCATAGACAATCACTTTCTTGGAAAGGACTTATATGAAGGAAAACTAATAGCTTGAGGTATATTTGGGGTACCCTCTCCTTTTCAATTGGTATCAAAGCAGGAAAAAAAACGAAAAGATCTAACAATCTGTGTTTGGTGCGATTCATCCTATAAGAATTGAATCTAATGAATGATTCAGTTAACGTAAAGCAAGATATCAAGAGTTTTGAATTAACACTTGATGATGGGATCTACGATTCAATGTCTGAAGAAATCATCTCTAGAGATTCTACGAGACAAGTTAATCTTGTTAATAATGTAAAAACTAATGACGACTGGAAAATATATCTTCAAGAAAGGTTAGATGAAATTTTCGATGATGACGACTTGGATTTTGAACAAGAAGTAGAAGAGGATATCTCAGAGTACTCTAAACTGCTGGATCCTTTCAAAAATGAAAAACTGAGAACTTCAGATTTTCTTGGTTTTATGACTCCTCTTTGTCGTGAGAACAAGAAACTGAAGAGGGTTATTCAAGGACATTATATGGGTTGCCGCATCGGTGATTCTCTTCTTAAAGATCGTACAGACGAGTTAAATTTTAAGAAATTAGAATGTGAAGTTCTTCAAAAAGAGCTCTTTTTGTCGAAAAAGAAACTTGTTGAATTTGAAGCAAGGGTTAATTCTCAACCAAGGAGTTTTGAAGAGAAATAAGGTGTATATCTTTCACGAGAAAAACACCTTAAGGCTGATCTAACCAGTGCTCTTGATAAAATCAAGACGTTGGAAGAAGAAAATTTGGAACTGAAAAAATCAAATGAAAGCTCAAACAAGTTAACCTCAAAGAGGTAAAATTTGTTAAAGCTACTAATTCTTCCCAACCAGAGGCTTCCACTGTTGTCAAAAATGATACTATTTCTTGTAAAGAAGTAAAGCCAGTTAAGCCTAAGAATTATGTTCAACCAGTAGCAATCAACGAGAGCACTTCTGCTAATGTCAAGAAAGCAACAACGTTGAACAGGGATAAGAAGAAAAAGAAAACTCGTCAAGCTTCAATGCAAGAGAATCCACAAAAAGGTAACACTAAAACTCATACTTCGTATATTTATACTAAGCACTGTTACTATTGTGGTATTAAAGGACACTTGCAATGGGGATGCAAAGTTCATAAAATGCAAGATGCACTTTCTTTTGTATCAAACGAATTGGCTAAGATTACTCCCCAAAGGAACTCAAGTCGGTGTTGTCCTAAGTTTAGGCAAAAAATTTATTATAATGATTGTTAAAATTTTGCATATCACTCATCAAGGTCATTTCATAAAAGACCCAATTATATAAAGAGAGATGGCTTTTTAAATGCAAAAACAAGATCAGATGTTCCAAATTGGAGAAAGGGTGTTTCACAAAATATTCAAAAGGACATTGATCCTAGTGGTATGAAGGAGAAAGCTTCTCCTGCGAAACCCAACTCTAAATGGGTTCCTAAGTCCTCCATAGCCAAGAAGGGACCAAAATTTAGTCACAAGAATGACTCTCAGCTGTTAATTATTGGTGACAATAATTACACGAGTCTTTTTGAAAGGCTAAAGAAAGACATTATGTCTGAAATCTCTTGTACTAGTAAAGTTTGTGATAATGACACTCTTCATCACAAGTCAAAGAAGAAAAACAAGATATGGAACAAGAGAAAAAAAACCAAGCAAGAGGTCAAGAATGATTCTGTCTTAGTCACTCGTGACGAACAAGACAAGACTGAACTTAACACAACCTAGTTGTGTTTGAATGTGCATGATCACCTTGGTGCTCAATTTTGAAAGGTGAGGAAGCACATGAAACTGAGCACATGATCTCTCGATTATTATATGACTAATTAACATCTTTAGGAGATTTTTTTTCTTCTATACTCATACTTTCTCTATCTATATTTAGGTTTTGAAAGAAACGGTAATTTTGAGTTTATGATGTTGATATCTACTGATCATATATGTGTATATATTGCTTTTGTGGTCAAAACGAGCCAAAAATCACTGAATTCGGACATCGTATGCAAAAGTTATGTCAAAAACAGTTTAGTGTTGTGGATTCATCACAAGTAACACTTGGGGGGAACCGATCCTATGGAGAGGTGCAATGGGGGGAACCGATCCTATGGAGAGGTCCCCATACGAAGAAGTGTAAAACTGTTTTGCCCATAACTTCTTCGTCCGAACTCGGAATAACCTCATTCTTTTTGCGTTGTTTTCGAAATTAAATTCCCTACAAGTTAAAGGTAATTGAAATACTTGATTCATTGTTGAAAATTTATGGTGCATTGCATTTGTGTTTATGGGATGTTTGATTACGGTTTTCATGACCCTAATATGTTGTGTACCTTATAGTTTGGGTGACTTTTTTGATTTAGCAGGATTAATTTCTAGCCCAATTTGGTAGGATTTATCAAAGGATCATGAGGGATTCCTGTAGAAAAAATATGTGAAAAAGTCACAATATGTTGAATCAGTTTTGGTTTAGCATAAAAGCATATGTGTTTCGACGGTGTTCAACTTTTGCTTGCAATTGTTAAAACCGATTTTTAACCTTTCTTTGGTAAAGGTTGGTTGTTGTTATTCTTTTGTTTTTGGCATGATAATGACAACATAATGATATTTCGATATCAATTCTCCCGGAAGAAGAAAGCGATTGAATCATATTTGGAGAAGTTGGATGCGAAATTGAGGTAACAATCTTGTTAGTTAATTGTTTTCCTTTTTTAAGAAAAGCCTATTTTTATTTGATATATATATTGCTTTTGCTTAAACAAAATTGTTGGTGCAATTGATGTGTTTATTCCATTATGTATGGATGGATGTGTGTGTGTGTGATTTAATTATTTCTGGTTAAGTAAAACTTGTGTTATCTTACTTTGTTGTGTGATATCATTATTGTAGGCTTACAAAATTTGGTGCAATTGCGGGGCTTTAATGTCTATGTTAATTCAGTTGCTTACAGTTAAGTAAAACAATTGTTATTTTGATTTATTGTGTAGTATCAATTGTTTAAGCTTATAAAATTTTGATGCAATAGTGAAACCTTGATTTATGTGTGTTGTTTCAATTGCATCCGGTTGAGGTGAATAATTATGCAAGTTTATTTATTGGTTTGTATGAATTATTTATGGCTTAACGAATGAATATGTTGGCGGGACGAGTTGTTTAGTCCAATTCGATTCCGGATAAGATAAAATGAGTTAATTCTGATCTTAGTTAGACTTATCAAAGTGAAGGTTTCGGTTATTCAAGTCTAGCCGAAATCCTAAACAAGGAAATGCTAGTTAACTAACCTAGTATTTGGCTTGTTTGAAATCTAAAGGTCTAAGTTATATGGATAATTAGAACCTGATGAGAAAAATGGAGTTTATCTTTGTTTTGGTCTTATCGAATTAAGCGGTTGTATTTATACGATCAGTTTAGCAAAGGAACTAAGTTGCTTAGTTGATTTTTGGTTTGCTAAACTAGTTGGGAAAATTGCTTCGGGCAGTTATTTCCATGATAACATATCAAAACGTGATTACTTTGTAGTTTCGGTTTTGATATTGGTTATCAAAAATAGTATGTGGAACCCTCGTGCTTGACTCAACAGGTTGCAAGTCTATTTTAAGATTTGTAAGATCCTTTTCGTGTTGTCCTTTATTTGTTCACTTCTTTTTCATTTTTATGACAAAAAGGGGGAGAAATATATGGAGTAAACAAGTGATGCTGGTATCAATTTATGGTTGATTAGTGTCACTAGGGAAGAGGAAAATGGTGCTTGAACGTTTATCTAACGAATGAGGAAAAGCATAGACTAAGGGGGAGTAACATATCATATGATTGGGATAACAAAGACGTGCGGATTGAAAATCTACCTATCTCACCTTTATGAGGAGTATGAGCTTTGTTATTATAATGTCAACATCCGCATTTTTAAGGATTGAATTAATGCAGGTTATGTGCTGTTGAATTCGGGAATCAAGCGTATGTGTAATGAATTATTGTAATTTGTTTATCCATATGATTGTAAGAGTTTTGTCACTAAAATTGACAAAGGGGGATATTGTTAGAGCATTGCTCGGTTGAACCCACCAAGCGTTGGTATGTCAAGTTTGGTTGTCATATTTTAGTGAACCAAAACTCATTTAAGAGTTACTTGATTTAAATGTACTAGAGTCAACTTCGTATAGGTTAGCTTGAAAGTATTAGGGTGAGACATTACAAGTATTACGAAGACTTGAAGAAGTGAAGAAGTACGGAGCTACAACGACAACATCATCCTTCCACTTGAGGTTAGTGATATTTGACTTGAACTGTTTCATTCCCTAACGTATCTTTCAAGTCGTGCATATTGAAAACATAAAACTACGAAGCATGAACACTATAGATAGACATAGTATTAAGTAGTACAATATGAAGTTTCTTGATTAACCATTAAACTTTGTATATAAGATATCGACATAATCGTATGAATGCTATTGTGATTATGTATAGGTATGAGGTGAGGATTTTATCCTAGGAAACAATATTTTTACATGTATTTTAAGGAAGTAAGTTCATGATATGTGTTATGAACCGAAAAGGAAATCGCCAGGTGTTATTGGGTCTGTTCTTCATTGCATATCTTATGAACGACCAATATGTGTGATTAGTATAACCGCTCATGACTTGTTTGTGTTCTTGGTAAAACTATTCACATGAGGCCTGACTTGTGTATTGGTATGACTTTTATTAGTGAAACCGGTCTTAAGTAATCACCTGGGGTATGATCAGGTTGTGAGTGTCTGAACTTATTACTGGGAGAAGAGGAACCGATCATAGTAAGAGGTGCAGTACATCACAAGGGGAACCGATCCTATGAACATGTGCAACACGTTTTTGGGAAGGGGGAAACGATCCTATGGACATGTTCAGTGCATACAAGTTAGATACCAAATATATGTGGGGAACCGATCCCAATACCTAGTCAGTCGTATCTTTGGTAAGCTAGTGTAACTATGCACAATACTCACATGGAGGTAGAACCGAAACTTGTTTTGGTAGAACCGTAAACCAATGAGTTGTGATTGAGTGGTACTTGATCAATCACATAGTTCTTGAAAGTCAGATGAACCAATTCTAAACTTGTTTGGAAGTGTGGTAAATCGGTTTCAAGTGAGCAAGCATGGAAAATACTTGCAAGAGTAAGATGTCGTCACACTTTGAACACGGTGCATTAATGCTTATTCTATATTGTTCAAATATATTCCTTAACGACTAAGAAGGAAGTAAATCCCAATATCGAATTTAAATAAATTAAGAATCTTTTTAATTAAGAGTTTTTAATTATATATGGAAAATAATAATTAATAATGTGCATTTACTAGTTAAAGATTTTCCAAGGTGATTTGGATCATATTTTTGGACAGTGCATTCACAGGAATTATGAAAACCGAATTTGGGTTAATATGGAAAAATATCTTGAGTATATTTTCGGTTTTGGAAATTCCTTGGTGTCCAAACTTCCTTGTCTATAAATACTTTGAGTTTGCATTTCTAGAAAACTAATACTGCGTAACATTAGACTTACTTTTTTTCTTTGTTACTGGTGAAGCCGCCTATCGGAGAGGAGAGTAATCTAATTAGGTGAAATCTCTTATGGCCGCTCAATTTAAAGTCTTCTTTGGGATTGAGAAGCTCTAGCGCGACCCGTGGGTGGGAAACTATATATTGCGGTTTATCTTTAGTTTTCGTATTGATTTGATTGACTAATGGTGGTTGAAATTTGATTGCACTTAGTTTTTTTATGCTTGAGAATCTTCTCTTCTGATATAACATTCACTCAAACTAGTTCAAGATTTCGACAGGGATCTTTAGACTGTTGTTAGATCTAAAGACGATCTTGTGATAATCCATTGTTAACAGACTCCGTTCTGTGTGTAATTTATCACAAGAGATTCAAGTAGTTGTGTGTAGGTGTTTATTGAAGATCTAAGAAGATTTGAAGACAAAAATATATTGAAGATTTATGACTTGGTTTTTACAATCTTTGGTGTGCTCAATACTTGTTTGGGAAAAAGAGGATCCGACTATAATTGATTTATCCTTTTGGGTATTTTGATAGAATAGTTGAGAAAGATCGGCATCAATACGTTTCCTTGTGATTAAAGGTATTGATTGGCTTAATTTTAATGACTGCCTTTGGGTGATTGAATATAAGATAGATCTTGGAACCTGGAAAAAGAGTTTATGTTAAGATAAACAAGGGAACCTTTGCGCAACTCATATCACTTGGTTGAAGATAGTTGATACCAAAAAGATTTATTGTTCCTTACTGTTTGGAATACGAACCAAAGGAATTGGTCCAGGTACGTGACTTGTTTACAGGTTGGAGGCGTGGGAATACAGACAGAACTAGGTGAACTATAGGTTTAGTTGCTTGGTCTCAACTATACGAAGTTGGTTTATTTTGTATAGCGTCTTAATCCTGAGAGTATTCAATTATGGACTAGGTCCCAGGGTTTTTCTGCATTTGCGGTTTCCTCGTTAACAAAATCTTGCTGTGTCATTTACTTTATATTTCCGCATTATAATTGTTTTATTATAATTAAAGTAATTGCACAAATGTTAATTCCTATTTACTTGATACGTGAATCCTATTGAGTTTGGTTAAGTCCGAACCTTTGTATCAAGTAAACACATTTTGTTGTTGTATTGTCTCGATCTTGTATCCATAGATGATCACACAAAGTGTGAACCTATTTCTTGTATTGTCTCGACTCGTTCCATAGACAATCACTTTCGGGGAAAGGAATTATAAGAAGGAAAAGTAATATCTTCAGGTATATTTGGGGTACCCTTGCATTTTCACAGAGAAAACATGACGAGCATCAGCATTCGGTCCTGGAAAGATAGTACGAGGAATGGGAGCGTAATTCTTAAAATGTTCCCACATCAAAGATTGAAGAAACATCGTGTTGGCATAGCATTCAATCTTCATAAAGCCATTCGATACACTGGAATCTATAACCAGTGAGTCTAAGTTAGAGTACAAAGAACCTAAGAATGGGATACCTATTGGAAGTTGCTCACCTTGAGCCATCTTGATATCAAAAGGAATCACAAATGGCTTCAACAAATTGCCACTATCTTCAAATACGTCTCTGGACATCCATAAACATAAGAAAGCAGCAATAGATAACATACCGTCAACGGGACTATCAGGAGCCTCATCTCTTATCCACCAATGTGTTAACCAGTAAGCATAACAATACTTGCTAGATGCCTTGTTGATCCTCTCCATTTCTGCTGCCAAGATATTAGAAGTTTCCATCTCCTCAGCTGAAGAAATCTCAGGAATATTGCTTGTGATTGGAAGATGCAACAAAGCATCTACATCCTCTAAGGTGATGGTAAACTCTCCCCGTATGCATATGAAGGTATGGGTCGGAATGCATCAATGAGCTAGTAGAGCCACTATGCCTCGCACATCATGAAAAATGAACAAGTTTCCAGATTCTTGAATAGCTCTTTTTACTTGTGCCTGATCCATCATAGCTCTAATACGATGAAAACCCAGCATGTGCCTCGCCCATCCAGAGAATTTTTCTAAAGGTCGTCGAGAAATCTTAAACTCTATGACTGATGCAAGAAAAATTCCTCGTTCAAGACCAAAGCGGATTACTGCCTTAGGAGTCACCAATTTCTTTTGAGTAATACTCCTGGGATTTATCAGAAGACAATACGCTGGGGTTTTGAGACGTTTTTCGGTTTCCTGCTGAACCTCGGAAAATACATCATCTATATTTGGAATATTCTTGATCCCATGTGTTTCTTCCCCTTCTTCACTAATAGAAGTCTCATCCATGCATGTATCATCTCTGGAGATATCATTTTCTTGGGAGTCAGACATCCTTGCGAAGTAGCTGTAACATGCCCACAATATTCCACTTAAGTATATCACTCATACAAGATGCAAACATCAACGAAATGAAGTACTTGGAAAAATGCTTATGCAAACATCTACAAAATGGTAATTCTCAACTCTTACCTTTTTACGATTTCACTAACAGTAGTGATTGTAATGCAAGAGTTAACACTTCAAAACTTGCTAGTTTCTTCGAACCTACAAAAGACGAGCAAAAAACTCAGATTTTCATAAAATCATGAATATTTCTACTGCGTGAACATTCACCATGGAATTATGAAAACTAAAACATTATTTCATCATAAATAATTGTTTACTTCTAACGACTGCACAAAGTTCAAGTTTTGATTTTAATATATATAAACAAAAAATGTGACTTACTCATGTAAATAAAAAAAAATTGACATGAGCAAGGCTCACCAAATAAAATTCATGGGTATTTCCACGGTTTCATAAAAAAAATAAAAAAATCCATGAACAGGCCATGGTTTTATATAAATTTTTTTTTCCTTCGTACTATCATACGTCTTCGAAACGAGGGTTTATTTCGATTTTGTGAAATCTCACATCTTTTAAGATAAAGTTTTGGTTTTCATGAAAGCTCGTGAACAAAATTTTATCACTGGACACAGGTCTATATATATAAAAAAAAATCTCTCCTAAATCAGGGATTATTACTAGTTTCTTAAACTAACGATGGAACGAACATACGTTTTCTAAAACAAGGGTTTTAAACAAAACTCACACTTATATATATGCATATGTATATAATTTTAACGTGATCAAAGCATGAACAACTCATGAATTCAGCAAGCAAAAAAAATAATAAAAAATCGCGTACCTGGTTGGCACAGGCCGGAAGTTGGCCGGACGGTGATCGCTCCGGTCGGACGGCGGTGGAGCTATGGTGAATTTTTTCCTTCTTCTCGTGTTGACGTGAGGGAGATGATGAGTTGATGAAGGTGGTGGTCAGCCAAGGTAAAATAAATAAAAAAAAAGGGATTAATTCCCTTTTATATCAAATTTTATTTCCAAAACCTAATTTCACAAGGATTTCCTTTTTGGGTCGGGCCCGTGAATCCTAAAACGACCAAGGTCCCGTCATCAAAATCAATGGTTCAACACCAATTCATGCTCAATAGGCGATGCTCTATCATGCCACTGGAATCTTCGTTCAAGCCGTGGTTTTCTCGTACTATCAAAAATCCGGTAAGGTCTTATCTTACGACTAAGTTCAATTACTTATATCGTTTGTGTAGGAGCAGAATCTCGCAACAACAACGATCTTGCGAAAAATTCTACCACATATGGTAAATGTCGCAAATTAATTACAGAAATGATGTAATAGACAACGACATCATAAAATACGAGAAAGATGTGAAGATTTTATGGTTGTTATAAATAAAGCTCGCTAGAATAAGGCGGGAGCTCGCGAGAACAAGGCGGGAGCTCGAGAGAATGTAGCGGGAGCTCGAGAGAATATGGAGAAAGCTTGCGAGAGTGTGGAAAGGGATCCTAAAATAGGGGAAGTATGAGTTGTATGTGAGCTGTCATCCACTATGTAAACACCTATATAAAGAGGAGAGCAGAAGAGAGAAGGGAGAGAGACAATTTTTATAAGAGAGAGAGAGAGAGAGAGATATTTTGCAGAGAGATATTTTTAGAGAGAAAATGTATTTTTCTTTATCATATTCTTCCCCAAAAACTAGATCTATAACTTTACCCATTAATGGAGATTATCAATGTAAATCAAATGTAAATTTAAACGATCATAGTGAAGAATCATGGATGTAGATCAAATTGATCGAACCATGTAAAAATATGTGTGTCCATTTACAATTTTAGTATTTTAATCATAATTTTCATATCAAATGAGTTTAGATCAAGAAATTACAAGGGGTGTGTTGTGGGAATTCCTGCAACTACATTTTTGGCACTAGAAACAGGGACGAGTAAAGGATTTATCCTTCCTGTAGTTTGATTGGGTCAAGAGACTTCCATGAAGATTTGCTACTATTCATATTTTTCTAGATCTAAAAAATTTTAGGTTCAAAAATGGAAATTTCATGGAAAAAATTACACTTTCAGGGAGTAAAGATCATCAACAATTCAAAGACATGAAAAGAGTAGGAGAAAAAAATTAGTTGCTGTAGTGAATTTAAGGAAGAAAAAACCAAGGTTTCAGTGGAATACTTCATGTTCAGGAGAAAAAGCAAGAAGCAAATTGTGAAAGAAATTAAGGAAGAATGAAGATAAGATAAGAGACAGACGCTCCAATTTATATCACAAACAGAAATTCGCATAGATGGTTCAAGGCTGAGCAAACAAGCATAAGGTCGCAGGATCGATTCTTCCTTATTGCGATATTTTCTCACATTTTTGATAAAATTCCAAGGGGAAAATAAAAGAACAAGTAACAAATGTTATGTGAATATTTCTCAAAGAAATTCTTGAACATATGGTTAATGGCGAAATTAATGAGTTTATCTTCGCGAGTTCGAATCCCACCGTATGCATTCCTTTACTATTTTTACTACAGGCGAAGATATGATCAAAACTATAGCATCGTGTGTTCCCTTCGCAGACAGAAGAGTAGCAGAATTGGTCACCAGCGAATACAAGGAGTTTGATGTCATGGCTTCAAATTTGCAGAGACATATATTTTTCATTTTATTCTCATTTTCATTGGCGAATAAAATAAGAACGAGCCTGTAGTTGCAGGAAATCCTACACTACACCCTTGATAAGATCTTACAGTAATTAACACATATTTGATGATTAAAACTACACTTTATTATTTGATTTTTAGAAATGTTTACAAGTAAAGAAAGAAGATCAAGAATACAACCGCTCTCTTGAATTTTCTCTCTCCTCAAAACTTTCTCAACACTCAAAAAATACATCATCCTCTCTCTGGACATACTGGGTCTCTATATATAGGGTAGTTACATAATGGATGACAGATAAGCTGTCCTTTAATTTCGGATTTGATTTGCGATCTTATCGCAACAGTTATAATATGAAATATCACAAGCATTGTAACCATCGCAGATCAGTCACACTCTTCTCGTGTTTCTTCAATCGTCAGCTATTACATCATTCTTTGGATCACCCTTGAAGTTATTTTATGACGCTCGCAAAGTGTTATTGAAGAACCCGCGGTGATGATCGCAGAAGTGTTGTTAATCTCGCAAGAATATTGTCATGGCGATATTCTAGTCCTACATCTTGCCTCTTCTCATGTCTTTTCTGTGAAGGAAGAAAGATCATGAGAATTAAATCTTTCATAATGCCGCAACTGTTTATCTTTTTGCACCCTTCTGATTTGACACGTTTTTGTATCATTCGCCAGCTGTTTTCAATACTTCTTCTTCCATTCAGTTTTTGACACAGTCCTTTTCAACCGCTGCGATCTGACCGTTCACGTCCTTTCCTTGCATTAACTGTATTCATTTTTTCGAGAACTTTCTTCTTCTATAAATACTCATTTCATTCTTTTCTTTTCTTTTCTTCTCTTTACTTTCTTATTCCTCTCTGCAATTTCTCTGCAATTTTACCGTTCTTCCGTAAATTCCGGATCTGCTACTATTATAATTTTTCTTTCGATCTTTTACTCTTTCAATCTTCATTCCCATACTAAAGATGGTTGTAACTGGTCGCAAATATGAGGCTAATTTTGAGAAGATTCAAAAAGAATTTCAAGATAAAGGTTTTACTTTATCCACCATTCCCAATCAAAACCCTAAGTCTCAACTTTATGTTCCATTATTCTCTGATTTTCCATGTAATCGCGAGAAAATCATAGTCTCGCTAGGTCAGCTTGAAGATGGTCTTCCCATTCCTCTCTATGACCCTGATCTTCCTTTATTCTATGAGATACTCTCTCACACAGAGTTCTCGCGAGCAGCCTATCAGATGAGCGGGGATTCTATTCGTTTAATGCTTGAATATGCTACTCGTGGTGCTGGTAAAAAATCTCGCTATCCTGATACTGCGAAGAATCCAAAATTTAAAGATATTCCAATTGTTTCCGCGAATTATACCTTGAAGAATTTCTTTGAAAATTACAAAATAATCCCTATGAAGAAGGATAGCATTTGCTGGGGTGTCCGCTTACATAGGAAGGATAATATCGTTGAAGATAAAGTTCTTATGCTAGATATCGATTGGCATACAAGTACTAATCAAGGCCCTCGCCACTCTAGCGATAACAAATGGTTTATTTTTCCATTATGTCTTGTGTGTCCCTAAATCTCTGGTCTTCATTCATTGCCTGCGAATCTTTCAAAATATCAACCGTGGGTTTTCAACTGGCCTGAAAGGACTAAAGAAGTATGTTCCCTCCAATTTTTTACATAATTATCATTATTATCTTCCTCATATTTTCATACTCTCGCTGACTACTTCACTCTTTCCAGATTGACAGGCTGAAACTGAACTATCAAAAATTTGGGAAACCAATCACTCTTTTAGCCCTCAAATTTCTCACAGATGAAGTAAGAAATATTTCTTTATAAACCTTAACAATATATTGTTGCCTCTATTTCTTATCTTTATCTGTGTTCGCAGGAAATCGAAGAAAGAGAACCTATGAAGATTGTGAAGACTAAAGGGAAAGACAAATATGCTTCTCGCGAGGAAGAATCTACTATTACTTTCAAAGAGAAGTATGCTGCTCCTCACAGAGAAAAGTCTGGTGCTCCTACTTTGAAGAAAATAAGAACCCAATTCTCTTCTTCTTCAACTCCTCAAGCTAATGCGGAAAACTCGAGTGATAATTCTGATGATTTTAATGCTGATGTCCCTTCTACCATGGAGTCTTCCCAATCTGATTCCTCTATAACTCAACTGTCCAAGATCTTCAGAGATATTACATGTGGTATCTCAAATGATTATGGAGATAAAGCTCTTAATGGGGTATCCCAGGCTCTCGCTAAAGTCTTCAATGCTCCGATACTGGTTGATAATGATTCCCTCCAAGGAATCTCAAGATCAATATCTCCCAGTCTCTTAAATTCTCTTGGTATTCTGGTACGTTTTCATTTCTTTAGTATACTTATGTATTCATGTGCTCGCCAACTTTATTTTACATTGTTCTATCGTAGACTGGAAGAGCTTCCTTTGTTGTTGCCTCAGACTTGGATATGAGGTGTGCATCTTTTCGCAAGAAGAATGTGGATTTGGAATCTGAGTCCGCTAGTCTTCGCGGGCAATTGGAATCTAGGTCAACTGACCTTCAAGAAAAAATCAAGCAGTTGGAAACTGATCTAACTTTGTCGCAAGAAAAGGTCGTAAGCCTCCAAGCTGCGAATGATCATCTTTATGGTAAGAAATCTTTCCCTTTCTTTTTATCCTTGTATTCCTTTGCATTTTGTTCTTATTATTCTTCTTCGCAGATGTTTATGGTATTTCTGACGAAGCTGTATTCCTTCGTTCTTTTCCAAACCCAATAGACGATGATACACTTCTCAATCGCCTTAATGAATCCTTAGGTAGTTATTCAAATGAACATATTAACTCCCTTTCTGTAGATGATCTTAGATCCAAATTTCATGTTTTAGCAATTGATCATAGATCTAGCTTGAAAGTGGACAATGCATCCAAGCGTCAATATATTAATTCTAAAAATGAAATCAAGATTCTAAGAGCTCAAAAAAGTGATCTTATAGATGAAAGGGATCACATCTCTAGATAGGGAACACAAACCTTATCGGATTTTCATAAAACCCTTCTTGAAGTCCAAATTAACAGAGATAAACTTATCCGCGAGAGAGATGATCTTGTTAAAAGAAAAAACCAAATCCGTTTCCCTCTTCTTATTAACGATGATGATGAATTTGCTTGGGCTGCAAAGGTTCTTGACAACGCCAGAGCTAACTTAGGTGTAGATGTTAGTCTTCATGTTGAACAGGCGGCCTTAATTAAGGACATGATTTCTGAAAGAGAAGGTTGCTTATTGTTCTTCCTCATTAATTTCTTGTCATTAATCTTCTTATCTCTGCAGAATTTTCAATTTGTTATTATATATTCGCAGGAGTTGAGAAGAGATATAATGAAAGAATTGGAGAACTTGAATCTGATAAGAATCAACTCGCAAATACTCTTGCTGCTCGCAATGAAAAATATTCAAGGTTGAAAGATCAATTGAAGATTACTGCTGCGAATTTTAGTAATGCCCTTATTGGTGTTCATAACGACTCCATTAAAATGGGCTGCAATGATCATAACATTCCTCATTCTATATATCCTGATCTCGCAGAAGAAATTCCAGCGAATACTCTAAACCTTGTTATCTCTGATAGAGAATCTGAGGAATATGACGAGGATGAATCTGATGGTAAAGGTGAAGAAGAATAAAAATCTGGTGAATATGATGACGGATCTAATTAATTTTGAACCCCTCTGTAATATTTATTCATTTATCTCTTTTTCCTTGTATTGTACTGCTGCGAGTATCTCCAGCTTCTAACATTCCTTAATGTATAAACTTCTTTTGCTTCTACCTGTAAATCGAAAAGCAATTCTTTTCTGCGATATAATCAATCAACATAATTATTAATCTTTAACTATCTGTGTAAATGTGTCATATAATAATGTCTAAGTAAATTTATCATATGATGATGAATAACAATTTTATTATTCTATGCATTCCCATACTTGCCTCTGTTATTCATCTGCAATATGAAAAAAAATGAGTAGAGCTTAGATATCAATTGTAAATAAAATTGAGTAGCGAGCATCATCGCAAGTAACAATTGTATACTTTTATGATCTATGCATAAATATCACAAATTTCATAATCTCTGCAGAAATATCGCAGTCATTCAATTTCTTGTGGTATTATTATGCCTTCCTAGTTAAAGGTCTTACTTTGCCACTTTTTGTATTTGCGACAAAATCGCAGGACGTCCTTACACTTGTATGTAAAATCCCATTGATCTTGCCTTAACCGTATTTTTTCAATTTCTCTGCGACAATATGACAAGTCTAAGTTCCCTTGCGAGAACAAAGCTTCATGACATTGTCGTCTTGCGATGAAATCGCATGACGTCTTTATACTTTCATATAAAAACCCATTGATCTCATCTTAAATTTTTCTTATGGCTTGTTTCCTCTATATAATATTCGTCACGCGATAATATGACAGGCCTAAATGCTCTCGTGAGCGTAAAGCCCCATGAAATTACCGTCTTTAGACACTTATCAGCTCCCTAATGGAGGGTTCCGCCATTCTCTTCCCCTTGGTTGCACCTTCAAGGAGGGCACATCGGCCATACAATACTAGCTCCTCCCATCCGGAATTATCAATAGCCAGTTGTTTTCGCAGCCTCTTGTCCTTTATGACTATATGGCTTATAGTTACAAGACTGCACCCTAAGTGGGGTTTTCTTTGGGCCGAGCGCATCATAGCCAAGACTTACCAAGAATGGCCAGGGTAGGTTCGTCCGTCCCGGGCATCCTTGGCTCAACCGTGTACCTCGGCGCCTTGGTCATACTCTGCACTCCTTAGAAGAGACCCTCGGTCGTCCAACCAGGGCATAACCTTATATAGTTGGAAATCCAAGGTACCTCTCCCAGATATAGTTGGAAATCCAAAGTAAATGACATAAAAAGATTTTGTTAACGAGGAAACGCAAATGCATAAAAACCCCGGGACCTAGTCCAGAATTGAATACACTCAGGATTAAGCCGCTATACAAAATAAACCAACTTCGTATAGTTGAGACCAAGCAACTAAACCTATAGTTTACCTAGTTCTGTCTGTATTCCCACACCTCCAACCTGTAAACAAGTCACGTACTTGGACCAATTCCTTTGGTTCGTATTCCACATAGTAAAGGAACAACAAATATGTTTGGTATCAACTCTCTTCAACCAAGTTATATGAGTTGCGCAAAGGTTCCCTTGTTTATCTTAATATAAACTCCTTCGCCAGGTTCCAAGATCAATCTTATGTTCAATCACCAAAAGGTAATCGTTAAGATTTTGCAATCAATACCTTTAATACCAAGGAAATATATTGATGCCGATCTTCACAACTATTCTATCAAAATACCACTATGATATATTGATTATAGTTGGATCCTCTATTACCTAAACAAGTATTGTGCACACCAAATATTATATAACCAAGTCAGAAATCTTATATCTCTTATTTGTCTTCAAATCTTCTTAGATCTTCAATAAAAACCTGCCCACAATTACTTGAATCTCTTGTGATCAATCACATACAGAACGGAGTCTGTTAATAATGGATTATCACAAGATCGTCTTTAGATCTAACAACAGTCTAAATATCCCTGTCGAAACCTTGAACTAGTTTGAGTGAATCTTATATCAGAAGAGAAGATTCTCAAGCATAAAAAAACTAGGTGCAATCAAAGTTCAACCACCGTTAGTCAATCAAATCAAAATGAAAACTAAAGATAAACCGCAATTATCTAATTTCCCACCAACGGTACGCACTAGAGATTCTCAATCCCAAAGAGGACTTTAAACTGAGCGGCCGTAATAGATTTCTCCTAATTAGGTTACTCTCCTCTCTGAATAGGCGGCTTCACCAGTAATAGTACAACATAGGAAGTTTACTGTCACGAAGGATTAGTTTGCTAGAAATGCAAACTCAAAGTATTTATAGACAAGGAAGTTTAGACACCAAGGAATTTCAAAAGCCGGAAATATTCACAAGATATTCAATATTTTCCAAATTCGGTTTTCATAATTCCTGAGAATGCATTGTCCAAATTTATGATCGAAATCTCGTTGGAAAATATTTAACCAGTAAATGCACATTACTAATTCTTATTCTACATATATAATTTGTAGTACCAGAATATCGCTACAACGCTATTCCCGCGATATTAACAACATTTCTGCGAGAAGCCCAAACGTTTCTACAAGTATTAACAACACTTTGACGAGATTGTCGCAAGATTCTTCAACAACATTTGGCGAGTGTCACAAAAGAGTGATATAACGGTTAAAGATATATGAAGAATAAGTCTGCTTCACGATGGTTATAAAGTTGGCGATGAGATCGCAGAGTAGATCCGAATTAAGGGGAAATCTTAGCTGTCTTCCACTATATATTTTCCTATATAAAGGATTCAACTAAATCCAGAAGAGGATGATGTATTTTTGAGAGCTGAGAGAATTTTGAGGAGAGAGAAACTCCAGAAAGAAAGTTGTATTTCTGAGTTTTAATATATTTTGTAAATCTTCCTGAAAGTGAATTAATAAAAGTGTTGTTATTCATCCACAATTATGACTTAGTTTTCATAGATTCTTGACAAGGTTGTAGTGTGGGAAATCCTGCAACTACATTTTGGCGCTCGAAATAGGGATGAGTTAACGAAAATAGAGGAAAAAGTGAAGAAGAAGATAAAAATTGTTCAAGATTAGGAAAATCATAAAGTAAATCGGTGAGAAAATTGAAGGAAGAATGATCAGAATCAAAAAGGATTGTAGAAAATTGAAAGGTGATGTAATAACAAAAGAAATGATTCATAAATTTCATGAAAATATCAAGGGAAGGATACATAAACGGGATTTTGAAGGAAGGAATATTATGACAGTGGATAAGATATCATCATTGAAAGATTGGGAAAAACAAGAAATCACGTTTACAGCAGCAGAAATACGAGAAGGAGATTCAAGTCATACATCTCCATTGGTGGTCACAGTAACCACTATACCAATGAGAAAGGAGAAATCGATAAAATCTGAAGAAGAATGGGCTATGAATAGAACTTTAGTAGACACAGGAAGTTCTGTAGACATGATATTTTATCATACCTTCAAGAAGATGGGATATAAGGATGAAGAAATGTCTCATTCAACGTATTATGTTCATGGATTTGGAAAGTCTGTAACAAAACCTAAAGGCGAGATAATGGTACGAATTCCACTCGGAGAAATTGAAACACAAATATCATTATGTGTGGTAGATGTGGAATCGCCGTACAATATGATACTGGTAAGATCGTGGATACACGCAATCAAGGATGTGGCTTCAACACTACATCAATGTGTTAAATTTCCTATGCCTAGTGGAATTGGAGAAATTAGAGGAGATGTGAATTTCGCGAGATTGTGCTACCAAATTGAAGTAAGAAATTGTGAAGAACATCCAAAGTTGCGAAAGGATCACAGATAATTGAACAGAGAAGTAAAGAAAGAAGAGGAATTTAAAATTTACATGATAAGGGCAAAAGAAGGAAAAGGGATACCAAGTGAACTTTCGCAAGAAGGAGATGAGTTCGCGAGAGTTATGAAAACTCCAACACCAATGGGAGAACCTGAAGCCGGCTACACTGCTGCTGAACCAACAAAAGAAATAAATATTGGAAGTAAAGAACAACCTAAAATGCTGAAAATTGGGACTAGAATGGAGGCAGATGAGGAAGAAAGAACTATAAATCTTTTGCGAGAATATGCAGATATCTTCGCATGGAGCATGGATGAGATGTCAGGGATAGACCCGTCAATAGCATGTCATAAATTAGAAATCAACAAAAACATAAGACCATTTAAGCAGAGAATAAGGAAGATCGCAACAACATATCACTCTCAAATAGAAGAAGAATTACAGAAGATACTCGACGCAGGAATTATAAGACAAGCAAAATATCCAAAATGGATTGCAAACATGGAGGTGGTCCCAAAGAAGAACAAAGGAATAAGAATTTGCATAGATTTTATGGATTTAAACAAGGCATGTCCAAAAGATAGCTTTCCGTTGCCAGATATTCCACAAATGGTCGAATCAGCAGCAGGAAATGCAAGAATATCATCATTGGATGGGTATAAAGGATATAATCAAATCCCTCTCGCTGAAGAAGATCAAGAACATACTGCATTTTTTGCTCCAAGAGGATTATATTGTTATACAAAAATGCCATTTGGCTTACGAAATGATGGAGCAACGTACCAAAGAATGGTGGAGAAGGTGTTTGCAAAGTGGATCCACAAAACATTAGAAGTGTATGTAAATGATATGCTGATCAAAATCAAAGAAGCTGAGAATCATGTGCAAGATTTGAGAGAAATTTTCGATGAAATGCGGCAATTCAATATTAAAGTGAATCCTGATAAGTGTACCTTTGGAGTAACTTCAGGGAAGTTTTTGGGCTATATTGTGTCAAAATAGGGAATACAAGTTGATCCAGAAAAGGTACAAGCAATTCTCTATATGCCAACTCCTGCGACGGTAAAAGATGTGCAAAAACTAAATGGACTCTTAGCCTCGCTAGGAAGGTTCATTTCGCGATCTTCAGACAAGTGTAAACAATTTTTCGATATACTCAAGAAGGGAACAAAATTCAAATGGACAGACGAATGCGAAAAGGCTTTTCAAGGAATAAAAGAACATTTGGCGAGTATATCTATATTACGAGGAAGGTGAACCCGGGAGAAGAATTATTGATTTATCTCGCAACAACTCCATATGCGTTAAGTGATGTGTTATTGCGAGTAGACGCAGGGGTAGAAAAACCAATTTATTATATCAGCAAAACATTTAATTCAGCAGAGAGAAATTATTCAAAGATTGAAAAACTAATTGTAGCATTGGTACACGCAACCTTTAAGCTTCGAATTTACTTCCAAGCGCATAAGATCAAAGTATTAACGAGAGTGCCAATTGAATCGGTGATGAAAAATTCAAAAAGATTAGGCAGAGTTGAGAGATGGAATGCGCAAGTAGGGCATTTTGATATTCAATATGAAATTCTATCTTCGCCAAAATCACAAGTTATCGCAGATTTCTTAGCTGAATTTCCTTTAGAAGATGACGAAGCTGTAGAAGATATGATGGATATAGACGAAGAACATGGAGACCCAAAAGATCTATTAACAAAACCTGATAGATGGGAAATATTAGTGGATGGATCGTTAAATGGAGAAGGAAATGGGATTGGAGTTGTTTTCATTTCACCAGAAGGAGAAAAAACAGCTTTTTCATTTAGATTGGAATTTGCATCCACTAATAATGAGACAGAATATGAAGCTGTAATCCATGCATTGAAGTTTGCGATAGAAATGAAGTTGGAAAATGCTAGAATCACCAGCGATTCAAAATTGGTTATTCTCCAGATAAAGGGAGAGTATACCACAAATGAACCATCTTTGAAGAAGTACAAAAAACTTGTTGAAGAATTGTCTGCGAGAATTCCAAAAATAAAATGGAGACACATATCAAGGAAAGATAATAGGCTTGTAGATGCTTTTGCTTTCATAACAAGTATGATGATGAACCCACTTGCAAGATGCATAAAAATTCAAACACTTTTGCAACCAGCGATAAACAAAGAAGAAGAAGAGGTAGATGTAATGATGGTAGAATCTGGAGAGGAAGAAATAGGGAATAATGCTACAGATTGGCGAGCAGATCTTCATGCTTATTTGGCGAGAGGAGAAATCCCTAGAAATCGATTAGAATCACATAAATTAAAAAGTAGAGCAACCAATTATGAACTAAGAGTTGGAGTATTATATCGCAGATCATTTAGTGGACCATCGCTAAGATGTTTGACGAGAGAAGAAGGACAAAAGGTGTTAAAAATGTTGCATAGTGGTGATGCTGGTAATCACAGTGTGGGTAGATCTTTGGCATATAAAACAAAGATACAAGGTTATTATTGGCCATATATGCATGAGGATGCAAAGCAACTTTCAAGCCATTGTGAAGATTGTCAGCGATTTGGGAAGAAGATACATGCACCAGGAGCACCATTATCATCTTCGTCAAGCGTATGGCCTTTTGGAAAATGGGGATTGGATATTGTGGGACCATTTGTGCCTGGTTCTGGACAAAGAAGATATTTAATCGTTGCTACAGATTATTTCACAAAATGGGGAGAAGTTAAGGCAAGACAAAGACATCCGTGATAAGGATATTTTTACGTTCATATTTGAAAATATAATTTGCAGATTTGGAATCCCAGCACAGTTGATGTCTGATAATGGAAAGCAATTTTAAGGGAAGAATATCGAATTGCTTCTTAATGCATTTAAGATAAAATGTGGAAAGTCAACTCCTTTATATCCAAAAGCAAATGGTCAAGCTGAGGCAACCAATAAGACAATCGCAGACATCTTGAAAAAGAAGTTAGAAGGTTATCACAAATCATGGTGTGAGCAAGTGCATAATGCAATATGGGCATATAATACAACTAGACGAGAGGCAACTGGGATGTCACCCTTTTGTTTAACATATGGAGTTGAAGCTGTCCTACCAACAGAGGTTGCTATCCCAACAACAAAAAGAGAAGCATTGGAGAAAAATCTAAGTGCTGGCATGATTTTACATGAGTTAGATGAATTAGAAGAAAAGAGATAGAAAACTCTACAACATATGGAAAACTACCAGCGAAGATTAGCTCGCGAGTACAACAAACGAGTCAAGAAGCGTCAATTCCAGCTTGGCGATCTAGT
This sequence comes from Papaver bracteatum, assembly GCA_023529315.1. NCBI lineage: Eukaryota > Viridiplantae > Streptophyta > Magnoliopsida > Ranunculales > Papaveraceae > Papaver > Papaver bracteatum. The sequence goes on from JAJJWX010003262.1 coordinate 1,892,983, forward strand.
TTTGCGAGAAACACCAAAATATCAGCAAGAAAGTGGTGGAAAATTAGCGAGAAAATGGGATGGACCATACATCATTAAAGAGATAATTGGAAATGGAGCATACAAATTAATGGATCCAGAGGGAAGAGATGTTGGGCAAAGACTTGATAGACCATGGAATAGATTGTTTCTGAAAAGGTATTATCAGTGGAAATTTTTGAGAGGTAAGAAATATAAGTGTAAGATGAAACAATTAAAAAATTCTTCTTTCTCTATCATAATTTATGCGAACATCATCGCAAGAATAGCGAATAAAATTTCGCAGAGATTAAAAGAATGGGACGAACCTTTATGGCGTGCACCCTAGTTCGCGAATAAAATTTCGTAAGAGGCAAATGTGAGACCTAATAGCGCGTTATATGAGGGGGTATCTCTTGACATGACTCGGCGATAAGGTTATACCGCTGCTGGAACCTGAGTCATGCAGACGATGGGGTTAAAGAAAACCTATCCGGGAGAGAGATCTTGGATTTCCAATTATATAAGGTTATACCCTGGTTGGACGACCGAGAATCTCTTCCAAGAAGTGCAGAGTATGACCAAGGCGTCGAGGTACATGGTTGAGCCAAGGGTGCCCTGAGCGTACGAAACTCTCTTGCCATCCTTGGTAAGTCTTGGCTACAATGCACTTGGCCTGAAGAAAACCCCACTTAGGGTGCAGACTTGTAACTATAAGCCATATAGGCATAAAGGACAAGAGGCTGCAAACACAACTGGTTTTTGGAAAATCCGGATGGGGGGAGCTAGTCTTGTATGGCCGATGTGCCCTCCTTGAAGGGGAAACCAGGGGGAAGATAAGGGTGACACCCTCCATTAGGGAGATGATAAGTGTCTTAAGACGACAATGTCATGGGGATTTATGATCGCAAGAACATTTAGGCCTGTCATATTGTCACGTAACGTAAATAATGCAGAGGCAAAAATCCACGAGAGCAATGTTAAGATGAGATCAATGTGTTTTTACATGAAAATGTAAAAACGTCATCCGATTTCATCGCAAGACGGCAATTTCATAAGGGTAAATTATTGCGAGAGAATGTATGCTTATCATATTGTCGCAAAGATTTTGAAAGAAACATGGATAAGACAAGATCAAAGGGTCTTTACATGCAAATGTTAAGAAATCCTGCGATTTTGTCGCAGACAGAAAAAGTTTGGAAAAATAAGACCTTTAACTAGGAAGGCAAAATAAGACCAAAAGAATAATCGTACAAATTAACTATTTTACTTTAATATTGCAGGAAACCTGCAGCTATCACAGAATTATATACAAGAAGCCAAAATTATTAATTTCGCAGATTCCATCATAGTCTTTCAGAACATCGCAACTATATTTATTATATCACGGAAATTTATATAAAGACATAAGATACAAAAGATCATTCACCATTTCAAGAAAGATAATAAAGGGGCAGATAAGGGAATGGATAAGTGACATTTCATTATCTTCCTTGAAAACTTCCAAAAGGACTAAGTTAAAAGTTAATATTCCAAAAAGGTTTCAAAAATTACATTACTTGAGAAAGAAGAAGGAAAAGAAAACAAAAGAAAAATTCAAGCCTCGCCAGATTTATTGTTCTTGTCAGATTCATCAACATCATCAGCATCTTTCTCACCGCGAGCTTCTTCTTCTCTGGATTCTTCATCAGCGATTACTTCTTTTGGAGGACTTTTTTCTTCTTCTTCACCACCTTCTTGATATTCTTGAGTGGTATTTTCTTCATTAGTAAACTCTAACTCTTCATCCATGGGAAGAGGAATTTCATCATCGTCAACCTCTAGAGGAGGGACAAAAACAGGAGAAAGAGAGCGGGGAAGCATAATATTGTTCACGAGAACTTCAGCCCTAAGATGGTCTTGGCGAAGAAGAGCTTTTTCACGATTCCTAATTTATATATTCTTAAAGTATTCAAGATAATCAAGTTTTCTTTCTGCTTTGTCGTGAGCACTAAGGCAATTAGAAGCAAGAGATTTATTTTCTTTGCGAACTTTATCCAATGTAGAGGTCAGATCAGTGATGGTAGAATGAAGATTCCTTTCGGATTCTGCGAGCAACAAAATAAAAAAATCAGTTAGACAAGAATCTCACAAGGAACATAATATAAGATTTTGTGAGAAGATCAACAAGAGAGGCAGTCAACTGACTACCTTCTTTTTGCGAGGTTAAGTTTTGGATTAAAGCAAATAAACAATTCTCCCACTGATTCATGGCATCATCGAATTTATCGCCAACCATACCCTTCAGACGAGATTTCATGTTTTCTTCTTTGTTGCGAAGATATGAATTTTCCTTTGCTAATAAAGAATGAGATTCCTTTAACTGAGAATATTGGTCTTGAAGTTCGCTGGCTCTTAAACTAAGAGTTAATCTACCCTTGATAAGCTTATCCTTCTCGGCGGCAGATGATTCAGTTAACTCCTTGAGCTCCTTCTTAAGAGAATGAAGAGATTGCTCTTGACTATTACATGTAATTTGAAGATTACTTATTTTCTGCGAGGAAATCGCCATCAAGCTTGAAAATCTATGTTTTTCTTGGGATAGGGTTTTATTCTCATCTGATAAAGATTCCATCGCCAAATTAGCCTTAAAAAACAAATATGAGAGACGATCAAGCTCGCCACTCAAAAAATTCTGCCTTTGCAATAGTTGATTGTTCTCATTAGTAAGATTATTTATGCGATCAATTGAATAAGTGTACAGATTGTCTAGTCTAGTATGTTGATCTATCCAAGAATCTCTTTCAACGCGAACTTCTTCTGCAATAGATTCAGATTTGAGTCTTTCTATGAAACGAGCCCGATTTGAAACTAATATATGAATCAAGAATTTAAGAAGGAAGTCTAAGTACATAAAATATGTATATGAAACAGAAAAGCAAAAAGAACAGAGGCAAGAAAAATATACCTTTCAGCTCGTCATTTTTTCTGCGAAGATCCTCGCAATCTAGAGAAGAATTACGGAGCTTGTGATTCAAGGTATCACACTCAACAGTTTTAGCTTGAAGAGATTTCCTCAGAACTTCAATTTGGTTCTCTAAAGTCGCTCGTGAATCATTACAATCAGAGCCAAGATACTTAAAAAGAGTCTCGCAAACTTCCTGTTGAAGAGGGTCAGTGGAAGAATTTCTAGCATTATCTAAAACATTAGACAAGACTTTAAAAGCAACATAAACACATGCGAAAGTTTCGCTTGATGAAGGAAAGGATTTAGAAGGTGAAGTAGTAGAGAGAGTAAGTTGGCGATAATTTGTGATGGTTGAGTTATTAGGAGGAGTATGAGGAAACACAACAGTTGAAGGCCGTAGAGGACTATAAGGAACCTCAGTCGCAGCAGCTTTAGAAGCTTGGTTTGTCAAAATATCATAAGGGGTAGAGGTATGAGCAGAGATATTCTCGCGAATAGGAGAAGAAAGATTTGGTTGCGATGGTGTGGGAGTAACCTTCACAGATGTTAACGAGGGCATAATGAGATTTTCCCCGAGTGTCTTAAAATGGCGAGACCTTTTGGGAGGTTTATTAGGATTCACATCATTCTGCGAATAATAACTCAGATAAGAAACAGAGGCAACAATATTGTTATCAAAAAATAAAGGGTGTTTCTTACTACCTTATCATTCGCAGAATTTCTCTTCTTCTTTTCTACTGGTCTCTTGCGAGGATTAGGGTTGTGAGTATTAGATTGTGTGTTAGAAATCTTTCCGCTAAAAAGAAGACATAACAAGGAAATAAGAAATATTGAAGAATGCAAGTAAAAACTGGCTTAAAATAAACAACATAAATCAAGAAACAAACCTTGAGGACTCCATTAGAACAGTAGCAGAAGAATATGAATAACAGGCAAAGTTGCAGACGGAAGACGAAGAAGAGGAAGAAACAAAAAAAGTAAAATTATTTTTGAGATTAGTTCAACCATTTTATAGGCAAAGGGGAGTGGACCTATGGAGTAGGAACGTGTCAATAAATGAAGGAATTCACAACACGTGTAAGAAAGGCTGGATTAACGGGATCTTGTCGAGAAGAAAGTATAAAAGGGGAAGAAGTTGCAAAGAATAATGAATGTTAGTTCTCATATCTTCTCTTCTTCGCAGAAAAGACATGAGAAGAGGCAAGATGTAGTACCATAATATCGCTACAATGCTATTCCCGCGATATTAACAACATTTCTGCGAGAAGCCCAAACGTTTCTACAAGTATTAACAACACTTTGACGAGATTGTCGCAAGATTCTTCAACAACATTTGGCAAGTGTCACAAAAGAGTGATGTAACGGTTAAAGATATATGAAGAATAAGTCTGCTTCACGATGGTTATAAATTTGGCGATGGTGAAGACTAAAGTTATGGCGATGAGATCGCAGAGTAGATCCGAATTAAGGGGAAATCTTAGCTGTCTTCCACTATATATTTTCCTATATAAAGGATTCAACTAAATCCAGAAGAGGATGATGTATTTTTGAGAGCTAAGAGAATTTTGAGGAGAGAGAAACTCCAGAAATAAAGTTGTATTTCTGAGTTTTAATATCTTTTGTAAATCTTCCTGAAAGTGAATTAATAAAAGTGTTGTTATTCATCCACAATTATGACTTAGTTTTCATAGATTCTTGACAAGGGTGTAGTGTGGGAAATCCTGTAACTACATAATTAAAATCTTAATTAAAAGATTCTTAACTTATTTAAATTCGATTTTGGGATTTTCTTCATTCTTAGCTGTTAAGGAATATCTTTGAACAATAAAATATACACATTAATGCGCATGTTCAAAGTGTGTCGACATATTTTCTCTTGTAAGTCCTTTTTCATACTTACTCACTTGAAACCAATTTACACACAATTCCAAACAAGTTTAGAATTGGTTCATCTTACTTTCAAGAACTATGTGATTGATCAAGTAACACTCAATCACAAGTCATGGGTGTAATGGTTCTACCAAAACAAGTTTCGGTTCTACCTCCATGTGAGTACTATGCATAGTCACACTAGCTTACCAATTCGGTTGAATAGGAACTAGGATCGGTTCCCCACATATATATGGTATCTAACTTATATGTGTTGCACATGTCCATACGATCGGTTCCCCTTTGCCTAAAAACGTGTTGCACATGTTCATAGGATCGGTTCCCCTTTCTACTATAAACCTTGTTGCACCTCATATAAGGATCAGTTCCCCTTGTGAAGTACTGCACCTCTTACTTGGATCGGTTCCCCTCTCCAAAATTTGGTCAGACACTGTAGTTGCAGGAATTTCCACAATACACCCCTCACAAGAATTCATAATAATCAACACATCTTTAAGATCAACAATCACACTTTTTATTAATTGAGTTTAGAAATTTTACAAGAAGGAAATGAAATCAAGAATACAACTACTGTTCTAGACTTTCTCTCTCCACTCTAAAAAGATCTCTCCCTTCCATAAGCCTGTTCGGCTCTTTATATAGGGTATTACATAGTGGATGACAGCTAAGCTGTCCTTTATTTTCGGATCTAGCTTGCGATATTCTCACAAGTATACAAATGTTTAATTTCGCAACTTTCCTAAATCTCGCTAGTTCTTCACATCTTTCTCGTGTTTAAGCTGTCGTCATCTGTCACGCCATTTCTATAATAATTCTGTGATATTCGCAAGAGTGCTATTGTTGCGATATTCTGATCCTACATCTTGCCTCTTCTGATATCTTCTCTGCAAAGGGGAGAATGTCATGAGAATTTGTACTTCAAAATACCGCAACTATTCATTTTTCCATATTCTTCTGTACTAACATGATTCTGTACTTTACGCAGAATTTATTACACGTATCTCTTATTCCATCCATTTCTTGTCACGTCTTTTTCAACCGCTATTTCTCAACCGTTCACGTCTACTATTCGCATTAAATGTGTTTATCTTCTCAAGAATTCTCCTCTCTATATATATTCTTCTCATTCTTCTCTTCCCTTCTTTTACTTTTATTCTCATCTTTTCTGTAATTTTTCTTCAATGTTCTTCCGTAAATTCCGCTCTTGCTGCTGTAAATGTTCTCGTTCTTACTTCTTTCAATCTTTAACTTCTTCTTCATTCCCATACTTAAAATGCCTCCAAGCGGTCATAAATATGAAGCTTCTTTTGTAGAAATTCAGAGAAATCGAAAAGAAGGGTTTTACATTAGCCACCATCCACAATCAAGGAGCTAAATCCATTCTTTCTGCTAAATAATTTTTTGATCATCATTGTGATGACAAAGAAATCATAGTTTCGCTTGGTCAGATTCTCGCTGGCCTTCTCATTCCTCTCTATGATCCTAATCTTCCTTTATTTTACGAAATTCTTGCTCATGCGAACTTCTCGCGAGCCATCTACCAATTGAGTGGGGAATACATTCGTTTAATTCTTGAATTCGCTAAACGTGGTGCTGGTAAAGGGTCTCTTTATCAAAAAGAAGCTAGGGATCCAGAATTTAAGGAGATGGAAATACTCGCCGAAAAATATACAGTAGAGGGCTTATTTGAGAATTATAAATTAATACCCATGAAGAGAGATAATACTCGCTGGGGTGTCCGCTTGAAGAGAAAAGATAACATTGCATACGATAAAATGATTATGCATGATATCGACTGGCATTCTGGTAAAATAATACTCCTCGCCAATCTAAGGATGACAAATGGTGTGTTTTCCCACTGGTTCTAAAGGGGCCTTATATTTCTGGTTCAAATGTACTTCCTGCAAATCTCGCTGCTTATCAACCTTGGGAATTTAATTGGCCCGAGAAAGAGAAAGAGGTATGTCTTCAAGTCTTGCTCACTTCATAATCTTTCATTTATTGTTACTTTCTTGTTTTCTAACTCTTGCGAAAATTTTAGATTAAAAAGCTGAGATCAAGCTACAACAGGACTGGGAAAGCTAGCACTTTGTCTGCACTACACTCCATCACGGATGAAGTAAGAAACACTTTTTTTAATTACTTTTAATAATACTATTGCCCCTGTTTCTTATCTTCATTTGTGTGTGAAGATTGGTGTTGTAGTTATTGAAGAAGAAGGATCTAAGGTTGCGAAGACCAAAGGTAAAGGTTCTCTTCGCAAGGAGAAATCTGCTGCCTTACCTTCAAAGAAACAAAAAATTCATTCTCCTTCTCCTTCAAATCTTCTGATTGGCAAAAGTTCTGACGATGACGATAATAATGATATTGATAGTTCTTTCGCAAGAGAAGATCTTCCATCTGAATCTTCAATGGCATAATTATCTAGCATCTTCTCTGACTCTATGCAACAGATTGGGGATGATCATCTCACTAACACATGCAAAGCTCTTGCGAATATCTATGATGCCCCTTTACTGGATGATGATAATTCTCTTCGTGGAGTCTCCAGATCAGTGACTCCTAGCTTTTTGAATTCACTTGGTATTTTGACATGCCTTCGTTTTTCTATTTTTTCATATTTACAATTCAAAGTTGTATTATATCTTTACAATTTTACATCTTCCTTCGCAGACTGGAAAGGCTTCTTTTGCTATTGCCTCAGATTTGGAAAAAAAGACGCGGGGTTCTTGAAAAGAAGAATCTTCAACTTCGCAAGAGAAATGAAGAACTGGAGGTTGAAGCTGTTGATCTTCGTGGAAATAATAAACAATTAGAAATTGAGTCTTCCACTAAAAAAAACCAAATATCCAGTCTTCAAAGTGCCAATCAGCAACTTTATGGTATGGGACTTTTACTATTTTCCTTTATTTTGTTTTCTCATTATCCTCCCTTATCTTAATTTATCATTTTCGCAGACATTTATGGTCTTTCTGATGAAGCTACCATTCTTCGTTCTTTTCCCGACCCTATAGATGATGATACCCTTGTTGAGCGCCTTAATAATTCTTTAAACAATTTTTCAAATGACATAATTAAATCTCTTTCCATAAATGAACTCAAATCCAAACATCGCCTCTTAGAATTTGACCATAGATCCAGCTTAGGCTTAGCCAACAAATTTAAATGTTTTTATCTTAACTCTAAAGAAGAAACCAATAGGTTAAGAGCCAAAAACAACAGTCTTATAGATGACAAAGACCGCATCGCTAGACTCTTCTTGAAGTTCAAGTTGAACGAGATGAAGCTAATCGCCAAAATGCTGTGCTTATCTAAAGAGAATATCAAATTCTCTCTCGTCTTCTCATAGATAATGATGACGAATTTACACACAAACCCGATCATACCCCAGGTGATTACTTTAGATCGGTTTCACTAATAAAGGTCATACCAATACATAAGTCAAGCATCATGTGAATGGTTTTACCAAGAACACAAACAAGTCATGAGCGGTTATACTAATCACACATATTGGTCGTTCATAAGATATGCAATGAAGAATAGCCCCAATTACGCATGGCGATTTCCTTTTCGGTTCACAAAATATATCATGAACTTACTTCCTTAAAACACATGTAAAAACATTGTTTCCTAGGATGAAATCCTCACCTCATACCGATACATAATCACAATAGCATTCATACGATTATGTTGATGTCTTATATACAAAGTTTAATGGTTAAGCAATAAACCTCATATTGTATTCCTTAATATTATGTCTATCTAGAGTGTTCATGCTTTGCAGTTTTATGTTTTCAATATGCACGACTTGAAAGATACGTTAGGGAATGAAATAGTTCAAGTCAAATATCACTAACCTCAAGTGGAAGGATGATGTTGTGGTTGTAGATCCGTACTTCTTCGCTTCTTCAAAGTCTTCGCAATACTTGTAATGTCTCATCCTAATACTTCCAAGATAACCTATTATTGATGGTGGATTTTAGTTCAGGGCTAAAATTGTAAAACCAATTTTAACGCGTTAACATCCTGCAGAGGATAAAGTTGTTTGATAAGTGATGAGTACCTATTCGCTTTATTAATTCACCTAAAATGGAGCATGTAGCAACAATCCAAAATATTTTGTGAATTAAATACACAAAATTCATCCAGGATGGAGCATGTAGCCACAATCCCAAATACCCTGTGATTTTTTAGCATTATTTATAATGCATGATTTGCCTAATATTTCCCGTGTTATTCCCGAAGAACTCTCATTATTGGTGCGGCATGACGACTAAGCATTGCTCTTAGCAGAGTAACACGAATCTCCAAGTGCCAATGGTGAGGCATGCATGAAATACCCGTACAGGCTACATCTCTCGGTGTGTTATATTAACATGATTGAGCATATTTAATTTCCTAAGGGAAATCTGGACTGTCCATATCAGTCTCAGAAACGATCACGGCCACGAAATTTGGCCGCATAATTTAACCAGCCTAGATGAACCCTAACAGGAGCAGGATATCACCTTGATGATCACCAACAGGCCTATTTATTCCCTAGCCGGTTGAACATTACACATTACTTCCTAGCATACCAAAACGCCATCCCTAAAGTAGGGTGGCTGCGCTGCTTTGGAAGAATCTCGAGTGAGAAAGACTGCTTAAGACAGTCTCAAAATGATCATGACCATCCAACTTCACTAGCCTGATTGGACGGCTTTGACCGCACCATGAAAAATGGAGGAGGCGCCAACACGCGCATTGGCGGGCCCACTCTATCCCTTCCCGATCGGTTTCTCAAGACAAAGTCATGGAGCAATAAACGTTTGCTCAAATCATGGCTGGCATAATTCTTTAAGGGGTTGCGGAGTTCAATTAGTGTCTTAAATTGATTACAACCATCCAACTTCGCCGACATGTTTGGATGGCTTAGATCGAACTTAGGATCATCAGGAAGGTGCACACAAGTTACAAATGTGCACGCTTTATTGACCGAACTCTACAACTCCAAATTGAGTGATTCTTTTTTCATGTGATAACTCAGTCTCTTATCTTCAAAATTTAGCGTCAAGCATCTAATTCCGACATCGTATGAGGTTCCTACAGCTTCCAGAGCGTACAACATGCAAGCAACAATTCTTAGATGGGATTCATAGCTTCCACGGTCAACCGGTGTCCATGAAGTCTTTACACTAAGTAATTCATCAAGGTACCTCCAACTTCGACCACCTAGGTCTTTGCATAAATTTTTTTCCTGGGTCCTCTATCCAAGTCTTGCCAGAAGAAGAGAAAACGAAAAGGGGAGATTTAACAAAATACTGGGGACTGACGGTCCACTAATCATGACGATCAGTTTCGCGATCCAAGACCCATGGTACAAGACTCTCATGTTATAATCATTTATCATAAAAAGGATTCTATCACCGGGACATGAAACCATGGTCATTACATCACCCCCTCTTGAGAGCAACATCAGCTATGGTATCGTGACCAGGGTTTTAGAAGTAATGTTTCTATTACTGAGAGAAGATGTCACTGCAAGCACCACCATGCTGATGTATCAATCAAGGGTTACTGATATCAAATGAATCAACGACATCAAAATCCTTCACCAACCATTCGAGACACGAGCAAATGATCTGAAGACGCAACGGGGGCGTTTTACGATTTTTTCACTATCATGCACAAAGCAGCGATCTGGGAGAAGTTGGTGAGGAATATAGGGGTGGGTAATATACCATTATCTTCGTATGAATATCCTCTACAACTTATCCAAAATTCATAATAATTGAAGAAACAACCGAAGAGTTGTGGCCAAAACATTGGACCACATGCCAGTTGAAAATTTTCTGAAGGTCTCCTGGAAGTTTACTGTTTCATCGATTTTGACACCTAAACGTACTCCAAACTTAAAAATCTTCTTTAAAAAATTTGGGAAATTTTCTGGGAATAAGGATACATGGGTAGATCACGAAAATCTGACATCAGATGAAGAATTTACGGCGTTTTTGCTAAAAGACTGAGTTCTGAATTTTCTGGTGACGTATTTCGGTAAAACTTTTCACTTATTCATGAGAATCTTCATTCATTCATCAATAAATCAGAAATTTCATGCTTCTATGAAGAAAATATACAATGGGTACTTATTGGAGTAGTCCCTAAAGTGCTCAAAGGACCGGAATTGCTAACATCACCATTGGAAACATCATTGCTTTGACTCGGTTTCGAAATCCGGGGTTTTCTTCTTCACCATCCTCTGAAGATGAATGGGAATCATTAGTGCTCCCTCATTCCATGGAAATCTCCTCTTGACTACATCAACAACAGTTAGTGGTATTCCATTCAAGGAGTGCTATGAACGATTATACGAAGAAGTACTTACATCGAATTATTCTTCAACGCTCGATTTAGAGACTGTTTTTTCACCCGCAGAGAATTGATGACCGTCAAGGATCGATGAAGAAAAAATATGAAAGAAAATAAAAAACCTTGGTTTCATGATCCTAATTGCACGGACAACAAAAATCCATGAAATCTCACAAATTAAAAAAATAAAATAAAAAATTCTATGTGAGTTATTTATAAAAAAAAATCAATTGTTTTGCTCAAACGAGCATTCGTCTATGAAACGAGGGTCTTTTATACTTTTGTAAAGGTCCACATTTTCCAAATAAATTTTATCATGAGGTGCAGGTCTTTTCAAAAATTCCTCTAACTCTAAGGATCATTATTTATTACTTTTACTATGAACGAACCTACGTTCCTAAAAATATTTGTGAAAGTCCATGCTTTGAAAATAAATTTTAGTTTTCATGAAACTTCATGAGTTTTTTTTTATCTACTGTAACTAGACCATGTTTACTCAAGAATTCATGTATCTCTTTCATATTATGGATTATTGCTCGTTTCTTAAACTAACGAACGAACATGCATATGTTTTCTAAAACAAATTTTCATGAGACTTACGCATATATGCACACATGGAATTTTATTTTGAACAACTCATGAACAACTGAACTCTAAAAACAAATTTAGGGCTTCTTCCCTTTTATATCAATTTTTTATTTCCAAAACTTAAAATACTAAGGTTTCCTTTTCGGGTTTGGGCCCACAAGCGCTAAACTGACCCAAACTAGGCTTTTAACTGACCAAATCAGCAGCACCTCACCTCTCCGTGTCCACAAAATAACACTCTATCATGCTATTAGGATCCGCACTCAAATATTTTCCTATACTGACACCATTACAATAAACCGAGGATTCTGAGCATACCTTTGTAGACTGAGTTCAACCACAGTTCCCGTCGACTGAAAATCACCATTTAATGCATTATCGCAGAACATGACTGTTCCCCACTAAGCAGGGGACTTAATGTTGATGGTGGATTTTCAACAAAGGGCAAAACTATAAAATCATGAGGCATGTTTTGACACGGCTTTCAGGCATGCAACGATTCATATTTTACGAAGCCATGATGAATATGTTTTCGAAAAGCCCCACTAGCTGAGCGATTCGATCCTTGGAATTTCATCGTGCCCTCTATGCAGAATAACATAATTGGGCGGTTCTCCGTAGATTGAGAGCTTAACGCCTTCAGGACGTCGGTGACACTCATTGTTCCCTGACTGCGGGAGAGTGACCTCTCTTCACATAGAAGAATAGTTGGGCGGCGGACGCTTTCAGTACGTCGGTGACACTCATGGTTCCCTGACTATGTGGAGAGACCGTGCATAAATTTAGGCGATTCTCCGTAGATTGAGAGCACTAACGCCTTCAGGTCGTAAGCAACACTTGTGACTCCCTGACTATGCACCATTCAGAATGGATATGACACTTTAACTAGCTAATATCTTTTCTGCAATAGATTAATTCTGCCATGACATTCACCACTGAATTCCCAGAATAATCTATTATTGCTATGATTCTATGGTCGAATCCACGGCCTGATCCCATGGAATGGCAATAACAATTGCTCCAATTCCATGGTCTAATCTGTGGCCTGGTCCCATGGAATGGCAATAATAATTGTTCTGATTCTATGATCGAATCCACGGTTTGATCTCATATAATGGCAATAAACAACCATATTATCTCATTACTCTGATTTCACGAATCTCATGGAATGGTAATAGATAATTTTATTACTCTGATTTTATGGTCGAATCCACGATCCCATGGAATGGTAATGTATGTTTTATTATTCCGAGTTCATGGTCGAATCCATAGTTGATCCTATGAATTGATAATAAATAACTACTCATTTTATTGTTCAATTTCATGAATTATTCTACACTGAATTTCATGGATTAGCAATAAATACTCAACAACCGGGCATCTGGATCATCACTGAGTAAGCCCCACTAAAATGGTGTAAGTGTACTCGACAATGATGCACGACTGAACACCGTGATGCACGAACGAGCATCCAAAAATATGGATAGATGAGGAATCCTGCGCAAAACAGGAGAAAACAAAAAATAATAATAAAATAATAGGAGGTGCCCAGGGGCCGGGCCCGCCGACCGGCCATGCCCTAGTCGTGGCCGGTCCCACGTCTCCTCCATTATTTTGACCTAATTTGTTATTTTCATGAACTCATGAAAAACTCATTCAATTTAGCAACTTTCCTTGTTTGTGCAAAACTCATGAATTCCCCGTAACTTCATGGATTCATGAAAATTAATATTATAAAATAGGGAAAGGTGTGCGTGACCGGGAAACATAGACGGCCGGCCGGCCATGCCCTAGCTGTGGCCGGTCCCACACCTCACAATCCTTAGATTTTTGTAATTATTATTCCCTAAACTCATGAAATTCCTCTGTTTCAACAAAAACTCATGGATTCTCCATAACATCATGGTTTCATGAAAAAAATAATATAAAATTAGGAAAGTGTTGTGGGACCAGGCAACATAGCCGGCCGGCCATTCCCTAGTCGTGGCCGGTCCCACACCTTGCAATCCCGAGTCTTTTATAATTATTATGTTCCTAAATTCATGGAATTCCTTGGTTTGAGCAAAAATCATGATTTCGTCATAACTTCTCAAATTTTGCTCGAATCATGAAAAACCAAAACCAAACGGGTCACACGACTGGCTAGCCTCTCACGGAAATTTTAAATGTTAAAATATTCTTATTTTAATATTTACAAGATATTGATCAATTGAGCATACATGCTCATTCCAACAAAAATCAAGAATTTCAGTCAAGATGAAACTCTTCTGAATATTCACAATATCACTCGAACGCACATCAGAAAATACTGAAACTCTTAGTACGGAGACACAGACACCACGGCCACATGTGCATGCCTTCATAACCGAACAGAGTCATCCCTAGGGTTTTCACAAAGCCGGTCCCACACATTTTCATAATTCTGACCTAATTTGCTCAATTTCTCATACTGGGCCCAAAATCTCTACAACCAACCTGGAGATTGCTCAAGCGACCAACAAATGGTCCCGTGACCACCAAGAGCCGGTCCCATGCTCTCTTGATCAGTCCATCACCTTTCATACTTAGGTTTTTTCATGATGTTGAACCTATCAATAATTCAATAAATGATGAAACCGGCACTTAATCATCATTCCTTCATCAACTCTCCAACTGAGAACCCTGGTTCACGCTCACTTGGACATCATATGGACTTCCATAGTCTCATGTGGTCGGTCCCTCCTTTGCTCATGACCTATTTTCAGCGATTCGTTGACTAATGAGAAATTGATCAAAAATTGAGGTTTTCGAACAAACGCTCAGCAAATCATTATTTTGAGCAAGTTAAAACACAAAACAAATTTATATTGATTCAGCAACCAATATCTGAATTAATTATATATAATATTCGGTAATCTACCAATATTTTAACTGGGTCACGTCACCTATAAATAATTGGTCGAATTGAGCAATACTTGCTCAATTGCTCGAATATTGATCCAACTATCAATATTCAGTAATTTATCAGTAATTCGTTGAATCGAGCAATATTTGCTCAGTTGCTCGAATAATTCACACATATTCAGTAACTCATCAAAATTCAACAACTCGTCGAATTTACAATATTCGCTCAGACGAGCAACGTTAACATTCATGAATTACTGAGCATTTTTTAAACATGCTTGATTCAACAAAACCTAGACTCATTGTCTAATCAGTTAACAACTGACAAACTAAATACACGTTTGTCATGCAGACTCCATGATTCGTGAGACATCAATCACGTCATAAACTTGGGGATAACAACTAGGGTTTTGGTCTGATGGCCTACAGCACGTGGATTCATCCACGACAAGAATTGTGTGTAAGTTGTGTAAATAGTTGAAGGAGTTAGCAAAGTAGTGGGTGCACGATCCGTCAAGTGTCCACACGACATGGAACTGACTTTACCATGATCTTCCACTTGCCCACTCTTCCACTCATGAAACCGTCACACTTACAGGAATCAAGGTGTTCACAACTCTGAAAATATAAATAAGTCTCTGAATCCATGATTGAGGACAATGAATGATCACTAGCTATCAGTAATCATCCAGAATTTCTCGAGTAACTACTCTCAAGAATTTATCAATCCATCAAAACTTATTCGAACTCGACATTTCACCAATTATTGCAGAAACCTTCAACACACCCACAATCCTTCATCGTCATTGATCTCACACAATTCTCAGCTTCCCTCCTACAGATCAACCCATCTCCCTCTTTGCGACCGAATTGACTCTGGAACGACCATTGACTTGGTTTAGGCCGGAGTCCTACAGATTGATCTCTCTAATCTAAGCACTCCCTTTGCAGTGCATCTGTGTGAGGTTAAGCAGTTTTCTCGGTCGAGGAGTCTCGACGACACGCTCGATTCTTCACTTTCCCAAAAAACCAGCGAACCATTTTCCCCATCTACACATGCATAAAGTATACACAATATTTCATGAATATCGATTTCCTAAAATAACTCAATTATTTAATCTAGCACCGTATGCTACTTCCTTTTGGTCCCACGATCCACTCATTCGAGACATCAAGCATGTCACAAACTGGGGGATACTTACTGGGGTATTGGTCTGGCGGTTTACAGCGTGCGGCGTGCAACGCGCCCATATATAAGAACGTGTCAGGAGGCATGGACGGTTAAGATGATGAGGGAAGTGGGCTAAGACGTGATCGTGCGAACGAATTGACTCTGGAACGACCATTGACTTGGTTTAGGCTGGAGTCCTACAGATTGATCTCTCTAATCTAAGCACTCCCTTTGCAGTGTATCTGTGTGAGGTTAAGCAGTTTTCTCGGTCGAGGAGTCTCGACGACACGCTCGATTCTTCACTTTCCCAAAAAACCAGTGAACCGTTTTACCCATCTACACATGCATAAAGTATACACGATATTTCATGAATATCGATTTCCTAAATAACTCAGTTATTTAATCTATCACCGTATGCTACTTCCTTTTGGTCCCACGATCCACTCATTCGAGATATCAAGCATGTCACAAACTGGGGGATACTTACTGGGGTATTGGTCTGGCGGTTTACAGCGTGCGGCGTGCAACGCGCCCATATATAAGAACGTGTTAGGAGGCATGGACGGTTAAGATGATAAGGGAAGTGGGCTAAGACGTGATCGTGCAATCACCCACACGACCCCACTACTCCATCAGTCAGCTTCCTCCACTTCATACGAGATGAGGGTTTGCACTCAATGACTTGTATAAATAGGTCCTTTGCCTATTTCCAAATAACACGATAACACAGACAAGCACAGAAAACCAAGTATTGTCATTCATATCCAGAAAACACCAGAGATGAGTGCTTACATTATTACAAGCTAGTTCAATATTCTGATACAAGTCATAAACAGCCAACACCTTCACAATATCAACACCTTCTTCACTTCCCTCCCTAAGATCAACCCCATCTCCTTCACTTTGTGACCGAAGCAAGTATGGAACGGCCATTTCTTGGTTTAGGCCAAAATTGTATAGATTGATCTCTCGAATCAGAAAGCACTCTCGTGCAGTGAATTTATTTAGGGTTTAGATTCGTTTCTCATCCACACACCCAAATTTACCAAAAATCGCAGAAACAGTTTTCACCCATAAACACCTATATGAAGTTGACTCTAGTACATTTAAATCAAGTGACTCTTAAATGAGTTATGGTTCACTAAAATATGACAACCAAACTTGACATACCAACGCTTGGTGGGTTCAACCGAGCTATGATCTAACAAATATGTACATGATTCACATCCATTTCCAAATACCTAATTGCTAGATAATACCTCTTAGCTTTACTAGATAATATGCCTAACATAAGCACAATCTTTCCAACCCTATCAAGATCTAAAACACCTTGTTGTGAATGTTATTTATGTTTTTACGAAGACAATCAAGTTATTCATGTATATCGAATTATAGTTACTGATTTATAAAGGATGTATGTACCAAGTGAGAAGATTAATAAAGAAATATACCTCGACAAAACATTATGATTGCATATATGCCACAATCCACATTTAGGTTGTTTCCTGCCAACATCAAGAGTTGAATCAATGTTCAAATCTCCATGTACATAAAAAAGGTAAAAAAAATAAAAATAAACAGGAAACTGAATAACAGTTTTTACCTCAGTATATTGATCCCAATACTCATCATTGGCCTAGGCATCTCCATTCCAATACTCATCATCTCCAACAGTTGTTGAAATTGATGAATCTCCATTCGTGGCTCCAGTAAATAAAAATAGATCTTCATAAGCGTTCTTATTGGGGTGTGATCTTATTGGAGATTCCAAGACCAAATTCCAATGCTTCCATATCACATCTTGGCAGTAAAAAACTTTTCTAGCTTGAGAAGCATGGATGAGTAGCTCATCGTCTTCTCTTGAGATCTTCATAAACCTTTCAAAGTTGACAAACCTCGAGTTTTTATCTCGATCCACATATAATCCCTTTACTTTGTCTTCCATTCGCACCCAATGATAGTTAAAAACAACTTCTGTGAAAACTCCATAATTCACTTCAAATATATCTTACAGAATGTCGTAGTATGTAGTATCATCATTGACAAGGTTAGTACCTCTGGAACTTGCTCTGAAACTAGTACAAGCATCCATGGTAACTCCACTTGTAGTTGCAGGAATTCCCACAACACACCCATTGTAATATCTTGATAATAATTTCTTGATCTAAACTCATTTGATATGAAAATGATAATTAAAATACTAAAATTGTAAATAGACACCAGATTTTTACATGGTTCGATCAATTTGATCTACATCCATGATTCTTCACTATGATTGTTTAATTTTACATTTGATTTCATTGATATTCTCCATTAATGGAGTTCTAGATCTAGTTTTTGGGGAAGAAGATGATAAAGAAAGATACATTCTCTCTCACAAAAATATCTCTCTGCAAAATATCTCTCTCTCTATTACTAAAATTGTCTCCCCCCCTTCTCTCTCCTGCTCTCCTCTTTATATAGGTGTTTACATAATGGATGACAGCTCACACTTCCCCTATTTTAGGATCCCTTTCCACACTCTCGCAAGCTTTCTACATATTCTCTCGAGCTCCTTCCTTGTTCTAGCGAGCTCTCGCTTCATTCTCGCGAGCTCCCGCTTCATTCTCGCGAGCTCCGCTTCATTCTCGCGAGATTTCTCTACAACCGAAAAATCTTCACATCTTTCTCGTGTTTTATGCTGACATTGTCTATTACGTCATTAATTTGCTACATTTGCAGTGTGTTATTGAAGAGCTCGCAGAAATGTCGTTATAAATTTCACAAGAGTATTGCTGTGGCGATATTCTGATCCTACATCTTGCCTCTTTTTTCTTGAATATTGCTTGAAAAGCAATCTTTAAGAAAAAATCTGTTGTTGTAGTAGTCTTTGATCTTTGCTGATGACGGAACGAGTGGAAGAATATTGGACTTGAAAAGTACATACTTGCCTCTATTCTTTTGTGAAGTTCCAGATCTTTGCAAAGTAAATAAGAAGTATCAACTCTTGAAGTATACGAATTATGAAATATCCTTAAAGAAATATAAGAAGTACTCAATCCTCAAAATATAAGAAGTATCCGTCCTTTAATGAAAGTCATAAGTATTGCCTCTATTCATGCGAAATTATTACTTCATTTTTGGTGAAAATTCTTGTCCATTTTGGAAATGATTCTTGCCGAGTAGATAAAGAACATAAAATGTTTTCTTGGTAATCCATAGTTGCCTCTGTTTTTTATCTATGAAGGTAGAATCTTGCGAAATAATCACAATTCCTGCGAAATTCTGGATGAGTCTGCGATATTCTGAATGTGTCTGCGAGATTCTGAATAACCCTGCAAAACTTATGAATAGTGCTTCTGAAATAGTATTACGAATAGTGCTGCGAAATTGTGAATAGTGCTGCGAAATTATGAATAGTCCTCCTGAGAGACTCTGAATAATACTTCTGAGAAATTATGAATAGTATTTTTGAGAGATTCTAAATAGTATTTGCTTCTCATTATCTCTCTTGCGATGAACAAATATTTCCTGCATTCTTAAAAGAAAATAGTTAATGTTTGAGATTAGTCTATTAGTCTTATTTTGCCTTCCTAGTTAAAGGTCTTATATTGCCAATTTTTTGTTTTTGCGACAAAATCGCAGGACGTCCTTACATTAGCATGTAAATACCCATTGATATTTCCTTATCCTTATTTTGTCAATTTCTCTGCGATAATATGATAGGCCTAAGTTTTCTTGCGATGACAAAGCCCCATGACATTGCCGTCTTGCGATGAAATCGCAGGACGTCTTTACACTTTCATGTAAAAACCCATTGATCTCATCTTAACTTTTTCTTATGGCTTGTTGCCTCTTGTATAATATTTGTCATGTGACAATATGACATGCCTAGATGTTCTTGCGAACATAAAGCCCCATGACATTACCTTCTTTAGGCACTTATCAACTCCCTAATGGAGGGTGCCGCCCTTATGTTACCCCCGGTTGCCCCTTCAAGGAGGGCACATCGGCCATACAATACTATCTCCTCCCATACGGTATTAACAACAACCAGTTGTTTTCGCAGCCTCTTATCCTTTATGCCTATATGGCTTATAGTTACGAGACAGTACCTTAAGTGGGGTTTTCTTCGGGCCGAGTGCATCATAGCCAAGACTTGCCAAGAATGCCAGGGTAGTTTCGTACGCCCCGGGCACCCTTGTCTCAACCGTGTACCTCGGTGCCTTGGTCATACTCTACACTCCTTATGAGAGACTCTCGGTCGTCCAACCAAGGTATAACATTATATAGTTGGAAATCCAAGTTATCTCTCCTGGATGGGTTTTCTATAACCCCAATCTCCGTGACTCAGGTTCCAGCAGCAGTATAACCTTATCACTGAGCCACAAAGAGATACCCCCTCGTATGACATGCTTTAGGTCTTACATTTTCCTCTTGCGAAATTTTATTCGCGAACTAGGGTGCACGCCATAAAGGTTTGTCCCATTCTTTGAATTTCTTTTGCGAAATTTTATTCGCGTCTCTGCGAAATTTTCGCGTTTCATTATTCTTTCATTTCTGTCAATTTTTTCATTTATGTTATTTCTTTGCGAGATATCTTTGTGAAATAATCACCAAATCACTTCTTTGCGAAATAAACATTTCTATGAAGTAAATGAACATCTGCGAATTGTTTGTTCATGCTGCGAACGTTTGCAAGGTTAGTGTCTTCGAAAGAAATGCTTATGATATAAACCTTTGCGAAGCAAAAAATTCTTTGCGAGGAGGGAGATTCGAACCCAAGTCCTCTAGTTTGCATACTCCTTCTATAACCATCTGGGCTACTTGTTTCTTGCGAAAGAAAGGTATAGTTCTGATTTATTACTCCATTTCTTCGCCCCTTGAAGTTCAAAAATGAGTAAAAAGAAAAAGTATGCTTGGCGAGGGATTCGAACCTGCGATACTGAACTTCTTATCTTCGCTACTGACCATCTGTACTAGTTTTTTTTTTGTGATTGAGAGGTATAATTCTAATTACTTAACCCTTTTTAATCATTCTTTTGTGTAATTTTTCTCTTCGTCTTCTGTTCTTCTCCTTCCGTCTTCTACTATAGTGATCATCCTTGTTAATTGTTTACTGGTGCTTGGTTCATCCCTTTTGTAAGATAGTTGCATTCATCCTTGTTAATCTCCTTGCACATATCATTTCCATTTTGTAAGATTCCAGCGAAGACACCAGTTGTTCATAACAATTCATCCCACAATCTCTGCGAAGTTAAGAAAGGCTGCGAAGAGATTTTGCGAAGACATCACTTGTGAAGACAGCACCCCTAGGTAACTGTTTTCAAATCATTTGAGACCCTCACACTTGGATTTCCTTCTCCCAATTCATTTGAGACCCTCACACTAACAACATCAATAAACCCAAGAGGTATCGTAAATATCCATCATTCGATATTCATACCATGTGTATGTGATCTCATCTAGTAATGGGACGGTCAAGGTCAAAACTGTACAATATTCTTTAGCGCTCAATTTAGAGCATTTCACTTGTTATTTGTATCAAGCAGTAGAATACATCTTCTTTGCAAGCAAGAAAGGCTGTCAGGTATACTTGCGGCAGAAAGTTCCTTGTTTCTATCTTCTTTGCGAATTGAAATTGAAATCCGCTCTAAGGGTGAAATCTCGCTGGCTGAATCTTTGGAGTTCAAGTTGTACATACTGCAAACCTTGGAATCCGCGCTAAGGGTATCTAGCTAGCTCTTGCTCCTCCAACGAAATCCAGACGAAACAAAAACTGATTCTAGTTGTTAAAGCTACGGTCATTGATTCTAGTTGCTTAATGAATTCTCATCAGACTTCGTCATTGATTCCATGTTCTTCTGATTGCTACAGTCTTACTGTTTTGTCATTGGTTAGATTAGTGCTGGTATTTTTATGTGTTGGAATGATAGTTGTGAGAATGAAATTCCTTTCTATTTTCGTTTGAATTGGGTTGTCTTGACGATAAATAATAGGAAATTGTCTTCGCTGGTACTGTGATAACTTCACTGGAGCTGCGGAAACTTCACTGGAACAACTGAAGGAGTAATTCTTGTCACTCACCCTATGCGGAAACTTTGCTAAGACTACTCATCCCTCTTCACTGCTAGTGCTTCTTTGTGAGATGCATTCTCTGATCTTGGTTGTAAACTTCGCAGGTTGGCTTAACTCCTTTGCTAATCGAGTCCTAACCAAAGTAGACTTCGTCTTCACCAAACCTTCTCCTCATTGATTGTATGAGATGGACTCTATTTGTTGTTAACGGTATAACGACATGGTTGAGTTGTAATAATGATATAAACTATCTTAGCCTCTGTGTGCGGTTATAAAGACATCACTGCTCCTCTACTTTTCTCTTCGCTGAAGTGGTCGCTGCTCCAAGTTGGATAAGTAACGAAGTACAACTGCCTTAATCCAGAAGTTTAATGACGCTAGTATAACTAATCGCTGACCTTGCCTGAATAGTTGGTTGCTGGAGTTAATGATGGTGCAAGCTTTGTCTTTGGAAATCACACGAGTTGTTCTATCATTGCAAACCGGATTGTTCTGGGTTTGCACGAACTGAACTGTACGTTGTGTCTATTTATAATTAACTGGATGCAGTTCTTTTTCCAATATAGTTGCTCCCATTAGTAGTGATGAAGCTTATGTACTTCGTCAATACTTGTGACCTTATTTGCGGTTTACTGAAGTAATAACGAGCACTTCGTAGTAATCTCCCTTGCTGATGGCTCATTACCTTATTTGCTTTTTTGTATGCTGAAAGAATTGAAGTGAAGCTTGACTGCTGGCTAAGTTAACTTGGCAGGAATCTGTTCTGAATTTGTATATTTTATTCTCGCTGTTTGATTGATTTCTGGTATCTTTTTTCAAACTAACTCATTACTACGGCATTCAACTCTTTCTTTTCAATCATAGCCAACTGTGCTAGCTACTGCTTGTGAAACAGAAACTTGATGTGTTCGTTTTGTTATATGATATCCCTTAGCTGTTTAAGATTTCTTGTAAAAATAAATATGCATGTGTTTAAGATTTCTACGTATCCATGCAGCTGGATGTCCACTGTATCAAAATAAACTTTTCTTTTGCGACTTTCTTATTCGCTGCCAACTTATGTACTTCGCAGAAGCAAACTAATGTCTTCATTTGTTTTTAGAGTTATTATAATTCAGAAAACTTTAATTTCTTATGTTAGCAATTGGTGAGTGCGTCTCTTTGAATTTGATGAGCCAAACTATGTTCTTCTTTGCGTCAATAACGCAACAACAATATCCTTGGTAAAAACTACTTCGTAAACAACTTAAGCAAAAGCGACGCATAAAACCTCTATCTTCACCGCCAAACTGATGCTTTGCAACTGTGATTGACTTCATTTTTCTAAAATTTCGAATCCTAAGGTGTGAACTTTGGCTGAGACTTCTTTATTTGCCCTTGAAGTTTACAGATGTAGTTGAATTTATCACCAACAGTAGCTGATTTCTTGGAATCTTCTTCAATATTACACCCCAACAGTAGCTGATTTCTTTGAATTTATCACCAACAGTAGCCAATTTTTCTAAAATCTCTTGAACCAACAAGATTAGGTAGTGTTTCTAGCGCCAAAATGTAGTTGCAGGAATTCCCACATCACACCCCTTGTAATATCTTGATAATAATTTCTTGATCTAAACTCATTTGATACGAAAATGATAATTAAAATACTAAAATTGTAAATAGACACCATATTTTTACATGGTTCGATCAATTTGATCTACATCCATGATTCTTCACTATGATTGTTTAATTTTACATTTGATTTACATTGATATTCTCTATTAATGGAGTTCTAGATCTAGTTTTTGGGGAAGAAGATGATAAAGAAAAACACATTATCTCTCTCAAAAATATCTCTCTGCAAAATATCTCTCTCTCTCTTACTAAAATTGTCTTCCCCCTTCTCTCTCATGCTCTCCTCTTTATATAGGTGTTTACATGATGGATGACAGCTCACACTTCCCCTATTTTAGGATCCCTTTCCACACTCTCTCAAGATTTCTCCATATTCTCTCGAGCTCCTGCCTTGTTCTAGCGAGCTCCCGCTTCATTCTCGCGAGCTCCGCTTCATTATCGCGAGATTTCTCTACAACCGAAAAATCTTCACATCTTTCTCGTGTTTTATGATGTCGTTGTCTATTACGTCATTAATTTGCTACATTTGTAGTGTGTTGTTGAAGAGCTCGCAGAAATGTCGTTATAAATTTCACAAGAGTATTGCTGTGGCGATATTCTGATCCTACACCACTATTTTGTGTAATAAAACCTTTTTCTGCATCGGATGTATAGGAAAGATATCCATTAACAAAGTATGCATTATACGAAACTGCCGCGAAGGAAGGACCAATTGCCAGCCTACGGAAATTTGTCATGGAATTTCCTTCAAGTTGTTCCTGTAGCCACGAAATGTAGTCCAAACGCTTTATCCTTCCCGTATGAGTTTGGTTAAAGTTACGAAGATATATAGCGTATTTCCTGTCAAATAAAAAAAAGGAAAAAAAGTGAAAGTTAGAAGGTTACTTTTTAAAGTGTATTGAAATGATTGAAAGAGAAATAAACTTAGGTTTTACTTATGCTTCCCATTCAGTATTTTCATCTGAGTGTCTCAATATCCACAAACGAACTTGTTCATATTGTAAGTTGGTTAATGAACATGGTTTTCCTTGCGAACCAACTGGGTATGGACCTTTATAAGTATCACATGGATTCTCTATCTTTCCACGACACCTAAAAGACTTTTGTTTCGCATCGGGAAGGATCTCGGCGCAATGGCGCGCTTCTTCATTGACCCATACTGTTTTGTAATATAACCTTTTATATAATTTTTGTTGCGACCAAGAACCTTGTAGACTCTCATTATCCTGCACATACAATTGGTAAACAAGTATTCGTAAGTTTACAGAGTTCATAAAAGAATAAACCAAAAGAATACTAGTGACTAAAGGATTATACCTCTCGAAAGGGTACATCCACCTAAATTGAATAGGCCCCAATTGATGTGCCTTTTATGCCAAGTGTACGACAACATGAGTCATACTAACAAAAAATGCAGGAGGGAAGTACATTTATAACATGCATAACGACTCCACGACACAATCATGCATTACATGAAGATCTTAATAACAAAAACGATCAATAACATAATTAGAAATAAGGATCTTTTTGAAAAAACAAGGTCTCACAAGTGTCTAACTTTGCCTCACGCAAAGGCTTACTAAACAGCTCATCTGAATGCAGAAAGGTGTCGCTGCAATGAATATTGTGATTATGAAAGACAGGGTATGTGCTCAAGTTCAGCAAGATATGAACAACAAAAGCTATAAGCCAAATGGGTTTTGTATGGCTTAATTCAGTGAAGTATAGGAACTGATGCTACTTATGGGGTTGTGTAAGAGAAGAATTATAAGGGAAGTGTAACATAGTGAGTTGCTGTGGTTGGATGAAGTTTAAGTAGATGGTTAGGGAATGGTAGTTGGGGCAGATATTTAGAAGTGGATTATGTCAGGTGGCTATGTATGCATATGCTACTAGGTTTTAATCAAACTCTTCACAGTATGTTTCAACTTGGCTATGTATGCATATGCTTAAACTAGAAACTAGAAAAGATATATAAACTGCAAAAACTACAAACTAGGAAAACTTACCGCTAAGGCGCTAACAAATTCACGATAACAAAGATGAATCTTCTTCTTCTTCATCATCTATGTCAACGCGGATGAACTTAGTAGTTGCAAGAGAACCTAAAAATTCTGCATCAATAAGTGACAAAATGTAAACAATGAGTCTGCCAACAACTCACCTGCTCAACAACAAAAGTATATAAATAAACTGAAAGTGGTAATCCAAAAATGGAACTTCAAACCATTTAACAAAAACACGTTTATGATACAACAGTGAATGTAAAATTCTAGCTTTTTATTGATGGCAGACTTGAGGCAGGCATGTGTTTTTTTTTTCCCTTCAAGGCTATGTTTGCAACTTTATCGACTTATTGGAAGTATCACCAGTAAGATGATTATCTATAGGAGTTAATCTCAGTGCTCAGAACCAAAACTATTATAGAGATGACAACACCCATGAAAAGTCTAACAAAACTAGGTAAAAACTTTATAATATCTTGAGACAAAATGAGGATGCACCTGCTCCAAATTCTGAAGAGGTTCCTCCCCAAACATGTAATACGAAATGAAAGGTCTTAGTACCTGCAAATACATTTCAAATTATTCCCAATGATACTACAGAAAATGAAATAAGAAGGCCATTAACATAAAAATTATTCCAACGACACAAATGTAAATCTCTACCAAAATAACATAAATCAATGTAGGTCTGGATTTTGTGTGTGAAATAACCTGAGAAGCACCAAACCACTGAGTTATAGCCTTAATTTCAGGGTCTCCTCCAAAAGCACCACATCCCCAATTCCCTGTTGCAATTCCAATATCATCTTGAACATCTGAATCTTGATTACTGTGTTCATCACGAGAATTCCCAATCTCTTTAACTAATACCAACTCGAATTGCTTCTCTAATTAGTTAAAGAGATTGGGAACAACAACCCTTGTTCTCTTTACTGTGAACCCTAATTAAACAAACCCTTCTATTGATACTGATAATTCCTATCAATTCTTTCCCAAATCGAGTTCCAAATCAAACTAGTGAAAACACTAATTTCTATCTTTAGTGAAACCCTCTTAATCAAACCTACTCCAATACCTTAATTGAACAACAACCCTTGTTCTCTTTAACTAATACTAGCCCTCTATTCATTCAATTCAAAACTAAATCTATGAACCCTAATTTTGTTTCTCTCTACTTCAAATCAAAACAAAACAGAACCCAAAACTAAGCATAGAACAATAAATACTAAATTAAGAACAAATTGAAAAAACTAAGCATAAAACTAAACAGAACTTAAAATCAAAGAAGAAGAGGTGATAAAACGGTATGCAATACCGTTAGAAATTCTAAAATAACTTCGGAATGATAGAGAAGATGATGATAAGACGAAGGTGGGTGGTGAATCTGGTGAATCGGTGAAGAGTCTTGGCTGATAGAGAAGATTGATGAAGCTCTGCAGTTTTCAGTGAAGAGTCTTCACTGTGTAGAAGAGAAGGGGGGAGTGAAAGACGAGATTTCAGATGTTTGACAAACAAAATAAGAACTTGACCTAAGAACAACGGTAGGGATTAGCTGTCTATAAAATCTATGGCTGCCATTAATCCCATCATCGGTTTCTCGGTTTTGTTCGGTTCGGTTTTGGGTACAAACCGAAACTGAAACCAATGGTGTCGGTTTTTCAGAACTGACAACCATGAGTACAACCAATTAATATGGTTTCGGTTCGGTTCGGCTAATTTTCTTCGGTTTCGGTTCGGTTCCATGGTTCCGGTTCGGTTTTGTGCAGCCCTAATTATTAGAGCATTGATCGGTTGAACCCACCAAGCGTTGGTATGTCAAGTTTGGTTGTCATATTTTAGTGAATCAAAACTCACTTAAGAGTCGCTTGATTTAAATGTACTAGAGTCAACTTCGTATAGGTTTGTTGATGGTGGATTTTAGTTCAGGGCTAAAGTTGTAAAACCAAATTTTTGTACAGCCGTCCTGCAAAGGATAAGGCCATTTGATAATTGATGAATACTTCTTCGCTTTATTGATTCACCTAGAATGGGGCATGTAGCAACAATCCTAAGTATTCTGTGAATTTTAGCATTACCAATTAATGCATGCATCGCCTTGTGTTTCATGTGATGTTCTCAACAGAACTCTCATTGTTGGTGCGGCATGATGACTAATTGTTACTCTCAGCAGAGTAACATGAAAATCCAAGTATCAGTAGTGAGGCATGCACGAAATACCCGTACAGGCTACACCATTCTTTAAAGAGAATCATCTCTCGGTGTGTTATACTAGACCGATTGAGCATCAGAATCATCTCTAGGTGTGTTATACTAGCCCGGTTGAGCATCATAATTATCTCTCGGTGTGTTATACTAGCCCGATTGAGTATCCAGACTGACCATATCAGTCTCATAAACGACCACAACCATCCAACTTCACCAGTATGATTGGATGGCCCAGATCGAATCCATAACCCCCAAGCAGGTATGGAGTATTCACCACCGACCCAATGCGGGCCTCACATGTCCGGTCTCCCCAAGAGGGGAGCGTGGCTTACCAATTTGTCCAGCCAAAGCAGCATGGACATGAAACCCTAAATTAGGGTTTGCGGCACATTACATGTGTCGCAAAACAGTCTCAACCGTCCATCTTCGTAGGCATAGATGGAGGGTGTAGATATAGATTCAAAGGGCCCAGAGCATGTAAACACAAATACCGTGGGCCCATCTATACACATAACCAATCGGTTGGGACCAACTATGGTTGGTCATCCCAATTTGTGTGCCCAAACAAGCCATGACGCAAGACTGATGAAACCCTAATTAGGGTTTGTATCAATCACGAGCGTCCATCTTCTCATGCACGAATGAAGGGTCCAGGATTAGACTAAGCAGGTCCGGTGCGTATCAAAATAACCACCGTGAGCCCATCTATCTCCTCACCCCGATCGACCAAGGCATACCATGCCTGGTTATTCCAAATCGGACGCCCAAACTAGCATGGTCACACTTCCCGATCACAAACTGATCTCGACCACTCAACTTCGCCGGACAAATTGAGTGGCTTAGATCACATTTTCATGGGACAGTAAGGCATATGTGTAAACACCATCCTACCAAACACACGCCAAACTAATGGGCTAAGACCTACCAAGATTGGTTGTCTTGGAACACGTGCCTGAAGTTGGCACGATGCGCGGCTTTTGCGACACCAATTTTTTGTTGCAAATTGATCTCGACCACTCAACTTCTTCGGAATAATTGAGTGGCCCAGATCACACTTTCACGAGACAATGAGGTATGGGCGCCTACACCGTCATGTCGTCTACACGCATGCATAATCGGCTTGGCCATCATCGTGTCCCAAGCTTAGATTCGATCAAGCTGAAGAGTGATGCTTGCGCACCTCTTCATAAACCCTAATTCCACTAATGGTCACATATGAGCGTCTCAAAGATCATCTCGTTCGTCCAACTTCACCTGCTTGGTTATACAACCCTAGTCAGGAGTTAATTGGCAAATGAGGCGTCATGATGATTACCATCCACCACTATAACACACCATGTGGTCGGCCAAGGGAGGGCTTGCTAGCGCATCCTCCAAACCATCACATGAAGTAGGTAGGGCATGATGCTCAACATCGATGCTTCATACATTCGATGCATAACCTGCATAGATTACACTCGATACTTCACAAGTATCGACTTTCTAAATAACTTAATAATTTAATCTAGCATTACATGCTACCTTATGTGGGTCCCACGATACACACACTCGAGACATCAATCATGTCACAAACTGGGGTATTGGTCTGGCGGTTTACAGCGTGCAACGCGCCATCACAAGAACGTGTCTGGAAGACATGGACGGTTAGTGATGATGGGAGAAGTGGGAAAGACTGATCGTGTGACACTAATACACAACTACACTACTCCATCACTCCACTTTCTCCACTTCCCATGAGAGACGTGAATAAGGCTCAAATGAATTGTATAAATAGGTTTTCCTCCCTATTTCCAAAAACAGAAGACAACACAGAAACCAAGTGTTGATACGAAACGTATTCAAACACCTAGAGCCTGCTTGCATTATTTATAAGCTTGCTCACCTTTCTGTTACAAGTCATAAAACAACCTACATCTTCATAATCTCAACACCTTCTTCGCTTCCCTCCCTAAGATCAACCCCATCTCATTCACTTTGTGACCTAAACAAGTCTGGAACGGCCATTTCTTGGTTTAGGCCAGAATTGTATAGATTGATCTCTCGAATCAAAAGCACTCCCGTGCAGTGCATTTGTTTAAGGTTTAAACTCATTTATCATCCACACACCCCAAAATTACCAAAACTGGCAGAGATAGTTTTCATCCATAAATAATTGGCGACCACAATGGGAGATTAATCTCTCGGTTGAAATATCAATTTCTTCAATACCCAATCCTATTTGGCTGATTTCAAAATGTTTGGTCTTAGGAATACCCCAACAATATCAAATTCCGGTCGAAGCGCCTCCAACGAAGATGCTCATCTCCCCAACGATGTATCTGATTGTGTAACCGGAAGAATCCCAACATTGATAGAGTTAACATGGGTGCAGGAGATTCACACAAAGAACATGGACCTGATCAAATAAATAATAAATGGCATACTCGATCTCCTCATCAAGATAACATCAGATATGAGTGGTTCCCATGTCATGGAGATTTCTGCACTGGGGACTGATCCTCACAATGATCCTCCTCAAGTCAACAGTTTCACTATGAACCAGAGGCCGGTGAACCAGGAAGCCGCATCACTGGTGGAAAGTTTATGCGAACTTTTATACCTATCGAAGAATCAGCATGCGGAGAGGTTTGCTGCAATCAACCAGATAGACCTGGACGTGCATTTAACTCCTTTGCTTCCAGGAGCCTCAAAAATGCCAGCGATGTCTATGAATAATGTTACATTTACAGAAGAAGACATGATGGCGGAAAAAGGTCACAACCGGGCCCTACACAAGGATTCAGAGTTTAAGAGGGCCCTAATCGACACAGGAGCGTCTTCGAATGTGATTACCCTCAAGACACTCAAGACGACCAAGGTTTGCTCAAGCAAGATCGTGCATCAGGCTACCATGGTGATGGACTTTGAAGGAAACCAAACCAACACGTACGGGTATGTCAATATGAACTTATCTGTAGGGCCTATCCAATCAAAGGTGAAATTAGAAATCATAGAAAAAGAGTTGGACTACCATATGATACTGGGGAGACCACGGCTTCACGACAATAGGGTCGTCCCCTCGATGTATCACCAATGCATGAGGACTATGCTGAATAAAGAAGTTGTTTGTATTCCTGCATCACTGTCTCCTTATACACCAATATATGGAGTGGAATCATTTGAGCCAAGAGAAGCTCCGCACGAGGAATCAGACAGAGTTCATTGCATCCCACTCCCCACGTGGGCGTCAATCAAGGAGGAAGACCGGCTTATATCATTGCAGACTAAGTCCCATGGTGCATCTTTGCCGACGAGGCATCCCAATTCTTCATCATCATGTGAAGCCTCGGCCCACGCTCACACTGACTGGGAACAAACTTTTATGGAAATCAGTGATCATCAAGAGAAAACTGTATACCGAGGGGAGACTGTTACCCAGTCTCTCTTCCCAAGGGAATGCTACAACAACGACATACCACAAGAACAAGAAGTAGATGCTCCACGACAGCTGCAAGATGGCACCAACTCCATAACTGATGAGATCGAAGTCGTTAACATCGGGTGTTATGTGGATTTCAGAGACTTGAGTAGATGTTTCTCCAAAGATAATTTTCCTCTACCTAACATCGGCATGTTAGTAGATGCCACCAGCAGACACGGCGTGTTCTCCTTCATGGATGGATATAGCGGCTACAATCAGATAAGGATGTATGAACATGACGCGTGTAAGAAATCTTTTCGAACTCCTCTCGGAAATTTTATTATACTTTAATGCCATTTGGTTTATGCCGGTGCAACGTATCAATGCGCTATGACGGCAATATTCCACAACATGATACATAAGCAAGTTGAAGACTACGTGGATGATATGGTAGTCAAATCAAAAGCTCGGTCGGCCCACATGAGTCTTACTTCAAGTGTTCGCAAGGTAACTGCTGAGGGAATCAAAGTGGACCCATCCAAGACCCAAACTATCCTCACAATTCCTCCTCCGCGAACTGTGAAGAAACTCCAAAGCTTCATGAGCAAGAAAGTAACAAGTTTTGTCTGGACTACACTACAACAAAAAGCGTTTCAAAAGATTCAACGAATACTGTCATCTCCAAATCATCATAAAGGGTTCGCCTATTATGTCATCCAAGAAGAAGAGTGGGACATCTTCAGATCTACTGGAGTCGACACCTCAAGGGAGCAACCTCAAGAATATAGTGATGTCCGCATCATCATGTCGAGAAAGAATACGCATCTTGGGTGGATCACTCTGTCAGAATTAAGAGGAATTCTTTAGTGAAACGGAAAACATCCAAATAATTATGTCAAGAGGTCCCGAATTCAGGCACTGAAGGGTCACAATCTAAATATGACTGAACAACAAGTAGTGCAATTGTGCATCAATAGGATGGTACCTGTCAACCATGTTTTGTCGAAGAGCATGCGCTTTCAGACACCCTCTGAACTCCATGAAGCTGCTAAATGCTCAGGTTGCAACAGCACTTACCCTGCTAGAAAGAACAAGCATACCCATCAAAAAGAGCCTCATGATGTTCGTGGAAATATACATCTCACCAACAGACAATGTAAGCTTCAGCCTTTTGTAAGCAGTTTTGATGAAACAGCAAGAGAAAGACCACCGAGATACAATATCATGCACGTCCAAAATCACCAACTCTAAACTCCAGTACCATATGCACGACTGCCACAATGGTGGAACAACGTCCAAGATATTCCATATCTGGATCGACGATAGCTACGTCAATGAGAGACGCTTTCATAATATGTCTCCCATAGAAGAAGTAGTTGTGTAACCAAAGCAGTATGAATGGGGACTGCTTACAAAACCCATATAAATCATCAAATCTGGCAAAGAGTTCATTTAATTATAAACTACAAATCTTAGTGGCACAAACGAAGGCACTGCATATCAAGTAACTAATGATCTTGTCATTTTGTAAATAAAATGATATTTTATAGATGAAAGAAATTTGCACACCGAGCACTCGCATACCAAGCTTTTAAGTAAAAATGAATATTTCCTTTTGCTAGACAAAGAGGTTAGAACAATGTTTATGAGTTGCAAAATAAAAACTAGTTATAGAATGTTATTACCTAAGCATTAGAATTACTGGGGTTAGGATTTCAACTTAAACCGGCCATTAGTGTCTCAACAGTTTCTTCGAGATTACGAACCCAATCTTATAAAGCTCTAGTCTTCCGCACTTGTTGTCGTAACTGCTCCCTAGGAACTGCAAAAGCAAGTAGTTCAGTCTTAGATATCCCACCTCCCATTCCTCGAACACAACCTCTATCATCAACTCCAAACACCTACAAAGAAGTAAACAAAATCAGTTAGCTAGCTAGTAACTAACAAGTTTTTTTTTTTTTTGGGAAACTACACAAATTCATGTGCACTCACCTTGCCGACTGCATCTCTGTCCAAATGGGTTTACTCTCTATACTTCTCCATTTCATTAGGCTCTCTTACTTGTCCCTTCAAATTATATCAGATTGTATATAATTGGAAAAAAATTGCAAAGAAAACCAACAAAGAATAATATATGATGGTGAATGAAAACCAACAAAGAAACCTGAACTTACAACATATTCTCTGCATTTTAATTCATAACAGTTTGGGTCCATTAATTCAAGTGCTTCTTAGGGTATTTCTTTGTAAACATGTATAGCCAAGTATACAACAGATCTGCTTACACTAGCAGTTAAAGATTGTTGTTCCATAACATGTCGACGGAGTGCAATACCATCCCTTATAATAGTATATAAGGCTTTCAGAAGCTTCCTTGATTCCTTCCCTATCTCCCTTAGTATCTAATCAGCTTCTGAATTATGCAAGTCCACAAATTTCTCCCAATCCTCTCTCTTTATACTATTTGGTATGTTATTCTTTCTCTCAGCAACGGTATCAAATTGATCACACCATTTCCTTAGGGTAGTATTTTTGTTCTTACATGATTTTTTTGCCATCCTTAGAGCCTTGGATTTGATGATTTTAGGTACCATGTATTCATTCTTGATGGATATCCAGATTTTTTCCTTAAGAACACAAGGAACACTTCTCAAATCCTCATGATGTGGTGGGACAATACTCCTGGCTATTGTTCCAACCTTGGTAGCATATTTCTTAGAACCATATTTTATTGGTTGTCCCATAAAATTGAACTTGATCTCCAATAGGTGATCATATGCAAAAAATAGAAACAAATTATAACTTGATAACATAATATAATAATGACATACAGAAAACTGAAATACAATGTTGTGTTACCATTAATCCCGCTTTCCTACGTATTTCCAGCTTCATTATTTGCTTGATAAAAATTCTCATGCCATCCATCTCCTTCAACCTAATTCCCATTACCATGGCTCTGAGAATGATTGCCACCTGAAGAAGACACACGATGACGACTCCCTTCACCTGGACTTGCAGCAATGGTCACACCATCAGTTTATGGGGACCCTTGTGAATTGAGCAAAGCCGTCGGATAATTAGATGCACTTGGAGCAGTACTTGCAGACCTAGTACTTGCAGACCTGGTACTTACAGGCCGAGATCGACTGCTACTAGTAAGAGTCTCGGCATAGTTGTCTACAACAAAATCAATTTGAACAACAATCAGAAATCATTCAACCAGAGGAACTAATTAAAAATGATTATTATGCTCAAAATTGAATAACATATTAATCTATCAAATAAAACAACAAGAACTAATTAACAATGCAAATTTCCAAAAGGAAGAACAAAGAAAAACTATACTAACAAGAGCAACAACACAAAAACATGATTCTGTTCAACAAGAAAAAAACTAAAACATGACCCAAAAACAAAATCAACAATATCACTTAACTAACTCCATACATGATCCATGGACTAGATTCAAACTTATAAACTAAAAAATTATAACCCAAATCAAATAAAATCAGATATACCTGATGAAATTTCTGAACTGCAACTTAAGCTATTGAGATCTACCTGAAATCAACCAATAAAGCAGTAGTGGTTAAACCCCATGAACAAATTCGACCAGTAAAATAAAAAGAAAAAAAACTTGAATCCAAAACTCTAACTTTACCTTAGGAAGATATGAACTACAACCAAAGCTCTTGAGATTTACCTGAAATCCACCAATAAAACAATTATTGTTAGACCCCCATGAAGAAAATCAACAAGTAAAAGAAAAATAAAAATAAAACTTCAATCAAAAACCCTAACTGTACCTGGGATGATTTCGAAAAATTAAACCTAACTGAGAGATGTAAAAGGTTAATCTTAGTTAGGGTTTGTGATTTAAAGGCTTAATTAAGCTTCAATGGTGGATTTCTGAGAGAGGAGAAGAAATTTGGGTGGTCTGTGATTTTTCTCTTATGTGAATGAACATTTGGAGAGAGAGGGGATGTGAAGGAGATAATATAGCACTGATAATAACGAGGTTGGAAATGGAGGGAAACAAGTTAGATATCCCGCCAAAGAAAATAACACTGATTCAACTAGGTGCACCCGTCGCGGTTTGGGTTAATGAATCGGGACACATACACAAATTCATGTGCACTCACCTTGCCTACTGCATCTCTGTCCAAATGGGTTTACTCTCTATACTTCTCTATTTCATTAGGCTCTCTTACTTGTGCCTGCAAAGTATATCAGATTGTATATAAGTGGAAAAAAAATTGCAAAGAAAACCAACAAAGAATAATATATGATGGTGAATGAAAACCAACAAAGAAACCTGAACTTATAACATATTCTCTGCATTTTACTTCATAACAGTTGGGGTCCATTAATTCAAGTGCTTCTTGAGGTATTTCTTTGTAAACATGTATAGACAAGTATACAACAGATCTGCTTACACTACCAGTTAAATATTGTTGTTCCATAACATGTCGACGGCGTGCAATACCATCCCTTCTAATAGTATATAAGGCTTTCAGAAGCTTCCTTGATTCCTTCCCTATCTCCCTTAGTATCTAATCAGCTTCTGAATTATGCAAGTCCACAAATTTCTCCCAATCCTCTCTCTTTATACTATTTGGTATGTTATTCTTTCTCTCAGCAACGGTATCAAATTGATCACACCATTTCCTTAGGGTAATCTTTTTGTTCTTACATGATTTTTTTGCCATCCTTAGAGCCTTGGATTTGATGATTTTAGGTACCATGTATTCATTCTTGATGGATATCCATATTTTTTCCTTAAGAACACAAGGAACACTTCTCAAATCCTCATGATGTGGTGGGACAATACTCCTGGTTATTGTTCCAACCTTGGTAGCATATTTCTTAGAACCATATTTTATTGGTTGTCCCATAAAATTGAACTTGATATCCAATAGGTGATCATATGCAAAAAATAAAAAAAAATTAGAACTTGATAACATAATATAATAATGACATACAGAAAACTGAAATACAATGTTGTGTTACCATTAATCCCGCTTTCCTACGTATTTCCAGTTTCATTATTTGCTTGATGAAAATTCTCATGCCATCCATATCCTTCAACCTAATTCCCATTACCATGGCTCTGAGAATGATTGCCACCTGACGAAGACACACGATGACGACTCCCTTCACCTGGACTTGCAGCAATGGTCACACCATCAGTTGATCGGGACCCTTGTGAATTGAGCAAAGCCGTCGGCTAATTAGATGCACTTGGAACAGTACTTGCAGACCTGGTACTTACAGGCCGAGATCGACTGCTACTAGTAAGAGTCTCGGCATAGTTGTCTACAAAAAAATCAATTTGAACAACAATCATAAATCATTCAACAGAAGGAACTAATTAAAAATGATTATTATGCTCAAAATTGAATAACATATTAATCTATCAAATAAAACAACAAGAACTAATTAACAATGCAAATTTCCAAAAGGAAGAACAAAGAAAAACTATACTAACAAGAGCAACAACACAAAAACATGATTCTGTTCAACAAGAAAAAAACTAAAACATGACCCAAAAACAAAATCAACAATATCACTTAACTAACTCCAATACATGATCCATGGACTAGATTCAAACTTATAAACTAAAAAATTATAACCCAAATCAAATAAAATCAGATATACCTGATGAAATTTCTGAACTGCAACTTAAGATGTTGAGATCTACCTGAAATCAACCAATAAAGCAGTAGTGGTTAAACCCCATGAACAAATTCGACCAGTAAAAGAAAAAGAAAAAAAACTTGAATCCAAAACCCTAACTTTACCTTAGGAAGATATGAACTACAACCAAAGCTCTTGAGATTTACATGAAATCCACCAATAAAACAATTATTGTTAGACCCCCATGAAGAAAATCAACAAGTAAAAGAAAAATAAAAATAAAACTTCAATCAAAAACCCTAACTGTACCTGGGATGATTTCAAAAAATTAAACCTAACTGAGAGATGTAAAAGGTTAATCTTAGTTAGGGTTTGTGATTTAAAGGCTTAATTAAGCTTCAATGGTGGATTTCTGAGAGAGGAGAAGAAATTTTGGTGGTCTGTGATTTTTCTCTTATGTGAATGAACATTTGGAGAGAGAGAGAGGATGTGAAGGAGATAATATAGCACTGATAATAAAGAGGTTTGAAATGGAGGGAAACAAGTTAGATATCCCGCCAAAGAAAATAACACTGATTCAACTAGGTGCACCCGTCGCGGTGTGGGTTAATGAATCGGGACACAATCATAATTAATTTTTTTAATACTATGACTGTTTTTAACACTCTAGGATGTGGTCCGAAAATTTATTATATCTATGACCGGTCCACGGTACATTGACCGCCAATGAAGGTCGTGGTTATGGGTCATTAAAACCTCATTTTCCACTAGTGACTTATAGTTTTGGCAACTAAACTTGACAAACAAGCTTGAGATAGAAACGCTTGCGATTTCGACCGATCAGTGCTCTAACAAGTATGAGTCGCGTCTGAGTAGAGTGGAAACTATAGACTCCTCTTCAAACCGATTGCGAACCCTAGTTTGTCTCCTGCATGCATTTACCGTCGAGGGATAATTTGAATGCTTCTTCTACTTGATATAGTCATGTTTAGAGGTGGCAAACAATCCCAAAACCCGCGGGTTGACACGGACCGGCCCGTAAAAACCCTAACCCGGCTTGGCTGGTTTCTAAACAAGCCGAGTTCGGGTTGGGAAAATGCTGGCCCGTGCGAAAACGGGTAAAACCGTCCCATCCCGTGTATCCGCTGGTACAACCCGTAAACCCGCCATTCCTATGCTTATGATGTGTGGCCCCTTTTATCTATACGTGTTTCCTAGAGTCCTAGGTATAAAAAGAAAAAACCCTAGTTTTCTTTCTTTTCTTCTTTTCTTTCTTCTTTTCTTTTCTCCCTCCGCACTCCGCAGCGGCAGCAGTTCAGTAACTTCAGTTCTCTTGTCTTGACTTCTCATCTTTTTCACCTTCATTTTCTTGTTCCATAATTACAATTAGCAACAACAACAATGGTTAGCGACTAGTAGCAAGTAAGTAAATTCGTTGATTTTGAATCTGTGATTTTGTATGTCACTTTGTTGTTGTTTTGTTCATTTTAACCGTGTATCATTCATGTATAGTTTGGGGTTTGACCGTTTGATGTTAAGTTTTTCAATTTTATAGTTTGGGGTTTGACCGTTTGATGTTAAGTTTTTCAATTTTCAAAGGGAAATTGAAGTCTGGAGCAGCAGCAACAACAGCAGCAGAAGTTTCTGCTCATGAGATTCATTATGTTAGGAATCGAGCATTGAAAGGAAATGATAGGAAGAAATCTTATCTTCCTTATAGACAAGATCTCGTTGTCTTCTTTGCTAATGTCAATGGTTTGAACAGAAATCTTCATCCATTCTGATTCAGTAATTTTTAGTTATTTTTGGGGATAATTATATTGATTTTTTCTTTCTAAAATGTTATTCACATATTAAAAAAAAGTTTGGTTAAATTATTTAGAACATATGATGATCTATAAATAAATCTGATATTAATTTTGATTTTTTTGTTTCAATTTCTTTTGGTTGTAATTTGTTTTTGGGAATTTTGTTATTTAGGATTGGAGTCGGATGAAAGAACAAAGTTTGTTAATGCCAGTG
Organism: Papaver bracteatum; assembly: GCA_023529315.1. NCBI lineage: Eukaryota > Viridiplantae > Streptophyta > Magnoliopsida > Ranunculales > Papaveraceae > Papaver > Papaver bracteatum. The sequence continues at coordinate 1,931,751 of JAJJWX010003262.1, forward strand.
GAATTATTGTATCTGTACAATTGATTAGGATTAATTGGTCTTTGATTTTGTGAGTGTGTACACACTATAATTGATGGGATTGATACTGGTTAGATCTTCTGGGAAGGTTCAGTTTGTGAAAACCCAGAATTGTAGGTGGGAGTGGAAATTTTGGTGCTAAGTTAACATCAAACAGTTGAAATTTTGTGTACACACTATAATTTATGGGATTAAACTGGTGTTAAGTTTTTCAATTTTCTTAATCATTGATTCATTTCCTTTCATTAAGTTTTTAAATTTTGGTGCGAGTGCGGCACTGCGACTGTTGAATCTGTTGATTGAAGTGAATCTAAATATCAAATGAATTAGATGAATGTTATGTTAGGTTGCAGAGAAGGAGCAGATGGCCTGAATGTGGCCGAAAATGGATCATAAATCATAGGAAACTCTGTCAAATAGTTGAGCTGGCAAACGGCCGGGCTAACCCGTGAACCCGCAAGTTCAGCCCGTTACGGGCACGGGTTGAAGAAATGACCACCCGTGAAGTATTTCGACCCGCGGGTTTCGACCCGTGTAAACCCGAACCCGTGTAACCCGCAACGGGCCAGCCCCGGCCCGCCCGTTTGCCAGCTCTAGTCATGTTGCACGCTGAAAAGGCGAGGGTACCCAAATATACCTCAAGCTATAACTTTTCCTTCCTATAAGTCCTTTATATGAAAGTGATTGTCTATAAACTGAGTCGAGACAATACAAAAAATCGGTTCACACTTCGTGTGATTGTCTATGGATACGAGATCGAGACAATACAACAACAAAGTGTGTTTACTTGATACAAATGTTCAAACTTAACCAAACTCAATAGGATTGCACATCAAGTAAATAGGAATTAACATTTGTGCAATTAACTTTAATTATAATAAAACAATTATAATGCGGAAATATAAAGTAAATGACACAACAAGATTTTGTTAACGAGGAAACCGCAAATGCAGAAAAACCCCGGGACCTAGTCCAGAATTGAATACTCTCAGGATTAAGATGCTATACAAAATAAACCAACTTCGTATAGTTGAGACCAATCAACTAAACCTATAGTTCACCTAGTTCCGTATGTATTCCCACGCCTCCAACCTGTCAACAAGTCACGTACTTGGACCAATTCCTTTGGCTCGTATTCCAAACAGTAAAGGAACAACAAATCTGTTTGGTATCAACTCTCTTCAACCAAGTCATATGAGTTGCGCAAAGGCTCTTATGTTTATCTTAACATAAACTCCTTTGCCAGGTTCCAAGATCTATCTTATGTTCAATCACCCAAAGGTAATCGTTAAGATTTTGCTATCAATACCTTTAATCCCAAGGAAATATATTGATGCCGATCTTCTCAATTATTATATCAAAATACCACAAGGATAAATCGATTATAGTTGGATCCTCTATTACCGAAACCAGTATTGTGCACACTAAATATTATAAAACCAACTCAGAAATATTCTATCTCTTCTTTATCTTCAAATCTTCTTAGATCTTCAATAAATACATGCACACAACTAATTGAATCTCTTGTGATCAATCACACACAGAACGGAGTCTGTTAACAATGGATTATCACGAGATCATCTTTAGATCTAACAACAGTCTAAAGATCCCTATCGAAACCTTGAACTAGTTTGAGTGAATCTTATATCAGAAGAGAAGATTCTCAAGCATAAACAAACTAGGTGCAATCAAATTTCAACCACCGTTAGTCAACCAAATCAATATGAAAACTAAAGATAAACCGAAATTATCTAATTTCCCACCAACGATATGCACCAGAGCTTCTCAATCCCAAAGAAGACTTTAAACTGAGCGGTCGTAAAAGATTTAGCCTAATTAGGTTACTCTCCTCTCCGAATAGGCGGCTTCACCAGTAACAGTACAACATAGGAAGTTTACTGTCACGAAGGATTAGTTCGCTAGAAATGCAAACTCAAAGTATTTATAGACATGGAAGTTTGGACACCAAGGGATTTCCAAAAACAAAAATATTCTCAAGATATTCAATATTTTCCAAATTCGGTTTTCATAATTCCTGATAATGCACTGTCCAAATTTATGATCGAAATCTCCTTGGAAAATCTTTGACCAGTAAATGCACATTACTAATTCTTATTTCCCATATATAATTAAAAACCTTAATTAAAAGATTATTAACTTATTTAAATTCGATCTTGGGATTTACTTCCTTCTTAGCTGTTAAGGAATATCTTTGAATAATAAAAGATACACATTAATGTGCGTGTTTAAATTGTGGCGACATCTTTCATCTTGTAAGTCCTTTTTCATACTTACTCACTTGAAACCGATTTACCACACTTCCAAACAAGTTTAGAATTGGTTCATCTGACTTTCATGAACTATGTGATTGATCAAGTAACACTCAGTCACAAGTCATGGGTGTAACGGTTCTACCAAAACAAGTTTCGGTTCTACCTCCATGCGAGTACTGTGCATAGTCACGCTAGCTTACCAAATTTTCGGTTAACTAGGTACTAGGATCGGTTCCCTACACATATTTGGTATCTAACTTTTATGTGTTGCACATGTCCATAGAATCGGTTCCCATTTTCCTAAAAACGTGTTGCACATGTTCATAGGATCGGTTCCCCTTTCTACTATAAACCTTGGTATACCTCATACAAGGATCGGTTCCCCGTTGTGATGTACTGCACCTCTTACTAGGATCGGTTCCCCTTTCCTAAATTTGGTGAGACACACACAAACCCGATCATACCCCAGGTGATTACTTAAGATCGGTTTCACTAATAAAAGTCATACCAATACATAAGTCTTTTTTTTTTTCTGAATCACAAACTTTTTATTACTTTTGAAAAAATAATACAGCCCAATTGCAAGGAAACAATAACTTTCAAAAAAAAAAAAAAAAACACAAGCCCATAAATCAGGCCCAAAGCCTATTTTTAACACACAATCTACTGGAAAAATTTGAAAGCTATTTTCAGCCAAATCTATAGTATGCAACCTCTGGCATTTTAACTCTTGGCAAAAAATGAGGTCTTCTCAGATGAACATGCCTTTCTCCTGCAGCTAATAATGCACCCCTCTTTGCCACACAATCTGCTGAAAAATTAACCTCCCTGTAACTATGTTGATACTTTATCTGATTAAGTTCCTTTGTAGCCATATGCCATCTACTTTTAAGAAACCAAGGAACTCCCCCCTAAGCAAATTCTGCAAGCACTGATTTTGAATCTGATACAATGATTATATTCTTTATACTCCATAGAACTGCCAGCTCTAATGCACACATAATACTATAAGATTCAGCTAGATAGTTTGAAGCTATTTCAATACCTCCAGTAAGGGTACGCAACACCTGACAAGATGAATCTATAACAACAACACCAAAACCTGTTATGCCAGGATTTCCAAATGAAGATCCATCACAACAAAACATGACAAATTTTTGATCAGGGGGAAACCAAAAACATGTTTTAACAGATTAGAATCTGGAATGTCTAAAACCCAACTGAAACTTTTCAATTATCACATTGTCATAGTTTTGATTCCATTTGGTGCCATCAAAAATCATGTCTGATTATGATTCTGAGAGCTCGGTTGGATCACAAGATGAGTCGTGTCTGTTGGCCTACAACAAACAAGATCCAACCAAGGTCAAGTGGATTCGTTCAAACAGTATGAATCAATACATCCAAAGTTTTGAAAAACTGGAAATTGATCTAATTATGACAGTCCGACATCATGATTGGTTAAAAGAACGAATCGAAGGAACAAATGAAACTCTTGTTGAACTCAAGGTTCTTATTGAAGAGCTAGAAAAATAGGAAGTGGTTGCAGACAAGTCTCTTGAGACATGCTTTAACAGTTTGAACACTGAAGAAACATCAGTGAACAACAAGAGCACCACTAGAGATTAAGTTATATGTTGTAATACTTAATATAGAGTGATAGACATCAATTTTTGATTGCTTTCATTGATTGTATAAGTCTATTGAATAAAACTATTATGAATAAATTTATTTGATTTATAATTTTTCTTGTAATAGTTTTTGATTTATATACCCGGTACTTGAATGCTTTATTTATTTGCTATGTATGTGTATGAGATGTTTGATTTCGGTTTTATTACCTTGATATTTGATCTTATGGTTTGGGTGACTTTTTGATTTACCAGGATTAAGTTCTAGCCCAATTTGGTAGGCTTTATCAAAGGATCATGAGGGATTCCTATAGAAACAATATGTAAAAAAGTCACAATATGTTGAATCGGTTTTGGTTTAGCATAAAAGCATATGTGTTTCGACGGTTTTCAACTTTTGCTTGCAATTGTTAAAACTGATTTTCAACCTTTCTATGGTAAAGGTTAGTTGTTGTTGTTATTATTATTTTTTTGGCATGAGAATGACAACATAATGGCATTTCGATATCAATTCTACCGGAAGAAGAAAGCGATGGAATCATATTTGGATAAGTTGGATGCGAAATTGAGTTACCAATGTTGTTAGTTAATTGTTTTCCTGTTTTAAGAAAATCCTATTTTTATTTTTATTTTTATTTTTATTTTTATATATATATATATATATTGCTTTTTCTTAAACGAAAGTGTTTGTACAATTAATGTGTTTATTCCATTATGCATGTATGGATGTGTGTGTGATTCAATTGTTTACGGTTAAGTAAAACTTATGTTATCTTACTTTATTGTGTGATATCATTAGTTTAGGCTTACAAAATTTGGTGCAATTGCGGTGCCTTAATGTCTATGTTAATTCAATTGCTTCCAGTTAAGTAAAACAATTTTTATTTTGCTTTATTGTGTAGTATCAATTGTTTAAGCTTACAAAATTTCTGTAAAATAGTGAAACTTTGATTTATGTGTGTTGTTTCAATTGCATCCGGTTGAGGTGAATAATTATGCAAGTTTATTTATTGGTTTGTATGAATTATTTATGGCTTAACGAATGAATATGCTGCTGGGATGAGTTGTTTAGTCCAATTCGATTCCGGATAAGATAAACTAAGTTAATTCTGATCTTAGTTAGACTTATCAAAGTGGAGGTTTAGGTTATTCAAGTCTAGCCAAAAGCCTAAACAAGGAAATGCTAGTTAACTAACCTAGTATTTGGCTTGTTTGAAATCTAAAGGTCTAAGTTATATGGATAATTAGAACCTGATGAGAAAAATGGAGTTTATCTTTGTTTTGGTCTTATCGAATGAAGCGGTTGTATTTATACAATCGGTTTAGCAAAGGAACTAAGTTGCTTAGTTGATTTTTGGTTTGCTAAACTAGTTGGGAAAATTGCTTCGGGCAATTATTTCTATGATCACATATCAAAACGTGATTACTTTGTAGTTTCGGTTTTGATATTGGTTATCAAAAATGGTATGTGGAACCCTCGTGCTTGACTCAACAGGTTGCAAGTCTATTTTGAGATTTGTAAGATCCTTTTCATGTTGTCCTTTATTTGTTCACTTCTTTGTCATTTTTGTGACAAAAAAGGGGAGAAATATATGGAGTAAACAAGTGATGCTGGTGTCAATATATGGTTAATTGGTGTCACCATGGAAGAGGACAATGGTGCTTGAACGTTTATCTAACGAATGAGGAAAAGAATAGACTAAGGGGGTGTAGATGGTGGATATTCGACGAAGGCTAAAATCGTAAACCCATAATTATACAAACCTCTGATCCAGCAGTCAGACGTGAGTATTGAGACACGGATCTCTTATCAAATTCTCTGACTAAGAATACTTTCTCTCAGAGTACATGTAGATATGTAGTCTCATAGCTGGACAACAACATATCTCATGAATACTGAACACTTCAGTAATTATTCCTATATAGTATCACGAGATGGACGGCTCCTAAACAGCTTGCTCTGCTAGTATGGAGCGATAACGTCTTCAGGATACAAATAACGAGTTTACCCTGACTATATAAAGGATATGAAGCTCCGGCAAGCTCATATCAGAATAGTTAATGCTCCTAGACAGCTTGCTCTGCTAGTATAAAGTCATAAATTAATTATTCCTAAATTCTTGGATTCATCCGCAAAATTTCTGAAAATATTCAAATATTTTCGCATATATTTCATTACGTAAACCATGGTTCTTCCCAGCAGAAATCCATGGGTTAGTAATAAATATTCGATGCACGGGTATCGGAGCTACCTCTGAGCAAGCCCCGTCTCAAACCTAAATTCTTGGATTCATCCGCAGAATTTCTGAAAAATATTTTCACAGATATTTCATTACGCAAACCATGGTTCTTCCCAGAAAAAATCCATGGGTTAGTAATAAATATTCGACGCACGAGCATCAGAGCTACCTCTGAGTAATCCATGTTTCAAATGGTGCAAGTGTATTCAACGATAATGCATTAACAATCACCGCACGAACGAGTATTTCAAAATACGACGAAACGATGAACCTATGTAAAATAGGATGAAAAAATAACAAATAATTAAAAATTGACCAAGGTGCTAGGAGCATGGACCCACTGACCGACCGACCATGCCGTGACGTGGTCAATCCCACACCAGTTTCATATTTTTGTTGTTTTCCTTGAGTTCATGAAAAACCTTTCACTTGAACAAATATCCTTTGTTTTGAGGAAACTCCTCTCTATTTCATGGTGCTTCCTTCGCGCGGAGGAAATAATATAAAATTAGGGAAAACATGATGGGGGCGTGGCCATTGGCCAACCGGCCCCACACCTCATGGTTCCTTATTATTTTATTATTATTGTCCTAATTTCATGAAAAGTCCTTAATCTCATGATATTTCCTTGGTCCCATGAAAAATAATAAAATTAGGGAAACCCGTGTGCACGAGCCATGGCCGGTCGGCCAAACCCTAGGTGGCTCACACGTCCCACTTTTTATTAGCATATTTTTTATTTTTTTATACTCCCATGAAATTCCTTGATTTCATGATATTTCCTTCAAATTATGAAAATTCCTTCAAATCATGAAATAATACATAAAATTAGGGGAAACGCACGGGACCGGGCCCTGGCCGGCCAACCATGCTCCAAGACGGTCCCACATGCCCACACGTCCCTTATTTTATTTATTATTATTTTTTGTGTTTCATTCATCTCATGTAAACTCCTTGATTTCAACAAAACTCTTTAATTTTGGCAAAACTCCTTCGTTCTATCATATTTCCCTAAAACCATGAAAAATATTACAAAATTATGAAAAATGTGTGGGATGGCTCCCTTGGCTGATCAGCCATACCTTGGCCATGACCGGTCCCATACTTCATAATTCTTTCACTTTTTCATTATTTTCCTTCATCCGGTGAAGTTTTGACTGTTTTATCAAAAAACCCTAATTTTGTCACATTTTCTCAAATGGTCGCTCAAACGTGCACCAGAATATATCAAAATTCTCAGGACTGAGACACGAGTGTCTCAACGATGAAAGCATGTTACCTTGACCGACCAGGGTTGGCTTTTTGGCTCGCAATGAGCCAGTCCCACATGTTTTCACAATTTGACCTAATTTAAGCAATTGCACGTATTGGGTCCAAAATTCTCCAAATAATTTTATAATTTGAAGGAGCGATCATCATTTGATCATGTGACCACCCAGGGACGGTTTCATGACCCCTTGGTCGGTCCCTCACCTTTTCATAATTAATTAGGTTTCATCACCTAATACTGAACCCAGCAGTATTTCAATAAATGATTAAACCGGCATTTAATCATTCTTTCATCAACTCACTGACTCTTCAAGTAGGTCTTGGTTTTTGCTCACGTGAGCATATGAGAATTTCATGGTTGATCCACGGTCCCATGAAGCCGGTTCTCCTTCATTCCATGGTTAATTTTCAAATAAACCATCAATTGGTCATCAATTGATCAAATTAGAGTTTCTGAATCCAAGGATCATGATTCCAGATTCAAACACTAATAATTTTGCAATGATCTCATGATCAGTATTCTTATTAATTATTCTCGGTTCAACTACCAGCACTTTAATTAATGTTTTATTTCGGTCACGCTGCCAATAATTCATCAGATGAGCAACACTTGCTCAGATGAGCAATATTTACTCAAATCAACGAATATTGGAACTATCAACATTAAACAAATTATCGAGCAACACTTGATCACCTCAATGTGAGGATCCTATCACTATCTTAGCAGACGCGCTTAATTCATGAGTTGCAGAACATTTTACAAAATCATGTTTAACTCAGCAAATACGTGGACTCATCGTCCCACGAAGTCATGAAATCAACAACTGACTAAGTTAACCACGAGACATCAATCGTGTCATTTGGGGGGATATCAACTAGGGTTTTGGTCTGGAGGTCTACGACATGTGTGTTCGAACACATGGTGGAATTTGAGCAAGTCGTGCAATCAGTTGAAGGAGTTAACAAAGTAGTGGGTGGAAAATCAACCAAGTCTCCGCACGATGAGCCCAACTGGTTTCAAACACTATTTCCATCTCTCCACTCTTTCACTCCATCAACTGTCACACTTCATGGGATCATGGTGTCTAGAATTCCAGCAATATAAATAAGTCTCTGAATCATGATTGAAACAAGAACGGCAGCAACGAAATCAATGACAATTTCACGCCTCACTCATCAATTGAGCAATTACTCTCAACTGGGTAATTTCAATCATTCAGAGCTTATCTTATTTAGAATTCACAACACACCTACAATCTTTGATTACCATTGATTCCACATATTTCTTAGCTTCCCTCCTACAGATCAACCCATCCTCTCTTGTGACCGAATTTACTCTGCAACGGCCATTGTCTTGGTTTAGGCCGGAGTACTACAGATTGATCTCTCGAATTCAAAGCACCCGCTTCACAACGGTGCATCTGTGTGAGGTTGAACATTTCACTCGGTTCAAGGAATCTCCTCCACATGGTCGTCTCCTCAATTCCGCAAAAACCAGCAAATCGTTTTTTCCCATCTACAAATTGGCGACCACAGTGGGAGATTAATCTCTCGGTTGCAAATTCAAATTTACCATCAAGATGGTTGGTAATAGGACAGGATCCGTTACAAATTCTAATACAAACATTGCTAGCACCAGCAACAATAAAGACATCCCGGAAACAGTTTCGGCCACTTACACCTACGATGGTAACAATACTCCTCCTCAGACTAATGCGGAAGGCCACCCTCTGTTCGGCCGACATCCCGAAGAAGTCAGAGGAAATGCACCACCTTCCCTTGCTGATCTCATCAAGGCGCAAGAAACTTTTGCAAAAAATTAGACGGACATGGATACAGCACAACAAAATCTATTCAATCACTTGAAGACTCTTACTGACAAACTGTCAGAGAAAACTCAAGACAAAGGGAAAGAGAATGAGAAACCCTCAGATGCTGCTGATCCTCAGGTAATTCCAATTCACACCGTGGATGACGATGAAACCCACAAGGCTACGGGCAATTTGTCAACAAAATAATCATCGAACTTCATCACCAGGGAAGACTTGGAGCGCCTTCTGGAGAATCGTGTAAAAGACAAGACATCACATGTTCATCGTCACCAACCTCCTTATCCCGCCGCCACACAAAGGACTCCACTTCCTAAAGGTTATATCTTTCCAACTTTTACTCTATATGATGGAACTGGCAATGCTCGAGAGCATGTCTCTCGCTTCCTTAAAGCCTTAGGAGAACATGAACATAACCATGTCTTCCGTCTCAAGGAATTCTCAAAATCCTTGAAAGGCAAAGCATACACCTGGTACAATAACATCGCACCGGGGACTATCAATAATTGGGGAGAAATTATTAACGCCTTCTACATAAAGTACTTATTCGTGTCAGAGAAAGTCACTCTATCTGACCTTGGAAGGATATTTCAAAGAGTTGGTGAAAATCCCAATGAATTCGTAAAAAGATTCAGAGTTCAAGCCTTGGATTGTCATGATCCAAATGTCACAGAGCAACAACTGGTGGATTTGTGCATTAATGGCATGCTCCCAGTCTACAGAGCATTACTAGAGAATCTTTGATTCTAAACTTTCTCAGAGCTCCACGAAGCTGTGAAGAGGTCATCAACCACTACACCCGCTCTGTTAGAAATAATGAAATATACGAAGGCTGAAGAAACACGAGACACTCGAGGAAAAAGACGTCTGGTCAACAAGCAGTACAACCTGCAGCCTTCCGCAAATGTTGTCACAGAAAGGAGAAAACGGAAAGTTGAACCACAACGCAAACATACTTCTTCCACCCCTTCAAAAGCACAAAAGAAGGATAATGTGCAAACTTATCCTCGACATACAGAGGATCCAGAAGCACCTGACTTTTCCTGCTCCATTAAAGAAGTCATCGAATTGCTGGAAGCCTAGATTCAAGACGGTGCAATCGAATTACCATATGTCAAGAAGGAACCAACTGAAGAGGCGATGGAAAATCCTCGGTACTATCGCTTTCATAGGTTCATCAGCCACCCCACCAGCGCTTGCAAAACTTTGAAGCGCATATTTAAGGAAAAGGTCGATTCAGGGGAACTTAATCTCGAAACCGAAGGAGCGCACATAGATCCCCTTCCTTTCAGAACTTTATCTATTTCCGAAGCACCAATCAAGGAAGTAATTCAATCATTAATAGATCATATTTGCGAATTTCTCTATCTATCGAAAACGCATAGGGGAGATATGTTTACGGCTTTAAATCACATAGTTTCTGGCAAACGCCTGCTGATTTCAGATGTACCTCCTGAACCTTCAGCCACTGACAAATAAATGTACGACTGGGGACTTCTCAGTGAACATCAAAGGAAATGAATTCAAAAGGGCATTTGTTGATGTTGGTGCTGCTGTCAACATCATTCCTTTGAAGACTCTTAGAGCTGCTAGCATTACTCGACATGAGGCTACTCACGCTCCCATAACAATCAGAGATCACGAAGGAATACCCAGGGATGAATATGGCTTCATCAATCTCAAAGTTATAGAAGGTTCGGTTTGCACTGAGACCAAATTTTACATAATTTGGGAAAACCCTGAATATGACATGATTATTAGGCGCGCATGGATCCACAATGGAAAAGTTGCACCCACACCTTCAGTTGCACTTTCATCCGCTGAAGAAAACTCCGACTCGGAAGAAGAAACGAAAGATGCCTCATCATTTGAATATCTGGAGGAGGTCAAAGCCTTAACAGAACTTGCACAGAAGTCTGGGGAGAATCCAAATGTTTTTGTCAAGAGATTCCACGCCCATGCAAGTCTTATTCCTTCTCATTTGCCCATATCGTCAGTTTTTAAATATACTCATTTGGTTCAAGGACTTCACTTCACAAATGACTTAACAATTGCAAAATGCTATGAGTGGATCATCGTATCACAACAATATTTTACTAAATGGTTGAGTCCAGTTCCTCTTCGAGTTGATCATCCAATCAAGCGATTCCTCATAGAAGATATAGCTAAACATGACAGACAATATGAGGGATACTCCCTCCTGCGCGAGTTTCCACATGTGCCATAACCATGGAGTCTCATCACATGGAAAAATATAAATCAACAGAAGATATTCAAGGCACGGACCGCAAAGCCAAATAAGTTCAAAGAAGGATATTTGGTTCTCAAGGCAGCTAAACAGGATCTCCATTCTGCAAGGAACTCCAATTGGGAAGGACCATTCATGGTCGCTAAATCCATAATTGGAGGCTATTACAAACTGATCAACACAGATGGGCGAACCTTACCAGTAATTCACGAGAATTTCCTTAAGGCTTTTGTATGAGATTGTTGGATATTTGGGGTACTAGGCGTTTAAGCATTCATGACGTCTGGATTTGGCATTTTAGGATTTCCTTTCATTTTATTTCAATTCCTCCAAAACGTTTCCAACACTTGCAATCAGTGTTTGAATTCAGAATTTATCAAAAATTCAATTCATATTTCTTCAAAGAAAATCTCTATCGAATCCAAAATAAAATCCTTAACCATCTACCAATCCAAAAACATGATATCAAAACCCAAATAAAACCTCACATCTCTCAGAAATTCAGAAGTTCAAGAAATTATGGAAAGTGAATCACAAAAAATCAGCGAAGAAAGACTTTTGCGCCTCTGCATCTTTCAAAGCCTGCAAAGCCTCCTTCTCCTTGTTCAACTCTTCGGCCAGCCTGGCAATCTTGTCCTCCTTCTCCGTCACAACACTGTTTGGAAAGGGTACATTATTTTCACACGAGTCTTTGATAACATTCATCTTCTTACGGATCCACTTCACATTGAAACCAAGTCTCTCAGAATTCTCCAAGTTGAACTCCCAATCAAAGAGTACATCTGGAGTCACAGTACTTCTAGCCCTGCTGGATATATCATTCACAACACGCAAGATAACACTTACTTGTATTTTTAAATAATAAGCACACTTTGAGTCTCTAGTCACGACGATGTGGCCGAATTTCTTCCATATTTTCTCGTACAAGTTGGCATATCCAGTAGGAACGCCAAATCCACCAACTAGTTTATGATATGGGAGTGATGCATCGAATGGAGGATCGAAAGCGACTCCTACACTTGGGTATTCATGCACGACTATACGGTTTTCAATTACTGGAGCAACTTCTACAATTAGAGCAACAGTTCCTTCGGTATTTTCTGCTGGTGTCCTGGGTTCTTCTATCACCGAAGCAACGGCAATCTGGGTCTCCATGATTTTATCAACAACGCTTTCACGACTTTGAAGTGTAGAGATAGTCGCCTCCTTATCAATAACCTCAGGGTTGTTCATTTCATTTTGGGTTCCTTCATTCTCAACTTCGGTATTTTGCACCTAATACGAAGATTACATGATATTAGGATCACCCAAGCATGAAACCAAAAGAGATCATGAAATACAGCATACAAGTGTTCTAGCATCATCAACGTGTTTCATTATACATGCTCGATGTCATCAAATAACGAGGAGGTCATAAGAAACACGTTTTACGACAAGCTCGTTTGTGCAGATTTTACACTTCCCTGAACGAAATGATTAACTGGGAGCAATTTCTGAAGAATCAAGAGTCTAGTTATATACCATTCTCTTCGTATTGATGTCACCTACAATATGTCAAAATTTCATAGCAATCGGACAAACGAGCAAAACGATGTGGTCAAAACTCGGAACTACATGATATCTTAAAAAGTTCTGAAGGTCTCCTGGAAGTTCACTATTTCGCCATTTTCAGACCCTGAACGTACTCAAAAATTAAAAAGCTTCTTTGCTAAAGCTTGGAAATTTCCTAGGATTGAATATTTATATGCAGATCAAAAAAATATGATATCAGACGAAGGTTCTACGACGTTTTTTCCTGAAATACTGAGTACTGAATTTTCTGGTGACGTATTTTCGGCAAAACTTATCATATATTCACATACATTATCATTCATTCATTCATGAATCGGCAAGTTTATACTTTTATGGATGAAGAACAAGAGAAATACTTACTTGGGTGGTCTCCGAAGCATTCAAGGAACTAGGATTGCTCACATCAACGTCGACAACTCCGTTACCTTCATTCGGTCTTGAACCCTGGGAGTTCTCTTCATCGCCATCCTTCGAGCGACCATCACCAGTATTCTACATGTCCATGGAATCATTCTCCTGGACATATCCCTAACAATCAGCATTTAATTCATAAAACGCCATGATTACTGTGGGGAGAGATACTTACAACTTCTTCATCGCTCAAGTCAGAAATTATTTGCTCATGAGCGGAGAAACGAAGACCATCAATACTTGATGGGGAAAAGTTCTGCAACGGAATAACAATATCAGTTTCATGATCCTGATAATACGGCCAAGAAAGGGTCATAACAAAGAGAATACTGGAAACTCACCAAAGCACCAGCTTGGGACTTTATAGTATTGGGTAACAACTTATAACTCTTATGCATGCCTTCTCCGCCATGAACAACATCCCCAGTCTCTGAGAAATCTACACGGATTTGAGGTCTTACGACACGACCGTCCTGTGGTAAATTTCAGCAGCATAATCAAAATACAGTTATTATAATTTTATGAAGATTATATAACAAAGCGTACCTGAGAACATCCTGAAGACGATTTTTGCTTATCACCGGAGAGATACTTCAATCTTGGTCGACTAGAAATCATCTCATCAGAGGGAAGATCCTTTACTGGAGGCTGACCGACTGTCACGAATTCATGAAATTGCTCAAATTGATCTTCCCAGAAGGCTGCATAACCTGGAGTCACATAGGCGAATCTATCAGAGCAAGGTAACCAGTATTTACTTCCTTCCACATGAGTATGGTCCAAATGAGTCATGAGCTGCTCAACTGATGGTTTCCTCCTCTGATTAGTTGGAACGCACTCGTTCATACCCATTTGACGAGTTGCTCTATCAATAGTATACTCTTCCACTAAAAATTCTCCATACGAGACCGATAATAGATGACCAGGGGTGCAACTCAATATGAAAGATCTCTCGCCATCATTCAAATTTGCACCAGATGATAAACTAGTGTTCTCTCCAGTGTTGAAAGTCTTCGGTTGAGAAACATAAGAAGGTACTGACACCCATGGATGGAAATTGAACTCAGATTTATCATCCAACAAGTCTATAAGGTGTGCCTTAGACCGAGGCTGCTTTGTGGACCAACGCATGATCCTATCATTGTCTTTCTAATGGAAAATATGGAGAGAATCAATATTCGGTCCTTGCAAAAAATTACGTGGAATGGGTGCATAATTCTTGAAGTGCTCCCATATTAAAGCTTGAAGAAACATCGTGTTAGCATAACATTCAATCTTCATGAAGCTATTCTACACACCGGAATCTATGATCAAAGAATCTAAGTTGTAATACAAGGAGCCCAAGAACAAACTACCTATCGGAAGTTGCTCACCTTGAGCCATCTTAATAGCAAAGGGGATCACAAAAGGCTTCAACAAGTTACCACTGTCTTCGAATACATCTTTGGACAACCACAAACATAAGAAAGCAGTAATGGGTAATATATCATCTATAGGTTTGTCAGAAACCTCGTCTTTAGGCCACCAGCGTGTCAACCAGAGAGCATAGCATCCTTTACTTCCAGCCTTGTTTGCTACCTCCATTGCAGCTATCAAGACATGAGAAATTGCGGTCTCCTCATCTGAAAGATCCCCAGGGAGATTGCCCGTGATTGGGAGATACATCAGAGCTTCCACATCTTCCAAGGTAACAGTAAACTCTCCCCATATGCATATGAAGGTGTGAGTAGGGATGCACCAACGAGCAAGCAGAGCCACAATACCTCTGGCGTCATGATACAAGAAAAAATCTCCAGAAGCCTGAATGGCTCTTGTCACCTGCGCCCGATCGAGCATGGCCCTCACATGAGGAAAACCCAACATGTGTCTCGCCCATCCAGCAAACTTCTCCAAATGTCGACGAGAAAGCTTAAATTCTATAATCGATGCAAGGAATATCTATCTCTCAAGACAAAATCGGATGACTGTCTTAGGAGTTACGAATTTATTCTGAGTGACAGTCCTGGGATTTATCAGAAGAAGATATGCTGGAGATTTCAAGTGTTTTTCATCTCATGGAGTGTCTTCCTCAAAAAATGCATCATCAATGTTTGGGACATTCTTAATCCCAGGGGTTTCATCCTCCTCTTTACCAACAGAAGCTTCATCTGTGCATGTCTCATCTCTATAGATGTCATCATCCACACACATTTCATCTCTTGAAGTGTCGTTAAGTTAGGAGCTGGCCATATTTACGAAGTAGCTGCAAAAATTCACATTACATTCTACTTCAGTACATCATCCAGAGGAAATACTAGCGTCTAATAGTAACTCTTAACTCTTACATGTTTACGCTTCCACTAACGGTAGTGATAGTAATGCAAGGGTTAATACTTCAAAATCGTTCGTTTTTTCGAGACCTACAAAAATGAACAACTCAGATTTTTCATAAAATCATGAATATTTCTACTGCGTGAACATTCACCATAGAATAATGAAAACTAAAACATCATTTCATCATAAATAATTGTTTAATTCTAAGCAATATCGCACAAAACTCAAGTTTTGATTTTAGAGAAAATAATATATATTTGCATGTATATATAAATAAAACATTTATTTACTCACGTAAATGAATAAAGATTTTTAACATGAGCCAGGCTCGTAAAAAATAAATTGTGGACACTCCACGGTTTCAAAAAAAAATCCATGAATCGACCATGGTTTTACAAAAAAACTCTTTTCCTTCGCACCATCATGCGTATTTGAAACGAAGGTTTATTTCAATTTTGTGAAAGCTCACACATTACAAGATAAAGTTTTGATATACATGAAAGCTCATACACAAAATTTTATCACTTGACACAAGTTCATATATACATAACGAGAGAAGCTCTTTCCTCCGTATCATCATTATTCCCTAAAACGAAGATTTTACTTTGGTTTTGTGAAAAATCACTTTTCATGATAAAACTTTGGCTCGCATGAGAGCTCATAAACATAGTTTTATCACTGAACCTACATATTCATATATGAAAAAAAAAAAAAAAAAACTGTCGGCGCCGGCCGGAAATTGGCCGACGATGGCTACGGCGGTCAGACGACAGTACTCCGGGAATTCTTCTCCTCCCTGGCGACGTGAAGGTGATGATGAGGTGATGGGAGCTGCTGGTCGTGGGAAAATTAAAAAAGAAAAGAAAAAGAAGGGAACAATTCCTTTTATATCAAACTTTATTTCCAAAACCTAATTTTCTAAGGATTTCCTTATTAGGCCCGGCCCGCAAATCCTAAACGACCAAGGTCCCTTCATCCGAATCAGCGGTTCAACACCAACTTATGGTCATCAAACGACATTCTAACATGCCACTGGAACCTTCTTTCAAGTCATGGTACGCTCGTACGATCGAAATCCGGTAACATCTTAACTTACAACTGAGTTTGATTACTTATATTGTTATGACCGGAAAATCACCATTCAATGCTGACTGAGGAACACGGATTTCCTCACTAAGCAGGGGACTTAATGTAGATGGTGGATTTTCGACAAAGGCTAAAATCGTAAACCCATAATTATACGAACCTCTGATCCAGCAGTCAGTCGTGAGTATTGAGACATAGATCTCTCATCAAATTCTATGACTGAGAATACTTTCTCTCAGAGTACATGTAGATATGTAGTCTCACAGCGGGACAACAACATATCTCATGAATACTGAACACTTCAGTAATTATTCCTATATAGTATCACGGGATGGAAGGCTCCTTGACAGCTTGCTCTGCTAGTATGAAGCGATAACGTCTTCAGGATACAAACAACGAGTTTACCCTGACTATATAAAGGATATGAAGCTCCGACAAGCTCATATCAGAATAGTTAATGCTCCTAGACAGCTTGCTCTGCTAGTGTAAAGTCATAAATTAATTATTCCTAAATTCTTGGATTCATCCGCAAAATTTCTGAAAATATTCAAATATTTTCGCAGATATTTCATTATGCAAACCATGGTTCTTCCCAGCAGAAATCCATGGGTTAGTAATAAATATTCGATGCACGGGTATCGGAGCTACCTTTGAGCAAGCCCTGTCTCAAACCTAAATTCTTGGATTTATCCGCAAAATTTCTGAAAAAATATTCAAATATTTTCGCAGATATTTCATTACGCAAACCATGGTTCTTCCCAGCAAAAATACATGGGTTAGTAATAAATATTCAGCGCACAGGCATCAGAGATACCTCTGAGTAAGACCTGTTTCAAATGGTGCAAGTGTATTCAACGATGATGCATTAACAATCACCGCACGAACGAGTATTTCAAAATACGACGAAACGATGAACCTATGTAAAATAGGATGAAAAAATAACAAATAATTAAAAATTGACCAAGGTGCTGGGAGCATGGACCCACTGACCGGCCGACCGTGCTGTGGTCAATCCCAAACTAGTTTCATATTTTTATCATATTTTTGTTGTTTTCCTTGAGTTCATGAAAAACCTTTCACTTGAACAAATATCCTTTGTTTGAGGAAACTCCTCTATTTCATGGTGCTTCCTTCGCGGAGGAAATAATATAAAATTAGGGAAAACATGATGGGGTCGTGACCATTGGCCAACCGGCCATGCCTTGGTCCCAGCCGGCCCCACACCTCATGGTTCCTTATTATTTTATTATTATTGCTCTAATTTCATGAAAAATCCTTAATCTCATGATATTTCCTTGGTCCCATGAAAAATAATAAAATTAGGGAAACCCGTGTGCACGGGCCATGGCCGGTCGGCCAAACCCTAGGTGGCTCACACGTCCCACTTTTTATTAGCATATTTTCATTTTTTTTATAATCCCATGAAATTCCTTGATTTCATGATATTTCCTTCAAATTATGAAAATTCCTTCAAATCATGAAATAATACATAAAATTAGGGAAAACCCACGGGACCGGGCCTTGGCCGGCCAACCATGCTCCAAGCTGTCCCACACGCCCACACGTCCCTTATTTTATTTATTATTATTTTTTATGTTTTCTTCATCTCATGGAAACTCCTTGATTTCAACAAAACTCTTTAATTTTGGCAAAACTCCTTCGTTCAATCATATTTCCCTAAAACCATGAAAAATATTACAAAATTATGAAAAACATGTGGGATGGCTCCCTTGGCAGGCCAGCCATGCCTTGGACATTACTGGTCCCACACTTCATTATTCTTTCACTTTTAATTATTTTCCTTCATCCGATGAAGTTTTGACGGTTTTATAAAAAAAACCCTAATTTTGTCACATTTTCTAAAATGGTCGCTCAAACGTGCACCAGAAAATATCAAAATTCTCAGGACTGAGACACGGCCATCTCAACGATAAAAGCATGTTACCTTGACCGACCAGGGTTGGCTTTTTGGCTCGCAATGAGCCAGTCCCAGATGTTTTCACAATTTGACCTAATTTGCGCAATTGCATGTATTGGGTCCAAAACTCTCCAAATAATTTCAGAATTTGACGGAGCGATCATCATTTGATCCCGTGACCACCCAGGGCCGGTTTCATGACCCCTTTGTCGGTCCCTCACCTTTTCATAATTAATTAGGTTTCATCACCTAATATTGAACCCAACAGTAATTCAATAAATGATTAAACCGGCATTTAATCATAATTTCATCAACTCACCAACTTTTCAAGGAGGTCTAGGTTTTTGCTCACGCGAGCATATGAGAATTTCATGGTTGATCCACGGTCCCATGAAGTCGGTTCTCCTTCATTCCATGGTTAATTTTCAAATAAACCATCAATTGATCAAATTAGGGTTCATGAATCCAAGGATCATGATTCCAGATTCAAACACTAATAATTTTGCAATGATCTCATGATCATTATTCTTATTAATTATGCTCGGTTCAACTACCAGCACTTTAATTAATGTTTTATTTTGGCCACGCTGCCAATAATTCATCAGATGAGCAACACTTGCTCAGATGAGCAATATTTACTCAAATCAACGAATATTGGAACTATCAATATTAAACAAATTATTGAGCAACACTTGCTCACCTCAACGTGAGGATCTTATAACTGTCTCAGCAGACGCGCTTAATTCATGAGTTGTAGAACATTTTACAAAATCATGTTTAACTCAGCAAATACGTGGACTCATCGTCCCACGAAGTCATGAAATCAACAACTGACTAAGTTAACCACGAGATATCAATCGTGTCATTTGGGGGATATCAACTAGGGTTTTTGTAGCGCCCCATTTTCAAAAATCCGTAATTAGCGTACAAACCCAAAACTTAAAGTACTAGTCTGAATAGATTGGTATTACTAGGTTGCTTAAACCAAAGTAAAGAATAAATAACAAAAAAAGAAAATCTAAAAAGAAAGTTAGCAAGTATTTCACTTGCTGAGATACGAGACCAAATGCACTAATTTAATCCTTACAAATGAAGAACTTATAAAATTTCAAAAAGGAGAAGGCGCTTTAAAACATGTTCAACTGAAGATTTTAAAAGGGGTAATTTACATACATACTTTTACTGAACATAAGGGTACAGTGTGTTTGTGATACGTAAGCATATATACACAATTTACAAAATTTAGTCCAAGATAACACATCACCTTCAGAAACTACATACACATGACTGCCATAAAAAGAAACTGGCAGTCACCTCCCTATACACAACCGAGGCTCTTCACTCGACCCAAACACGAATCTCTCCTTCGCCCAAATCGACACCACTTGTATCACAGTTGCTTGTCACTAAAAATTAATGGAAAGGGTGAGCTAAACAAGCTCAATGGATATTTACACTACTTTAATGTAATCATCAAAGTTGAATTTAAAAGAATGCAAGCTTTCCTCAAACAACAACACAACATTCATTTCACAGAAAATGCACAATCATGTATATGGACAAACCCCTTCTTTGAATAGTAATATTGATGCCAATTACACACCGATTAGTAATAGTGCGGTGTATCGCCCTAGCCATAGTGCTTAAAAATATATATAAGAAAACGTGAAGAAGTACATCCTATATACCACAGATGGAAATTTCTATTTCCCATAACAGTCAATCAAACACACTTCAGATTCTTTCCATATAATGGAAAGTTTAAAAGATTAAATGCATGAATTTGTTAAAACACATCAATACAGTTTTGTAAAGAGTCATCAATGGTTACAAAAAAAATAATGTAAATTCCCACCTTGAACCACACTCAAACCTTAACCCCTGAAGTTCGCCAATCAAAGCCAAAGATACCTTAAGCACATAGAAGTTAAGTTAGAAAGTAGAACAAACTCAAAGAACACAGACTATAAAAAAAAACACCTCAAACTGCTCTGTCTATAACCTTATCCTATATCACAAATCATAGCATTTAAAGTTAATAGCAGTATTAGGGAAAGCCCTAAACATCAATAGTAGAAATATGAGTCTAAACCAAGATACAGAAACACCCAACTCATAGAAAGCAGTGCTGTCCAGGTGAAGAACGAAATCCGTCAAAACGGACATATATAAATCATTACAAATTGACATGACTCTTAAACATGGAGTACATCATTCAATATCAGTTCCGAATCATTGCAGAAAACTCTAATACTACCAGTAAGAACTTAAGACAAAACAAGATGTGAAGATGTCAAATCCATTGAAATCCGAACCACCATGGTTACAAGACAGTTGTTACACAGACGGCATACTTCAATCACATAATTCTAACTGCAATAATGATTGTCATGCTGGAATTCTTGTTCAAAGGATAAACTAATACTTATCAGTAGCAATCCTAGGCTAGTTTAAAATGAAACTGTGTCAAATTGTTGATAGTAGAACTACCATGAGGATACGACAGTTGAAACTGAAACTGCTCAAAAAGTAACAACTAACAAGTGAACTGGATACTCAAACCAAGTTGAAAACATTATTCAGAGGCATAAATTGATCAAGCAATTATCTCATATCCAGTTCAAAATCTAATATGCCTAAGACAAGACAAAATAGTTCTACACAACATAGGAATAATCTGAAACAAGATTTCTACTTTAAGTTAGCTAGTTTCCTGTGAAACCCAGTCTTCATGATGTTTTACAGATTCAGTTAAGGCATAAATTCGATCTCTAACTAGTTCCAAATTCCGTCACTTCTCAGTAACTACATAGATAGGAGAACCAAAATCAAATAAAACCCTAATTAATTTGACATAGAGGTTGACAAGCTCAAAGTAGAAACAATGGCAGGAGAACCAGTCAATAAGCCATCGTAAAGGCTAGAACCAGTTGAAACAAGAAATAATTTAAGTTGATTCATACCTTCAATTCATTGATCAAGAACAAAGAAACCCCCTTTTCAATTACTCCCAAATCTCCATGGAAATCAGTAGATTAGAACATGTAATTCACCACTTTCAGTCACTCAAGATGTAGGTAAAGGTTGTGTACAAATTTTCCAGACTTTTGATTGATTTCCTTTTCACTTAGATTTCTCGCCTATTTCTCTCTGCGAATTTTTTCTACTGAGACCCAGTACTAGAATTTCAAACAGATATGTCTTAAGAATTTTACCACAACTCATCTCCAAACATACCCCACGGAAAAAAAAAAGAGTAGTAAATACCATTTGGTCCTAGAAATAATATATTAGAGAGAGTCTATTTTATTTGACTCAGTCAAATGTCTGTTTGGTCCTATTTGGTAATATAAATTATCTTTTGGTCCTAAAAATTATCATTTGGTCCTAGGTTGATATCATGGATGATGTAAATGTCATCTTGTAGTGGCAGAAATACCCTTATATTATTGTTTGGTCCTAGAAAATAATGATTTGGTATTAAGGTGATGTCATAATCCTTTTTTTTTTCTCTCTCTTAATAAAAATAAATAAATAAAACTTAAAACTTAAATATATTTTGAACCATATGTCTAAAAATGATAAATTTTATATATTCTAAAGCCTCGACGATAGCTTTCCAACGAGTACCATTGTCGCTATGTTTCGGGGCTTTTAATTTTTGCCTTATTTTTTAGCTATAAAATTAACTATTATACGAGTTCATTCTACAAAATGAACTACTTTGATGAACTATTATACAAGTTCATTCTACAAAATCAACTACTTTAATGAACTATCATGCTAGTTAGTTCATTCCAAAAAGTGAACTCTTTGGATTAAATAACATATGAGTTCATTCTACAAAATGAACTATCATACGACTTCATTCTACAAAATGAAGTGGTATAATGAACTATTATTACGGGTTCATTATACAAAATGAAGTGGTATAATGAACACCTATCACGGGTTCATTCTACAATATGAACTATCTGAACTTCATTCTACAATATGAACTACCGTTTACGAGTTCATTTTATAAAATGAACTACCATAATGAACAACTATTACAAGTTCATTCTACAATATGAACTACCATTTTTAATTACTATTACAAGTTCATTTTACAATATGAACAACTATTATGAGTTCATTCGAAATTAAGAACATCTATCACGAGTTCATTCTTCAATATGAACTATAATAATGAACTACCATTGCGACTTCATTCTTCAAATTGAAAAATTACTATGAGTTTATTCTACAAAATAAATTACTAGTGTATACGAGTTCATTCTACGAAATGAACTGCTAGAACTAGAATGAACTACCATGTTACAAAATAGTGTTCATTCTCGGAATGAACTACTATTATACCGGAAAAATTAAAAGCTCCGAAACATAGCGACAATGGTACTCGTTGGAAAGCTATCGTCGAGAGCTTTCTGAATATATAAAATTTATTAATTTTTGAATTTTTAAACTTTTAAATATTAAGGTTAATAGGAGAGAGAAATTAGTAGAGAAAATAAACAAGAGAGAGAAACCATTCACGTGAGAGGAAAAAATAAGAGAGAGAAAGTGTACTTTAGATATTTTAGTAATTATGGACCAAATGGTAAAGGTGTTTGACCAAAGGACTAAACAGACATGGGCCCACCTAAAAAAGGACCAAAAGATATTTTTCCCAAAAAAAAAAAAAAACCACAGTGTCAAGAAGAGGGTCCGCCACGTACCAAAAGCTGGTGTTGACTAAGCTAAGGCAAATCAGAATTACACCGGTTCAAACACGTCCCTAGGCTAAAATGACACCTTCTAACAAGCATACCGAGACAGAAATTAAGCACCCTAATAGTAAATTATAGAAACAAGGCAAAAAAATATCCAACCGCATGGTTGGTTTTCCAGAAATAACGAGGTACGAGTGACACAAAGTATCACTAAATGCACCTAGATAAACAATAAATAAGAGACTAAAAAAAAAGATCACTACAATCACCCTACCTACACAACTTTTCGTCCTCGAAAATAAAACTAACATACCTCAGTGAAATAAATCTGGATATTGAGTTCTCATGTCTGATTCCTTCTCCCAAGTAGATTCTTCGGTGTTATGATGAATCCATCGCACTTTCACCAAAGAAATAACTTTTTTCCTCAAAATTTTCTCTTTATAGTCCAAAATTTCCACCGGTCCTTCCTTATAAGAACCATTATCTTCTAACGGTAGAGACTGCCAATCCAACACATGAGAAGGATCCGATTCGTACCCACGTAACATAGAAACATGAAAAACATCATGTACCTGACCCATACTTGCTGGTAATGCAAGCCTGTAAGCTACTTCGCCAATTTTCTCAACAATCTGAAATGGACCAATAAACCGTGGTGTGAGCTTTCCCTTCAATCCAAA
This sequence comes from Papaver bracteatum, assembly GCA_023529315.1. Taxonomy (NCBI): domain Eukaryota; kingdom Viridiplantae; phylum Streptophyta; class Magnoliopsida; order Ranunculales; family Papaveraceae; genus Papaver; species Papaver bracteatum. The sequence continues at coordinate 1,955,954 of JAJJWX010003262.1, forward strand.
CCTAGTAATACCCTTTCTTGGCGACACTCGTAACATCACATGTTTCCCAACCTCAAACTACAGAGGACGTCGACCATGGTCTGCGTAACTTTTCTGCCTACTCTGAGCTGCCCGCAGACATTCTTGAATGATTCTAATATTCTCTGTGGTCTCTGCAATTATTGTTGGCCCCGTCAACAAACTGTCCCCAACCTCAGTCCAACATATCGGTGATCTACACGGTCGCCCATACAAAGCTTCAAACGGTGCCATACCAATACTTGCTTGAAAACTATTGTTGTAAGAAAATTCAGCTAACGACAAATGACTCTTCCAACTACCTTGAAAATCCAGCACACATGCCCTGAGCATATCTTCCAGTATACGAATAACCCGTTCTGACTGTCTATCTGACTGCGGGTGAAACTCCGATCTAAGATTAACATTGGTACCAAATGCTTTGTGAAGAACCTTCCAGATTAACATTGGTACCAAATCACCCCTATCTGATATGATTGATAACGGAACACCATGTAATCGAACAACTTCAGAAACATACACCTGTGATAATTTGTCAACTGAATATATAGTTTTGACTAGTATAAAATGAGTTGTCTTCGTTAATCTGTCAACTACAACCCATATAGAATCCATTCCATCACTAGTTCTAGGCAACCCACTAACAAAATCCATTGTAACATGTTCCCACTTCCAATCTGGGACAAGTATAGGTTGAAGAAGACCCCCTGATAACTTGTTTTCAGCTTTTACTTGTTGACATGTTAGATATTTTTTTACAAACTCCGCAATGGCTTTCTTCATTCCGGGCCACCAAAAGTTTCTCCTTAGATTTTTGTACATTTTAGTGCCCCCTGGATGAATAGTGTAATGAGTTCTATGTGCCTCATCTAATATTTCATTCCTTAGTTCCAATCCCGTTTTTTTTCGGCACCCATAATCGATCTCTGAAACGAAGAGTCTCATCAGAATGCAGTTTCCAGTCTTTGTTATCTTCGTCTTTAGCCATGTCTAAGTATCTAACAAAGTCTTGACTTTTAACCTGAGCCATGGCTATCCACTGAATCAAAGTAGGATGTACTATCATTTGAGCTAAGTATCCTTCACAAGTACTACCATTTTCTGACTCTTGAAATGTATAATCTGCATCTTCTTCCAACATCATCCATTCCTTAACCAATATGTGTGCCAAAATCCCTTCTTTTTTACGACTAAGGGCATCAGCTACCACATTTGCATTACCCGGATGGTATAACAAAGTAAATTAATAGTCCTTCATGTACTCTGTCCAACACCTCTGCCTCATGTTCAAATCTTTCTGCGAGAACAAGTACTGCAAACTTTTGTGATCAGAATACAGGTTGAATTTCTCACCATACAAGTAGTATCTCCAAATATTCAAAGCAAACACAATAGCCTCCAGCTCTAGATCATGTGTAGGATAATTCTTCTCATGATTCTTCAATTTCCTGGATGCATAAGCGATAACCCGGCTACTCTGCATTAACACACACCCAAGCCCGATAGTAGAAGCGTCTGTGTACACATCGTAAACTGCCCCTTAAGTTGGTACTGTTAACACCGGTGATGAAGTTAAACGGTTCTTTAATTCTTGAAAAGCAGATTCACACTCAGCCGACCATTCAAATCTAACCCCTTTCTGTGTTAATCGAATTATTGGAGATGCAATCTTGGAGAATCCCGGCACAAACCGAAGGTAATAGTCTGCCAACCCTAAGAAACTTCGGATTTCTGAAACTGTCTTTGGTTGCTGCCATTTCAAAACACTATCGATCTTGGAAGGATCTACTGCAATCCCCTCACTTGAAACAACATGACCAAGAAACTTAACTTCATTCAACCAAAACTCACATTTACTAAACTTCGCATAAAGCTGATTTTCACGCAAAGTTTGAACATTCCGCAAATGAAATTCATGGTCTTCACGAGTCTTCGAATAAATCAGAATATCATCAATAAACACAATCACATATTCATTCAAATATGGCCAAAGTACCATGTGAATCAAATCCATGAATGCTGCAGGAGCGTTAGACAAACCAAAAGTCATAACAAGGTATTCATAGTGTCCTAACGTTGTCCTAAAAGCAGTTTTTGGAATGTCTCCTTCCTTGATCCTCATCTGATGATAACCCGTCCTAAGATCTATCTTAGCGAAAAAAATGGAATCTTTTAACTGATCAAACAAATCATCAATCCTTGGAAGTGGATACTTATTCTTAATAGTGACTTTATTCAACTCCATGTAATCAACACATATCCTAAACGTATTATCCTTCTTTTTCACAAACAAAACAGGAGAACCTCACGGAGAAAAACTAGGTTGAATGAATCATAACCTTAATAACTCTTATATTTGTGACTTTAATTCTTTCTTTTCACAAGGAGCCATACGGTAAGGATTTTTCGAAATTAGAGAAGTTCCCGGTAAAAATCAATACTAAAATCTATCTCTCTCTTTGGCGGTAACCCTGGCAGAACATCTGGAAACACATCCTTAAAATCACGCACTACAGGTATTGACTCTACTATCACTATATTCTCAGTGACACAAGCAAGCAAACCAAACCCATATTCACCACTAGCCTTTTTTCAGTTTCTGAAACAAACTCTGTGGCTTTACGGAACCCACAAACACAAACGGATATTTACCAGGCAAGAAAAATGTAACTACTTTAGCAAAACAATCCACACTAGCATGATATTTAGCTAACCAATCCATACCTAGTATGACATCAAAACCACACATTTTTAGCACTATCAAATCCGCAGTTAACTCTTGGTCATTAACCATCATCACACATTTCTTGCAAATTCGTAAAGGAAATATTTTTCTCCCTAATGGTGTAGCTAACGCTAATGTTTTTTTGTTACACGCCATGTCTAACTCCAGTTCAGTTACTATGTTCAGATTAATAAACGATTGCGTAGAAACAGTGTCAATCAACACATGAACAAGATGGTTGAATAATAGTATTTTACCTTCCACCACTTGATCGGTCGCAGAGCCATCACCTTTTACCATTGTGTAAAGCACTTGATTCTCTTCTAATGTTTCCTGATTAGAAGTTACTACTGGTTCCATTGCATATACCGTTCCTTGTTGAGTTAACCCTGTTAACGGGTTCTTCGGGAAATCCTTTCTAAGATGACCTACATCACCGCAGGTATAACATCTGTAGGAACTCAAACCATAACTTGTTGATGCAGCTGGACGTACTTGCTGAAAACGTACAAATCTCACTTGAGGTCTAACTGCAGTTGGACGTGTTGTAGGTGGTACTGATGCTGATCCCGCTGACCAAGGTCTAACTGATGGCCTAAAATTTGTCTGATTAGGAGCTGATAACATTGGCCACTTTGCTGGATCTTGTCTTGCTGAAAATTTTTGTGGCCTTTCTCTAATCCGTGTTGTAAGTTGATCTTCCATATCTTTTTCATAATCAAGAGACCGATTCAAAGTATCCTCATAAGTCCTGATTAGAAGACATGAAAGTTGTGTTCACATCTCGGGATTCAATCCCCTGATAAATTTCTTTGCTTTAGCCTCATCAGTGGCTATCAACTCTGCTCCATAGCGCGAAAATCTTGTAAATCTATCATTATAAGCGCTAACTGACATGCCACCCTTCGTTAAGGCCATTAACTCATAAATTTTTCTATCTATTGCGGCATCATGTACATACTTGCTTAAGTACAACTCCTTAAACCTATTCCAGTCCATTGTTCCACCTTCCACTTTCATTACTGCATTCCACCAATCCCGTGATGATTCTCGAAATTTGAAGGTAACCAAATTAACCCAAGCACCTCTATCATTGGTTAAATGTTCTAAAACATGTTATGCATTTTGCAACCATTCTTCCTCCTTCTCAGGATATGGAAGACTGCCATTGAATACCTCTGGAGAGAGTTTTAAATACTGCTGAAGTAACTATCCAGGTTGATTATGGTTTTGTGCTGGCATGGTAATACCTCCTTGCCTTGAAGTATGACCTGCGTCCGCTGAGTTGAGCCTTGGAGATGAAATTCCCAGCCTTTCTTCTAATAATTGTTGGTGTTATCTCATATCTGCTATTGACTTCATTATAGTTTCCATATTACCATTCTCCACTTACTGACCAGAGCCACTCTCCGATCCCTGATTTTCGGTATTATCTACCATTCTCTGTCCAAGCAACAAGAACACGAATCTTAATATATAAAGCTTTACAAGACTTATTATAAGCCCATTACACACACACAACAACAATTAACCACTGCTATAACCAATATGATTTTTATTCTTGATGTCTTTTAAATCAAAAACTTTTACTAACCGCCCATATAAGACCTACTCATGGGCTATGATACCAACTCTGTAGCGCCCCATTTTCAAAAATCCGTATTTAGCGTACAAACCCAAAACTTAAAGTACTAATCTGAATAGATTGGTATTACTAGGTTTCTTAAACCAAAGTAAAGAATAAATAACAAAAAAAGAAAATCTAAAAAGAAAGTTAGCAAGTATTTCACTTGCTTAGATACGAGACCAGACGCACTAATTTAATCCTTACAAATGAAGAATAACTTATAAAGTTTCAAAAAGGAGAAGGCGCTTTAAAACATGTTCAACTGAAGATTTTAAAAGGGGTAATTTACATACATACTTTTACTGAACATAAGGGTACAGTGTGTTTGTGATACATAAGCATATATACACAATTTACAAAAGTTAGTCCAAGATAACACATCACCTTCAGAAACTACATACACATGACTGCCATAAAAAGAAACCGGCAGTCACCTACCTATACACAACCGAGGCTCTTCACTCGACCCAAACGCGAATCTATCCTTCGCCCAAATCGACACCACTTGTATCACAATTGCTTGTCACTAAAAATTAATGGAAAGGGTGAGCTAAACAAACTCAATGGATATTTACACTACTTTAATGTAATCATCAAAGTTGAATTTAAAATAATGCAAGCTTTCCTCAAACAACAACACAACATTCATTTCACAGAAAATGCACAATCATGTATATGGACAAACCCCTTCTTTGAATAGTAATATTGATGCCAATTCCACACCGATTAGTAATAGTGCGGTGTATCGCCCTAGCCATAGTGCTTAAAAATATATATAAGAAAACGTGAAGGAGTACATCCTATATATCACATATGGAAATTTCCATTTCCCATAACATTCAAGCAAACACACTTCAGATTCTTTCCATACAATGGAAAGCTTAAAAGATTAAATGCATGAATTTTGTAGGACCAGAATATCGCTACAACACTTCTCTGCGAGATTAACAACACTTCTCAGCGAGCATCACCGCAAGATTTTTAACAACACTTTGCGAAGTGTAACAAAAGCAGTCAAAAGAGTGACGTAATAGCTGACGATTTCTAGAAAACATAAGAAAAGCTAGTTTGTCCCGCGATGGTTACAAAGATTGCGAGAATGAACATTGTAACTATCGCGGTACAATCGCAGAACAAATCCGAAATAAGAGGAATACTTAGCTGTCATCCATTATGTAACTACCCTATAAATAGAGACCCAATATGTCCAGAAAAGGATGATGTATTTTTGAGAGTTGAGAAAGTCTTGAGGAGAGAGAAACTTCAAGAGAAAAGTTGTATTCTTGAATTCGTACATTTCCTGTAAACATTTCTGAAAATCCAATAATAAAGTGTCGTTCTTAATCTTCAAATTTGAGTTGGTTAGTACAAATTCTTAACAAGGGTGTAGTGTAGGATTTCCTGCAACTACATTTTGGCGCCCGAAATAGGAAGAATCAAGTTAAGAAATCTCTAATTATAATTTGAAGATTAAGAAATTTTTAGAGTTGAAGAAATGGCTAGAAGAAGAAGAAATACATCAGAACCACCAACAACTGTAAGGAGGAGTAAAAAACTTGCAGGTGGAGAAACAAATGATTTAGGAGAATCTTCAAGGATAAAAACAAGAAGAAATAGAACAAGGATTGAAGGAGAAAATCAAATTCCACAACAGAATCAACAAACACCGATACAAGATAGAAATATGGAGTATGATAGAGTGAGTGTGCATACTTGGAGATCGGATTCAATAGAAGATCAACAATTAAGAGACGGAAGAAGAGAAGAAAGAAATCAAGGAGTGGTTGAAGGATTAATTCATGGAGAAGGCGAAGATGAAACATCAAATGATTTAAGACAAAGAATACAAGAGGAAAGAAGATTAGAGACGGAAGAACGTGCAAATTTAACAAGACAAAATCACGAGTTGAGAATGGAGAATTTGAGATTACAAAGTAGAAGATCAAAAAGTACTGTTAGATCGAATTCAAGGTCATTTAGAGAAGAGCCGAGACAAAATTACCCAATGAGAAATGCTAGAGAAAATACTCAAGAAGAAAGACAAAATCCAAATAACGAGCAACGTCATAGAGAAGAGGAGGTAATTGAAGATCGCTATGATCCGCGTGGTGAAACTATGGAAGATAGACGCAATAATAGAAATCAAGAGGATGGAAATAATCAAAATAGTGAAGAAAATCGAGAAGAAGGTAGAAGAATATTACATGGGCGAGAGATTCAAAGAAATCGGAGAATAATTGAGGATGAAATTTAGAGGCATTATGTTGAACAATCACATCTAGCTTGCGAGAGAGAAAGGTTAAGAGCAGAAATAGAAGAACAAGAATTCCAAGAGGCAATACGACAAAATAACCATGAGAATCGAGAAAGGAGATGTACGCAAAATCACCATATTAATAATATTCAGGAAGAGTATGATAGAATACAAAGGAGAATAGAAGGACAGCGAAGAAAAATGATGAGAAATGAAGAAATTCGCAGGGAAGAAAATATACAGTATAATCAGCTGCGATTGCAAAAAGAATGTGAAACAGAAGATCGCAGAAGAAGGAATGTGGATGTAGTTGAAGATACACAAAATCTCGCAAGACAAGAAGTGCATGAACGCATGAGAAGGGAAGCTGCATTGAAAAGACCGATGGAACCAAGTTCAACGGCGAATGAGAAAATTTTAAGAGAAATAGCAGAGATGAGGGGAATAATAAATAACAGAAGAGAAGGAGGTAGAAGGCAACTTGATGAATCTATTGAAGAAGCTGCGAGAACTCCATTCTCTCAAGAAGTACAGTTAAGAGGAATACCTCCAAAGTGCAACTTACCAGCATTAACCAGCATTTTTGATGGAACTACCTGTGCCGTACAACATGTTAAGGCTTATGTTAGATGTATGCTACAATGGGAAAACCATGATGTTGTAATATGCAAATATTTTGCATCCAGATTAACCGGCGAGGCGCTAAAATGGTTTGAAGGATTGCCAAAAAATACTATAACTTCTTTTGATCATTTGCAAGCTACATTTCTGGGAGCATATATAAGCAACAATTCATCGCGACCAGGTATTGAAGATGTGTTTGGGTTAAAGCAGAGGGTTGGCGAGAGTCTGAAACATTTAACCATAAGATGGAAGACAATGTGCAGCGAGATGGAAAGAAGAGTAGACGAGAGATATCTTATCTTGTCTTTTATCAATGCAATGTTCGCGACCAATCTGTTGTACATACAAATTTTCAGAATCAAAAATACAATCACAATGACTGAGCTGCGAGAACTATAAGAAGAATACATTGCTTTGAAGGAGAAACAAAATGAAATAGAATCATATCCAATTGAAAACACCAGCTCAGTAGTGGCAAATGGAAGTTTACTTCCTAAAATGATTAACAATGTGGCGACAACCTCGCAGGCACAACAAGAGAAAGTGGTGATTGATAATCAGCAGAAGTTAGTAGCGATGGGCAGTCGAGATCAAGAAGAGTATGAAAGGGAGAAAAATTATTACAATCGCGGCGAAAATAGTAAGTTTCAAAGGCTTGATCAGCCGCAAGAAACCTATGGTGGGAAAAGGACAAATAACTTTAGGGGGCAAGGTAATCAGAAGATAGTATGGGAAGAAATCAAGATGCCACCCCTAAATGCTAGTATAAAAAAAGTTTGGGAAGCTATCATTTTGATGGAAAATATACCATCCCCATGGAATATGGGAAAGGAGCCACATCCAAATAATCGGAGCCAAGAATTTTGTCCTTACCATCACTTTTATGGTCACACAATAAATGATTGCAGGAATGTAAAGAGAATAATTTTAAGGATGATTGACCAAGGAAAGTTAAACCACTTTTTAGTAGGACATACACAATCTCAGCGATTGCCTCCAGCACCAGAAGTTCGCAGGGTAAATACTGTAAAAGGAGCAGAAACATTCGTAATAGAAGTTGGGGCTAAAGCAAAGAATTTGTTTTGTAATTCCATTATACATTCACACAGAACTATTGAGGATTTCCATGATAATGTTCTGAGCAGAGTCTTCGCGAGAGACACAGATGGAAGAGAGATAATGAATATTGCGAGAGCCTCGCCATTAGAAGAATGGCAAAAGAAAACTATATCTTTCACTGCACAAGAAGTACCTGATCCTGGCGAGCAGCATGATAACCCATTGGTGGTAAGGTTAGAGATAAATCCAAAGCAAGTAGAAGAAGAAGATGAAGAAAATGATGATGAAACTGGAGACTCTTGGGAAATCAATAGAGTTCTAATAGACACAGGCAGTTCAGTCTACATCTTATTCTATCATACCTACAAAACCATGGGTAGAAGAGACGAAGATCTAACACCATCAACATATAAAATCTATGGCTTTAATGGAACAGCTAACAAACCAAAAGGGGAAATTGCAATGCGGATTCCATTAAAAGGAATATCTTCAAAGATCTTGTTTTGTGTTGTGGACATTGAATCACCTTATAATGCCCTGATTGGTCGACCTTGGCTACATGGGATATTAGGTGTAGCATCTACTTTCCACCATTGTATTAAATTTCCTCATCCTAATGGTGTTGGAGTTATTAAGGGAGATTGGGGAAAAAGCAAGAAATTTTATGAGATTGATATAAAATTTTGCGAGGAAAGAGCTGAGAAGAATAGCAATTGGATGTACAACATCAAGCAACGATAGAGATGTGAAATATTGATGATTGATACAATAGAACATCCAGAGGAAGTTGATGACGAGCGTCTCGCAGATAAAGAAAAAACAGCAAAATGTAACAGAAAAGCAGAACCAGAAAATAGTAAGTAGAAAGGTAAAATGATGAAATTTAAAGAAGCTTACGTAGAATTTGTTTGAAGAAGATGCAATTGAAAAGAGTACTATGTTTGAAAAAATTGCAAAATTTTACAAGAAAATCAAAGAAATGAAATTTTATCAGAGTTACAATACTCGCGAGAAGCGCGAATAAAATTTCGCAGAGATTAATAGAATGGGACGAACCTTTATGGCGTGCACCTTAATTCGCGGATATAATTTCGCAAGAGGCAAATGTAATACCTAATAGTGCGTCATATAAGGGGGTATCTCTTTACATGACTCAGGGATATGGTTATACCGCTGCTGGAACCTGAGTCATACAGATGTTGGGGTTAAAGAAAACCTATCCAGGAGAGAGATCTTGGATTTCCAACTATATAAGGTTATACCCTGGTTGGACGACTGAGAATCTCTTTTAAGAAGTGCAAAGTATGACCAAGGCGCCTAGGTACACGGTTGAGCCAAGGGTGCCCGGGGCGTACGAAACTACCCTTTCCATTCTTGGTAAGTCTTGGCTATGATGCACTTGGCCTGGAAAAAACCCCACTTAGGGTGCATTCTTGTAACTATAAGCCATATAGGCATAAAGGACAAGAGGGTGCGAAAACAACTGGTTGTTGGCAAATCTGGATGGGAGGAGCTAGTATTGTATGGCCTATGTGCCCTCCTTGAAGGGGCAACCAGGGGGAGATAAGGGCGGCACCCTCCATTAGGGAGATGATAAGTGTCTAAAGACGGCAATGTCATGGGGATTTATGATCGCAAGAAAATTTAGGCCTGTCATATTGTCGCGTGACGAAAATTATACAGAGGCAACAAGCCAAAAGAGAAAAGTTAAGATGAGATCAATGGGTTTTTACATGAAAGTGTAAAGACGTCTTGCGGTTTCATCGCAAGATGGCAATGTCATAAGGATTAATTCTTGCAAGATAGTTTATACTTATCATATTGTCGCAGAGATGCTGAAAAAATATTGATAAGACAAGATCAATGGGTCAATACATGCAAATGTAAATACGTCATGCGATTTTTTCGCAGAAAGAAAAAATGTGGCAAAATAAGACCTTTAATTAGGAAGGCATGATAAGACCATAAGATTATTGCGATAATGCTCGCAAAATTTATGAGATTTGCGATTTTACGCATAGATAATAAAGTTATGCAATTATTGCTAGCGATAACATCGCCAATATTGAGGCAAATTTAATTTGATTTACAACTAATATCTAATATCTAATCTCTATTCAATTTTTTCATATTACAGATGAATAATAGAGGAAGGTATGGGAATGCATAGAATGGTGAAATTATTATTCATACATCATATGATAAAATTACATAGATGATACATTTATACAGATAATTAAAGGATAATAATTATGTTGATTGATTATGTTGCAGAAAAAGAATTATTTTCTAATTCGTACAGATAAAAGCAAAAGAAGTTTACACATCAAGTTGGAGAAACTTGCAGCAATATTACGAGAAGCATAAAATAAATGTACAAAATTTACAAGGAAGAAAAAGAGAAGAAATAGAACTAAGTAGATCCATCACCACCTTCATCAGATTTCTCTTCTTCTTCATCATTATCATTATTATCTCTATCTTCGTCAGATTTCTCTTCCTCGCCAGATTTTTCTTCATTACCATTATTATTGTCATCTTCATCTTCACTATATTCCTCAGCTTCGCTATCAGAGATAACTAGATTTGGGGAATCATCTGGAATTTCCTTTGCGAGATCGGGATATATAGAATGAAGAATACCATGATCATCACAGACCAGTTTAATGGCGTTATTACGAACACGGATAAGGGCGTTACTAAAATTCGAAGCATTAATTTTCAATTTTTCCTTCAATCTAGAATACTTTTCATCGCGAGAAGATAGATTTCTAGTGAGTTGGCTTTTTTCTTCTTCTAGCTCATCAAATCTTTTACGATAGTTCTTTTCGGATGTTGCGAGCAAATGATAACAAAGTTAATACATATAAGGATAATTCAATGAGAAAATAAATTAGTGAAATCATAAGAGTGATAACCTTATCTTTCATAAATCATGTCTTTAATTAAAGCCGCTTGTTCAACATGAAGACTGACATCTACACCTAAATTAGTTCTGGCATTTTCAAGAACTTTCGCAGCCCAAGCAAACTCCACATCATTATTTATAAGAAGACGAGAATGAATTTGGTTTTCTCTTTCAATAAAACCCTCCTTCTCGCGTGTAATCCCATCCCTTTCAATTTGAACTTCAAGAATGGTCTTATGGAAATTTGCTAAGGTTTCATCTCCTTGTCTAGATATACGGTCTTTATCTTTTGAGAGATCTTTGTTTTTGGCCTTTAAAGTTTTAATCTCAACTTTGGAATTATGATAAAGTTGTTTGAGTCTGTGAGTTATATCTAAACAAGATCTTTAGTCAATTTCTAAGAGGAAAAACTTAGATCTGAGTTCATCCATGGAAAGGGAATTAATATTGGAAGGGTTATTTAAAGAATTATTAAGAAGTTCTAGAAGAGTATCATTGTCTATTGGTTTAGGAAAAGAGCGAATGGTTAAAGCCTCATCAGTGAGACCATAAATGTCTGCGAGAATGATAAATCAAGTAAGAAAGAATAGTTAAATATAAAATTATGAAGGAAAAGAAGAAGGTTATCATACCTAAGAGTTGTTTGTTAATAGTATCAAGATTGGATACTTTGAGCGATTGTTGAGAAAGATTGTTCTCAAGTTCTTTATTCTTCTCGCGAAGATTAGCAAGTTCAGCTTCCATTTGTTCATTCTTCTCGCGAAGATGAGTAAATTCAGATTTTAGTTCTTCATTCTTTTGGTGAAGAACAACATTATTCTGTTGAGAAAATACATGCTTATTGTCTAAATCAGAAGCAACAGCAAAAGCATCTCTTCCAACCTGCGATAGAACTATATAAGTCAAGATCTGGCAAAAATATCAATAAATACGTAAAAAGGATGAGCAAGTAGAAACATACCAGGCTACCAAGCGAATTCAGGAGACTTGGAGACAGCAATCTTGAAACCCCACGAAGGGAATCACTATCAGCTAATATGAGAGCATCGCAGACTTTGGCGAGAGACTGGGATATTCCATTAATAGATTCATCTCCATACTCATTTGGCATACCAAATGTATTATTTCCAAAAAAAATGGATAGTTGAGCCATTGCAGACTCAGAACAAGAAGAATCCTTTATGGAAGGAACGTCATTATAAACGCCGAAATTATCATTATCGCTGTCCTTATCAAAATCAACACTTAAATTTTCTGGAATAGGTTGAGGAGTTTAAGAAGAAGGGAGTTGGGTTTTTCTTCTCTTTAAGGGAAGATCGTCAAATTCTTCACTGCGAGTAGCAGCAGGCTTCCCTTTGGGAGGGGCATTGTATCTCCCCTTGAGATCATTTGAAGATTTCACCTTGGTTTGTGGTTCCATTGGTTTTAATTCTTCAATTACCTGCGAGCACAGATAAAGATAAGAAATAAAGGCAATAATATATTGTTAAGATTTATAAAGAAAATATTTCTTACTTCATCTGTGATTAATTGAAGAGTTGAAGGAGTAGCATGTTTCCTAAACTTCTCATAGTAGGCCTTCAATCTCTGAATCTAGTAAATAGGCATAATCAGCGAGAGCATAAAGATGTGAAAATCAAAGAAAAATAATAAAAATAACTTGTTATGTGAAGAACTAAGGAAGACATACTTCTTTCTCTTTCTCAGGCCAATAGAACACCCATGGTTGGTATTCCACGAGATTTGCAGGCAAGGCATGAGAGCCAGAAATATACGGGCCCTCTAAAATCAAAGGAAAAATAAACCACTTTTCATCGCTAGAATGGAAAGGACCTTGATTAGTATTTGTATGCCAATCTATATCTAGCATAAGAGCTTTATCTTTAGCAATCTTATCTTTATTTTGCAAGAGGACACCCCAGCAGGTGCGATCTCTCTTCATGAGGATTATGTCATAGTTGATGAAGAAATTATCCACAGTATACATCGCGGGAATGATTGGAACATCTTTGAATTGAGGATTCTTCGCAGCATAAGGGTAGCGAGATCCTTTATTGGCACCGCGAGAGGCATATTCAAGTAGTAATCGAATACAATCTCCACCCAGTTGATATACTGCTCGCGAGAATTTCTCGTGAGAAATTATTTCATAAAATAAGGGAAGATCCGGGTCATAGAGAGGAATTGGAAGACCAGCGTCAAGTTGACCTAGCAATACTATAACTTTCTCGTGAGAACATTGATGATCAGAAAATAATTTGATGGAAAGCTCGGATTTAGGACTTTGATTTGGAATCGTAGACAAAGTAAAACCTTTACTTTTGAGTTTTTCTCGCATCTCACCAAAAGCAGTCAAATTTTAAGCACCAGCAGCAACCATTTTTTAAGTATGGGAATGAACAAAAAGATTAAAAAATAAGAAAGGAATGACAGCGATAACAGATGCGCAATTTACGGAAGAACAGTAAACTTGCAGAGAAGTTACGGAGAGAAATAAGGAGAAAGTAAAAGTGGCAAAGAAAAGAATGAAAGGAGTATTTATAGAAGAAGAAATTTCTCGAAGAAGATGAATGCAATAAATGCTAAGAAAAGACATGAACGGTCAGATCGCAGCGGTTAGAGAGGACGTGTCATAAATTTATTAGAAGAGAGAATATGTGAAAACAAATTTGCGAAGGATCTGAGAAACGTGTCAGAACAGAAAAATCTGAAAAGATAAGTAGTTGCGGCATTTTAAAGTTCTCATGATCTTCTCTTCTTCGCAGAAAAGACATGAGAAGAGGCAAGATGTAGGACCATAATATCGCTACAACACTTCTCTACGAGATTAACAACACTTCTCAGCGAGCATCACCGCAAGCTTTTTAACAACACTTTGCGAAGTGTCACAAAAGCAGTCAAAAGAGTGACGTAATAGCTGACGATTGAAGAAAACATAAGAAAAGCATGTTTTTCCCGCGATGGTTACAAAGCTTGCGATAATGAACATTGTAACTATCACGGTACAATCGCAGAACAAATCCTAAATAAGAGGAAAACTTAGCTGTCATCCATTATGTAACTACCCTATAAATAGAGACCCAATATGTCCAGAAACGGATGATGTATTTTTGAGAGTTGAGAAAGTCTTGAGGAGAGAGAAACTTCAAGAGAAAAGTTGTATTCTTGAATTCTTACATTTCCTGTAAACATTTCTGAAAATCCAATAATAAAGTGTCGTTCATAATCTTCAAATTTGAGTTGGTTATTACAAATTCTTAACAAGGGTGTAGTGTAGGATTTCCTGCAACTATAAATTTGTTAAAACACATCAATACAGTTTTGTTAAGAGTCATCAATGGTTAAAAAAAACAAGGTAAATTCCCACCTTGAACCGCACTCAAACCTTAACCCCTGAAGTTCGCCAATCAAAGCCAAAGATACCTTAAGGACATAAAAGTTAAGTTAGAAAGTAGAACAAACTCAAAGAACACAGACTATAAAAAAAACACCTCAAACTGCTCTGTCTATAACCTTATCATATATCACAAATCATAGCATTTGAAGTTAATAGAAGCATTAGGGAAAGCCCTAAACATCAACAGTGGAAATGTGAGTCTAAACCAAGATACAGAAACACCCAACTCATATAAAGAAGTGCTGCCCAGGTGAAGAATGAAATCCGTCAAAACGGACATATATAAATCATTACAAATTGACCTGACTCTTAAACATGGAGTACAACATTCAATATCAGTTCCGAATCATTGCAGAAAACTCTAATACTACCAGTAACATCTTAAGCCAAAACAAAATGTGAAGATGTCAAATCTGTTGAAATCATAACCACCATGGTTACATGACAGTTGCTACACAAACGACATACTTCAATCACATAATTCTAACTGTAATAATGATTGTCATGCTGGAATTCTTGTTCAAAGGATAAACTAATACTTATCAGTAGCAATCCAAGGCTAATTTAAAATGAAACTGTGTCAAATTGTTGAGAGTAGAACTACCATGAGTATACGACAGTTGAAACTGAAACTGCTCAAAAAGTAACAACTAACAAGTGAACTGGATACTCAAACCAATTTGAAACATTACTCAAAGTCATAAAATGATCAAGCAATTATCTTCTATCCAGTTCAAAATCTAATATGCCTAAGGCAAGCCAAAACAGTTCTACACAACATAGGAATAATCTAAAACAATATTTCTACTTTAAGTTAGCTAGTTTCCTGTGAAACCCAGTCTACATGATGTTTTACAGATTCAGTTAAGGCATAAATTCGATCTCTAACAAGTTCCAAATTCCTTCACTTCTCAGTAACTACATAGATAGGATAACCAAAATCAAATAAAACCCTAATTAATTTAACATAGAGGTTGACAAGCTCAAAGTAGAAACAATGGAAGGAGAACCAGTCAATAAACCATCGTAAAGGGTAGAACCAGTTGAAACAAGAATAATTTAAGTTTATTCATACCTTCAATTCATTGATCAAGAACAAAGAAACCCCCTTTTCAATTACTCCCGAATATCCATGGAAATCAGTAGATTAGAACATGTAATTCACCACTTTCATTCACTCAAGATATAGGTAAAGGTTGTGTACAAATGTTCCAGACTTTTGATTGATTTCCTTTTTCACTTAGATTTCTCGCCTATTTCTCTCTGCGAATTTTTTCTACTGAGACCCATTACTAAAATTTCAAACAGATATGTCTTAAAAGTTTTACCACAACTCATCTCCAAACATACCCCACGGAAAAATAAATAATAAAACCACGGTGTCAAGAAGAGGGTCTGCCACATACCGAAAGCTGGTGTTGACTAAGCTAAGGAAAATCAGAATTACATCGGTTCAAACACGTCCCTAGGATAAAATGACACCTTCTAACAAGCATACCAAGACAGAAATTAAGCACCCTAATAGTAAATTATAGAAACAAGGCAAAAAAAATATCCAACCGCATGGTTGGTTTTCCAGAAATAACGAGGTACTAGTGACACAAAGTATCACTAAATGCACCTAGATAAACAATAAACAAGAAACTAAAAAAAGATCACTACAGTTTTGGTCTGGCGGTCTACGACACGTATGTTCAAACACACGATGGAATGTGAGCAAGTCGTGCAATCAGTTGAAGGAGTTAACAAAGTAGAGGGTGGAAAATCAACCAAGTCTCCGCACAATGAGCGCAACTGGTTTCAAACACTATTTCCATCTCTCCACTCTTTCACTCCATCAACTGTCACACTTCATGGGATCATGGTATCTATAATTCCAGCAATATAAATAAGTCTCTGAATCATGATTGAAACAAGAACGGCATCAACAAAATCAACAACGATTTCACGCCTCACTCATCAATTGAGAAATTACTCTCAACTGGGTAATTTCAATCATTCAGAGCTTATCTTATTCAGAATTCACAACACACCTACAATCTTGGATTACCATTGATTTCACACATTTCTTAGCTTCCCTCCTACAGATCAACCCATCCTCTCTTGTGACCGAATTTACTCTGGAACGTCCATTGTCTTGGTTTAGGCCGGAGTACTACAGATTGATATCTCGAATTCAAAGCACCCCCTTCACAGCGGTGCATCTGTGTGAGGTTAAACATTTTACTCGATTCAAGGAATCTCCTCTGCACGGTCGTCTCTTTAATTCCGCAAAAACCAGCAAATCGTTTTTCCCCATCTACAGGGGGAGTAACATATCATA
This sequence comes from Papaver bracteatum, assembly GCA_023529315.1. Taxonomy (NCBI): domain Eukaryota; kingdom Viridiplantae; phylum Streptophyta; class Magnoliopsida; order Ranunculales; family Papaveraceae; genus Papaver; species Papaver bracteatum. The sequence continues at coordinate 1,972,889 of JAJJWX010003262.1, forward strand.
TGATTGGGATAACAAAGACGTGTGGATTGAAAATCTGCCTATCTCACCTTTAGGGGGGGTATGAGCTTTGTTATTATAATGTCAACATTGGCATTTTAAGGAATAAATTAATGCATGTTATGTGTTGTTGAATTCGTGAATCAAGCGTATGTGTAATGAATTCTTATAATTTGTTTATCCATATGATTGTAAGAGTTTTGTCACTAAAATTTACAAAGGGGGAGATTGTTAGAGCACAGCTCGGTTGCACCCACCAAGCGTTGGTATGTCAAGTTTGGTTGTCATATTTTAGTGAGCCAAAAATTATTTAAGAGTCGCTTGATTTAAATGTACTAGAGTCAACTTCGTATAGGTTAGATTGAAAGTATTAGGATGAGACATTACAAGTATTGTGAAGACTTGAATAAGTGAAGAAGTACGGAGCCACAACGACAACATAATCTTTCCACTTGAGGTTAGTGATATTTGACTTGAATTGTTTCATTCCCTAACATATCTTTCAAGTCGTGCATATTGAAAACATAAAAAAAAAAGAATCATAAACACTCTAGATAGACATAGTATTAAGGAATACAATATGAAGTTTCTTGCTTAACCATTAAACTTTGTATATAATACATCGACATAATCGTATGAATGCTATTGTGATTATGTATGGGTATGAGGTGAGGATTTCATCCTAGAAAATAATATTTTTACATGTGTTTTAAGGAAGTAAGTTCATGATATGTGTTTTGAACCGAAAAGGAAATCGCCAGGCATTATTGGGGTTGTTCTTCATTGCATATCTTATGAACGACCAATATGTGTGATTAGTATAACCGCTCATGACTTGTTTGTGTTCTTGGTAAAACTATTCACATGAGGCTTGACTTATGTATTGGTATGATTTTTATTAGTGAAACCGATCTTAAGTAATCACTTGGGGTATGATCGGGTTGTGAGTGTCTAAACTTATTACTGGGATAAGGGGAACCGATCCTAGTAAGAGGTGCATTGCATCACAAGAGGAACCGATCCTTGTATGAGGTGCAGTAAGGTTTATGGAAGAAAGGGGAACCGATCCTATGAACATGTGCAACACGTTTTTTGGAAGGGGGAACCGATCCTATGGACATGTGCAGTGCATACAAGTTAGATACCAAATATATGTAGGGAACCGTAACTAGTTCCTAGTCAGCCGTATCTTTGGTATGCTAGTGTAACTATACACAGTACTCACATGGAGGTAGAACCGAAACTTGTTTTGGTAGAACCGTAAACCCATGAGTTATGATTGAGTGGTACTTTATCAATCACATAGTTCTTAAAAGTCAGATGAACCAATTATAAACTTGTTTGGAAGTGTGGTAAATCGGTTTCAAGTGAGCAAGCATGGAAAAGACTTGCAAGAGTAAGATGTCGTCACACTTTGAACACGGTGCATTAATGCTTATTCTATATTGTTCAAACATATTCCTTAACGTCTAAGAAGGAAGTAAATCCCAAGATCGAATTTAAATAAGTTAAGAATCTTTTTAATTAAGGGTTTTTAATTATATATGGAAAATAAAAATTAGTAATGTGTATTTGATAATTAAAGATTTTCCAAGGAGATTTCTATCATTATTTATGGACATTTCATTCACATGAATTATGAAAACCGAATTTGGTGGAGTAATGAAAAATATGTTGAGAATATTTTTGGTTTTAGAAATTCCTCGGTGCCCAAACTTCCTTGTCTATAAATACTTTGAGTTTGCATTTCTAGCAATCTAATCCTGCGTAACATTAGACTTACTCTTTTGTCTTTATTACTGGTGAAGCCGCCTATCAGAGAGAAGAGTAATCTAATTAGATAAAATCTCTTACGGCCACTCAATTTAAAGTCTTCTTTGGGATTGAGAAGCTCTAGCATGACCCGTTGGTGGGAAACTAGATATTGCGGGTTATCTTTAGTTTTCGTATTGATTTGATTGACTAGCGGTGGTTGAATTTTGATTGCACCTAGTTTGTTTATTATGCTTGAGAATCGTCTCTTCTGATATAAGATTCACTCAAACTAGTTCAAGGTTTCGACAGGGATCTTTAGACTGTTGTTAGATCTAAAGACGATCTTATGATAATCCATTGTTAACAGACTCCATTATGTGTGTGATTGATCACAAGAGATTCAAGTAGTTGTGTTCAGGTGTTTATTGAAGATCTAAGAAGATTTGAAGACAAAGAATATATTGAAGATTTCTGACTTGGTTTTTTACAATCTTTGGTGTGCACAATACTTGTTTGGGAAAAAGAGGATCCGACTATAATTGATTTATCCTTTTGGGTATTTTGATAGAATAGTTGAGGAAGATCGGCATCAATATGATTCCTTGTGATTAAAGGTATTGATTGGCTTAATCTTAACGATTGCCTTTGGGTAATTGAATATAAGATAGATCTTGGAACCTGGCAAAGGAGTTTATGTTAAGATAAACAAGGGAACCTTTGCGCAACTCATATCACTTGGTTGAAGAGAGTTGATACCAAATAGACTTGTTGTTCCTTTACTGTTTGGAATACGAACCAAAGGAATTGGTCCAAGTACGTGACTTGTTTATAGGTTGGAGGCGTGGGAATACCTACGAAACTAGGTGAACTATAGGTTTAGTTTCTTTGTCTCAACTATACGGAGTTGGTTTATTTTGTATAGCAGCTTAATCCTGAGAGTATTCAATTCTGGACTAGGTCTCAGGCTTTTTCTGCATTTGCGGTTTCCTCGTTAACAAAATCTTGTTGTGTCATTTACTTTATATTTCTGCATTATAATTATTTTATTATAATTAAAGTAAATTGCACAAACGTTAATTCCTATTTACTTGATACGTGAATCCTATTGAGTTTGGTTAAGTCTGAACCTTTGTATCAAGTAAACACACTTTGTTGTTGTATTGTCTCGATCTCGTATCCATAGACGATCACACAAAGTGTGAACCGATTTGTTGTATTGTCTCGACTCAGTCCATAGATAATCACTTTCATGGAAAGACTTATAGGAAGGAAAAGTAATAGCTTGAGGTATATTTGGGGTACCCTCGCCTTTTCAATATAAGCCTGTGTTGTCAATTGGTTCATGTTCACCTTGATTTCTATCAAAATATGAAACAAACTTGTAGGTTTATCTGTGGGAGACAGATTTATCTATCATCGTATACTTTTCTGTGTGATAAAGATTTGTTTATTCAAGTCTTTGACTTTGGGTCGTAGAAACTCTAGGTTATGGGTGAGATCAGCTAAGGGAATCAAGTGTGTAGTATCCTGCTAGGATCAGAGACGTAAGGAGAATAATTGTACCTTGAATCATTGTGAGATTGATTAGGGTTCAACTACAGTCCATACCGAAGTTAGTTTGTAGTAGGCTAGTGTCTGTAGCGGCTTAATACAGTATGATGTTCAATTTGGACTAGGTCCCGGGGTTTTTCTGTATTTATGGTTTCCTCGTTAACAAAACTTCTAGTGTCTGTATTTTTTCTATTCCGCATTATATTTTGTTATATAATTGAAATATCACAGGTTGTGCGTTGTATCGATCAATTGTGAAATCCAACCTTTGGTTGTTGATTGGAAATTGATTGATCCTTGGATATTGGTCTTTGGTACCATCCAAGTTTATATCTCTTATATTTGATAAAGACTCACTGATTTCTATTTGTTTGAGTATAGATCAAATCGAGAGATAGAGATATTAACTCCTTGATATACTTTTTATTTAGATTGAGTCTGACTATCTAGTTGATTCTCTTAAAAGTATTTTCAAGTTAGTCCATACATATTGCTAATCGAAATATTAGGTGAGGTTGTTAGACCCCCGCATTTTCAGTAGATTTCTACACGAAAGAAGAATGTCATTTTTTTTAATGAAAACCCTATCAAAATTACTAAACTACTTTTTATATAGAAACGGCTAGGTAACCCTGCCTTTTTGTTTACTCGGTTAATAAAATTTCATTAAAAATCAAAAATATGTACAAAGGCTAAGGCAATGCCAATCCAACTAGCCAAAATGGCTATTTAGACTAACACATCATATTTGAAACGATAATAAACTTCACCAGGCCACTCCATAGAATGAATGAATGTTGGCATGTCCTCATTAAATTCATAAATATTTTCAGCCAACAAACATGCTTGTTTGGCTAAGGCATATGATGTAAAATTAGCCTCTCTGTTACTATGAACATAGTGAATCTTGCTATAAAATTTATAGGTCATCTTCCAATTCTGAGTTAGTTTCCACGATAACCCTCCCTTTTGTAAAGCTTGAATGCAACTCATCGAATCATATTGTGCACAAATATTTTTTACGTTCCATCTCTTGGCCAACATCATGCCATAAATAATAGCACACACTTAAGCGTAAAAATTACTCTGCTAGACAAGGCCAACACATAAAGCACCAAGTACTCTAGAGTTGCCATCTCTAAAACTAACATTTGCACCAGCTTGTTCTGGATTCCCAAGCACAACTACATCACAGCAAATCATAATTTCACCATGTTCTAGAGGAGACCAACAAATCTCAACATGTGTGGAATTTTTAGACGATCTATGTTGCACTTTGAAATAATTCAGAATGCGCAAATCATCAAGAGTATTATACATATAGCCCTTCATTGTAATAAAATTATCACAAAAATTAATAGTCGTACCCTCAAAGAAAGCTTTATTACGCATCTTCCATAATTATGTGGTGATTGCAAGATTTGAAACGAGACACGGGTCCTTAATCATCCTGCTCTTATCTTTTGCAGCCTTGTAAGCGGCCACAATATCTTCACTTGGCTGCAGATTAAAAATTCTAGCTTCTCATGCCCAAATACGTCTAGAAAATCTGCAATGCCAAATGATATGGCTAAGTTCTTGCACAGGCTATACCGAGTTGGCATATCCCTGCCCATTTTCTTGATCATTTGATCTTCAGTAGCGCAACACTCCTTCCTCCAGATATTTCAATATTGCACCGCCAAAGTTGGATGTACAATAGAACAAGATAAAAGCAAAGTTGCAGGCTGTTTTTCATATATTGTTCTTATGGCATCCTTTGCAGACTTAACCGGAAAGACACCCTTGCTATCTAAGTCTCAAATTTTATAATTTTATCCACCAACAATAAGAGGGAGAGTTTTGAGATCAATATCATATCAAATTATGAGTTCTAAATGGAATAAACCATTGGCCATCCACTATCAGGTCACTCACCTAGGACTTAATATCATTCGTCCCCAAAGAAGTTATACGACACCAATCTACTCACCACGATCAGCTAGGTAACCCTACCGAATCATTGTAATCGGCTAGGTCGATAAATTAATACATAGATGATTGTGACTATGTTCATCATAAATGAAGAACACCATAAAAAAATCGGTAAAATCTAGACGATTTTGCTAAATCGGATGAAAGTGATGATGAACTAGCCGGTTTTTGGTAGAAAGTGATAAAATTTGTAAGATACAGATTTATCGATGGTTAGGTATATGTATTTTATTTATAGGCATAAAGAATAATGCGAGGAACATACTATCTACGATTAGGTATATGTGACGGACCAGAAAATTACACCTAAAGTGCCTAAGCGTGCAGCCCATAACTCCCCTAATGCGCCCGCCTGATGCTAGTCACTGAGCCGTAAATCTTCACTCCTCACTTGACAAATGCACGTCCATTTACTTTTACAAACATGCTTTGCAAGCATGATGCTTTAGACGTAGTTTCCACGCCATTCCAAACTTACCATTGTCTTGTGAAGGGTATAAAGGCAATGTCGATGCATTATTGCATGCATCACTAGCTTCTGAGTTCTGTCCAGACATAAGGCATACCTTGAGCCTGTTCACAGTTCATCGCAAGATTATTTTTGTTTCCTTACTTCGCTTTAGCATTGCTGAAAGCATGCATTGATCTTTCTCGTGCCAAGAATGCATCAGCCAGGCTCATTCCATACTTGTATTGCATCATCCTTGTGATGTCAGTGGCTCATGCAAGCTCGCATAACTTGCATACCAAGTGGCTTCCTTTCTTGGCTATGCCCAATGCATAACTGACACATGCCTACATCAAACTACTTGATAGGAAATATTAGCATCCAAGGAATGGATTTAAACTAGCCTCATCAAGTATGACAACAATCATCCCTTACCTTGCTTTGCCAAGCTAGATGGATGAGTTACCATAATGTCGCAATCGCCTCACAATTAGATGATATGAGTGACAAGGTGCTGGACCACCGATGCCGCGACTCATTGTGGATGCCTATGTACCCTCATCCAACATCGGGACAAACAACTAAAGTTAACTCGTGTTCTAATATAGGCCAAAGGGTCTTTTGCAAATGATGCGCAAAACTGGCAAGATGCATGATGATGGTGAGATATTGGATCTTGGCAAATATAACGCGCGTAATACACCATGATGGTGCAATATTGGCTCCAAGCAAATAATCCTATTATCACGTAACAAGCTTGAGATAAACCTTCATCTCATGTCAATGACGCATCTTTGAAAACTTGGTCCCATGTCTTCAAATTCTCCTTAACCAAGCAACAGAGAAGATTACCTAGGGAATAGTTTACTACTTTGGTTTGTCCATTAATTTGAGGGTGATAAGTGGTGCTAAAACTTAAATTGGTCTTGACCAACTTCCATAAGGTACGCCACAAATGTACCACAAAGCGACTATCTCTATCCGAGACGATGACAAAAGGAATACCATGTAAACGGTAAATCTATTTAAAAAATAGTTGAGCTACCATGACCGCATCCGTTGTCTTTTTACAAGAAATGAAATGAGACATTTTGGAAAAACGATCTACCACTACAAATATTAAATCCATACCTCTTTGAGTATGCGGTAACCCCAAGATGAAATCCATGCTCGAATATTCTCATGGACGAGAAGGAATAGGAAGTGGCATGTATAATCCCGCATTAGTGGTCGTTCCTTTAGATACTTGACATATATGACATCTCTTCACATATCGATGAACCTCCTTCCACATTTCCGGCCAAAAGTATGAGCTAGAAACCAAGTACGAGTAGTCCCCATATGCCCCTCATCGTGAAGCTCCTTAATAATTTTCAATCTTAAGCTTGATTCCGGAATGCAAAGAAAATTTTTCTGATAAAGGTACCCATCGAAAAGAACATAATCACCATTGTGGAGTAACCTTTCATCAACCATAAGAGGACCAAAATAAGTATCATTTTTTTAAAAGCTCCCGGATATCATCGAATCCCAAAATATGAGCGCTCATTTTTGTAAGAAGAGAAGCATCTGCTACCTTATTTTGTACACCTGACTTGTGCTTGTTGGAAAAAGTGAAATGTTGCAAATAAGAAGCCCATTTACCATGCCTAGTAGAAAGATTATCTTGAGAATTGATATGATTCAATGCCATGTGGTCCGAAAATAAGATGAACTCATTGTAAATAAGTTAGTGTCGCCAATATTTGAGTGCTTGGACAATAGCATAAAACTCAACATCGTAAGTGTTATATGCAAGTCTTGCCCCATTTAATTTTTCACTATAAAATGCCACCATTTTCCCTTCTTGACTAAGAACCTCCCCAATGCATAGCTTAGAAGCATCACAATGAAGTTCAAATGGGTTATCAAAATTTGGTAATATTAAGATTGGAGATGTACTTAAATTTATTTTCATCAATTCAAAGGCTTCGTACGCTTCTTGAGTCCATGAATACTTGCCACCCTTCACGCATTCGGTTATTGGAGCCATTATTCCGCTTAATTTTCAATGAATCGACGATAGAAATAAGCTAACCCATGAAAACTTCGAATATCAAACAAAGTTTTTGGCTTGGGACCATTCCTTATGCATTCCACTTTATCTTCATCTACCGAAATACTATCCTTACTAACCACATAGCCGAGAAACAAAATTTTATCGTTCATGAATGCACACTTCTTCAAGCTAGCATAAAAAATTTGCGCCCGCAAAATCATGAGAACCTTGCGAAGGTGACGTATATGAGATTCCATATTAGGACTATAAACAAGTATGTCATCAAAGTAAACAACCACACACTTCCCAATCAACGGCCGAAGTTCTTGATTCATTACTCGCATAAATATACTTGGAGCATTTGAGAGCCCAAATGGCATGACCATCCATTCATACAAACCGTCTCTAGTCTTGAAAGCGGTCTTCCATTCATCTCCCACCTTGATACGAATTTGATGATATCCATTTTTAAAATAAAGTTTGTTAAAACCACATGCTCCACTTAATTGATCAAGTAAGTCATCCAAACGAGGAATTGGAAATCGGCACTTCAATGTGATTCTATTGATTGCCCTACTATCCACACACATACGCCATGAACCATCTTTCTTTGGTACTAACAAGGCTGGTATCGCACAAGGGCTAAGACTTGGTCTTATAAAACCTTTGGCTATAAGCTCTTCAACTTGATGACATAATTCTTCATGTTCTTTGGGACTCATCCGGTAGTGGGCTTTGTTGGGAAGACTTGAACCGGGTACTAGATCAATTTGGTGTTGCACATCTCTTAATGGTGGTAATGCATCCGGTAAGTCGATAGGAAAAACATCTTGAAATTCTTTGATAATTGGCTTGACTAGCGGTGGCACGAAATCATATGATGGAGATTCTTTAACATGAAGTATATAGAAAACTTCTTAATCATCCAACTCTTCTATGAACTTGTGATAAGTAAGTAGATTTTTACCATCACCATTTTGTGGCTTAGGCATAAGCTCACGATTGGGTATAAGAGTCAACTTATTATTACTCCACATGAACGAATATGTAAGGATCCTCAAGCTCGTCAACGCTATTAGACCGGCCAGATGTCGAATTATCTGGTATTAACTCGACTAGTTTAACTCGAACGTTAATTAATAGAAATTAATCTAAAAATGATTTAGATATGAAATTAGTATCGTTAGATAGGTCTCGAAAAGTTATGCGAGATGGACTACTCGAATGTATCATTCAGATACCAGACGAAGAATATATCATTGGTTTAGTTCTTAACCGCCTGGCTTCCCTTATCATTTTCTCGCGTGCCTTTAGCATTTTAGTCCAAAACCAATCGAAGAAACTTATCTCTTCTTATCTATTCTTTTATCCTCACTTCTTCTTCAGTTTCTCTATGTTCTTCTTTATTCTTCTATTTCTTTCTCTTCGTGTTCTTCTTCCGCGAATTTTAGAAAATTGATTGGAAGTTCCGTGATCCGTAGGAGGTGGAGAATATCATGCAGTGGTCGTCTGTGATGGTGATGGTGTATGTGGTAGATCTAGACTCGAATGATGAAGAGATTTATAAGCTAGGGTTTCTACGAAAAGCTCTGAGAAGAATTAAGAGATGGAATTATTGTTCTAGGAGAGGAATTGAGATGGGTTTATGTATAATTGAGTTATCAAATTAATTCAGTGAAGAATCAGGAGTTAGGGTTTATAGTTTTGGTTATTGTTCTGAAGATCTAGAAGATGAGTATGGATATATGGTTAGATTGAGAACAATGGGTAGATGTTTAAGTGAAGTATTGAGGTTGATTCGGCGATGGATTGAAGAAATCAGTAATTTAGGGTTATGTGAAGAAAAATAAAAGGGGATTAGAGTTTTGAATTCGATTTTAGGCTTTCATGGGATTAGTAGATAAATAATTGAAGGGTTGTTAAATTGATATAGCTGAGTCGTTTTGGTGATTAATCGAAGGATTATGGTTCATAAGAGTCTCAAAGAAGATTTAGAAGAAGAATTTAATAGTGGTGTTGGGATTTACTGAACTCATAAAGTTGAGGAAAAGAAATCAGAGAAGATGAACTAGCTGGTGCATGAGTAAATTGGTTTGAGGTAATTATTCTTTTCTGTGAATTTTTTTAAGTTATGAAGTTTTGTTGTTGAATGTATGGATTCATCTTTAGACAATGAATTGAGATGGGTTGTTTTTATGAATTAGGATTGAGCAGATTTGAAGGTTGTTGTCATGTGGTTGAGTTGTAGGATTGGGAGTTTATTTGTGGTTGTGTTGGTGATGACATTACATGAAGGAGTCCTGAGATATTTTTGAATGAGTAATGGGATTGCAGTACAAATGAAATAAATAAGCTGAACTCGTGATTGAAGCTGTTGAAGAACTGGGGTTGATTTTATTTTAAGGAAGGTTGTTGGATGTTGGCTGTGGTGAACTGATAGATAATGGTGGAGATTGTAATGTTTGGTTTGAGTGGAATCTTCTTGAGGTAATTGTTCTTTTGATCTGCTTAATGAAGTTCTTTAGTGTTATTGATTGAGTTAATAATTAAACTAAGAACTGAGTTGGATGTGTGTGTTTGTGAATGGTGTTTACTGAATTGTTGTTGGTTTGATAAGTACAAGGTCATGGAGTAGTTAAGGGAGTTGAATTGCAAAGTTTAACAGAATAAAATGAGATTGTTATGTTGTTGGTTAATCAGGTGAAATATTAATGATAATGTTTGTGTTATGGATTGACTTGTGGGTGAATTGTGATTGTGATAATCTGAATTGAAGTAGAAACATAATGTTTTGGTCGCAGTGGTTGAAGTTTGTTTGGGCAGGTGGAATGAAAATGGAATTAGAATCCTAGTGGTGGTATGTTGAGCTGTAATTGTAATCTGTGGTGATGGTTATGAATGTAAGAAATGTTACATGAATGGATGAATCTTCATCAGATACATTTTTGGTGTTGTGCATGTGTATTGGTAAGAGTCGAAAAAGCGAGGAAATGTTTATTTTAGTAAGTGATGGGGGTGGTTGCAGCTGAGAACTGTTGTTTGAGTTGATTCAATAGTAATGAATTATACTAGTATTACTATCTCAAGATAGATATATTCTGGAATGAGGATTCTAATGAGTTTGTTGTGAATGTAGAGGTATGGATGTAAAAAGGTGAAAGCTTGTTGTTACTGCAATTGCAGGTAACCAGTGTTTGCAATTGTATTTGATTATAAAGTTTGTTCTAAGATTCAATGAATTGATGTAATAAATAGTTTGGAGTTGATCATGAGTTAGAATTGTAAGTGTTAGAATTCAAGTGAAGTTGTATTTGATTTTAGGCCTATTAGTAATCCCATTCAGTTTAGCTGACTCGGTTATCTGACTGAGTTGAATCAGTGTTAACTCACTGAGTTACTGATCTTGACCTGAGTTGACTCAGTGACCGATTTAGATTTGACCTGGACTTTGATGTTGACTGTTAGAGACCGTTGACCGTTACGTTTGACCGTTAATTGACTCTGTTTGACCGGGCTTTAGATTAATGGGCCGGTTTAGTGGACTTGGGATTGGAATCTTTAAATATAATTATATAATTCTTGTGTGAGCCTTTGTGGCTAGTTTCTTAGACTTCTTGTGTGATTAACAGTTAGTTATTAACAACGATCGATTGAAAGGATGAACCGGTGGATCTCGAAGTAGGCGTGGCTTGCCTTCCAAAAAGGTGTGGGAATGCATTTGACTCTTTGTATTCATTATTGTTGCTTTTATAAAATTTTATGCTTAACAAACTCATGCATTGTCTGTTCTTGCATTCCATGCTTTGCTTAAAATGCATTATGTTAATCCAGTTGGTTCTGTGAATCTTTCCACGATTTGGAAAGGACATGTATTGTTTTGTTGTCAATATGAATTTTTATGGGAAATGCGAATTTCCACTTGTGGTATATAGGATACGCTCCTTCACATTTATACCTACTTTAATTCAGCTTTTATTGTTTAGAGTACTGGTCACCATGGTCTTGGTGGCGTCCATATCTATTAGGTGTGAATTTCCGGGTAGGGATTTACAACCATATTAGTACATTGTTTGACGAAGGATTTTGTTCCATATACATGTATGATTATTTTCAGTGACTTAGTCACTGTTTAATGTTTTCGGAAAAACATGTATTGTTTTCGGAAAAACATGTATTGTTTTCCAAATCTTGTCTATGTTTACTTAGAAGGTTAAATGTTAATTATTCCCACTTCAGTTTCTGTGATAGATCAGGGTTGCGCAGCGAAAGCTTCATGGGTTGACTTCGCTAGTTGATTAACTTCTATTATATTTATTATGTTGTATATTTTATTTAAAAAACCAATTGACTATTATATATGTATCATTTGAGAGAATATCTTGTATATATATTTCTGAGCGGGGTTAGCTTTGGGCTAAGTTTTTGTAGCAGATTTCTTAATTGAAAGTTAAGTGCATGTTTTAGATTTTAGTACCTCATTATTTAGTTAATTTATTGGATTAGTCAGCTGCTAGCTTAGGGGGCGCTACAGAATAGTTGTTTGTTCTCCCATCATGATTCACAAACCGATCATATTGCCAAGGCCTCCCAAGAAGTAAATGACATGCATCCATCAAAACAACATCACACCAAACTTTGTTTACATATTTGTTACCAATAGAAAAATTAATAAGACAACGTTTAGTGACTTTTACCTCACTCCCTTGGTTAAGCTATGATAAAAAAATATGGAGAAGGGTGTTCTTTTGTCTCTAACTTCAACTTGCGAACCACTTCTTCGGAAATGATATTTTCACAACTCCCCGAATCAATCACAAGCTTGCAAACTTTCCCTCCAATTGTGCAAGTGGTTTGAAAAATATTGTGGTGTAGCCATCGATCAACTTCATCGAGTTTTGGAGTAAAATAGTTAAGCAATACAACCAAACATGGTCCTTGGTCACCGGTGAGAAACGCCTCTTCCACTTCTTCGTCGGGTTCTTTATCAAATATTGGTGGCTCCGTAAGATCCAAATATACATCACCTTCATCATCACCATGAACAAGTAAGTTTTTCCCCGGGCGATCACTCTTCTTACATTCATATGCTTTGTGGACATCTTCTCCACACTTGTTACATTTACCTTGAAAGACTTTTTGAGAGGTATTGGGTTTTGATGGAATGTTAGTAGTTGGAGCTAGATTAGTTGGCATTGGAGAAGTAGTAGCTTTAGCACCTCCTTGAGTGTGAGTATTCCAATTGGCATGAGAAACTCTCCTTGCATATTGCTTTTCTAAAGATAATGCCCTTTGATATGCTTCCGACACCGAATAAATATCAAATAAATTTAAAGTATCTTGATATTGCATTCTCAAACCTCTTATATACCTTGCTACAAGTTGCTCTTCCGTTTCGTTAATATTGTTCCTTGCAACCAATTGATAGAAATCTTTGGTGTAGTCATTAATCGACTTGGACCCTTGCCTAAGATTTTGCAGTTGTTGATAGATAAGTCTTTGTATAATTATGGGGTAGAAATGCAAGTCTCATATGTTTCTTAAGCTTCTCCGATGCAATTTTAGCTTGAATTCTTCTCAACCTCATTTGTTTAAGTTTTTGCCACCAAGCGTCGGCTCTTCCTTAAAGTCTTGTTGCAACCAACCTAACTTTCTTATTTTCGGGCACTTCCTTGAAATCTAAGATTTCTTCAACCGTTGCTAACCAATCAACAAATTCTTCTGGAGCTAAACCCCCATGGAATTCCAGAATATCGACCTTGAGTCCACCTTCCCATCGGTTTGAAGTAGTAACATTGTGGTATCTCGATCTTTCTTCAAACATTTGTTGTCTCCCTTGTGGATGAACATGACTACCAAAAGAAATGGTCTCCTTATCCGTCACATCTTCTTCATAATTACGATGATGAGTTCTAGATTGCTCTTGATGGATATTTAAGTTACCAAGTCCTTAAAAAATTCTTCAAATTTTGCATCCACTCTTTGTTGCATTTCATCAAACACTTCATGCTTAAGGACTTCCAATTCTTTTTTCATAGAAATTTCACCTTGATTAACTATTTTTCTTGGAGCCATAGTGAAATCACAAGGAGAATGAACCCAATTTGACAATATTCCACAAAAAGATTCAAAACCCCCAATTACTTGACAAATAAAGAAGTAATCTCCTCTACTAATTAAGATCTTCACCACAACCTTCCCCAAAAAAATCAACAAAAGCTCTTGATACCAACTAATGTAAAGTATTACTTCTACTTGCAATAATAATGAAGAATTGAAACAAAAACACCATGAAATAAAATTACTGACCTTTCAATTTAAGCTTCTTCTACCCTTAAAATAAGGAAGAAACAAAAATCAAAGTTCTTCTCTATAATACTTAAAACTTCTACCCAAAATTAATTGGAAGTTACAAGTTTATTGAGGCATCTCCTTGCATCAACTCAACTCAAAGAGAAAAATTGAAGAAAAGAGGAAAACAAGGGTTCTAACGTAGTCTTTATTAAAACAAAACTTAGGAGGGGTAGAAGTAGGGATTCAAAAGACATAGTAAAGGTGAAGGATATAACAAGAAATAATACCAAAGAAAGGGGGAAAAATAGAAAAATAGATTAGCAAGGGTAGAGATGGTATTTAAGGATACCACTATGCATCAGCCATGATGGTGCATTGTTCAGTTCGGGCACATTGGCCAACTTGAATATTGCACCACGATGGTGCAACATTGCTCTCGGGGAGATACTACTGGCGTGATGCACTATGATGGTGCTAAACGGGCTCTAGGCCAATAATATTCCTCTTAAAACATTACATACGCTTGAGACGAAGCTTCATCTCATGCCAATGATGCCTCTTTGAGCACGCGCCATGTAAAAAGTGTGGGTGTTACGACATAGGCACATAGAAAATTCGACCAAACCGTGGATAGATTATATTGAAAAACATCACCCATTTACGACCAAGTCGTATAAATTTTTCCAAGCCGTATCTGGGTTTGTTCTTCAGTAGTGAAGGACAAACACATCTATGGCTAGGAAATTCATGTTTGGCCTAACTGTAGATAAGTCTGTAGCTCAAAAATTCCAACATATTTCAGTGATCGAAGACAACAACAAAAGGAAAAAATAACTGATTTTTCGGCTCTTATCACATGTAAACAATGCCTGGATTCTGAACTAGTTGTCGAGGTGTTTGAAAGTATAGATATATTCTTAATTGATCAAGGGTGAAAGGTAATCGGGTAATATGATTTAACAAGAAGGCTATTATTGGGGCGACACATTCCATTAGAGGGACGTCACCTAATAGGACAAAAACGGGTCACCCATAAGTAATTTCAAAAACCCCTTATCTCAAATAATTTTGTAATGACCAAACAACTCTTAATTAGTTAATTTTAATTTAATTTAATTAGATAATAATCAAATTAATGAATTTTGTTATATACTTGGTGAGTTCTGGGACAAAGTTTTTGTGGGAAGAAAAACTATAGAGAAGAATTTTCTTTTTTGGAGATTTCTTTCAAACCCTAGATTTTGATTCTAAATCAACAGGCATGCCTCTAAACTATCTCCCATGAGCTCAATTTCGCTCAAAATTAGCAAAAGTACGTTGAAAAATTCAGATTTTTCAACTTACTGCTCCTGTTACGGTTGGGTTTAAGGCTCGAAACCAACCGTAATCCCTATTTACGGTTAGGTTTGGATGAACTCCAAACCGTAACTGGTAATCAATGAGACAAAACCCAGTCGTAGAACCATTACGGTTGGGAAAATGGCACTACTAACCCAACCGTAACCCAGTTTACGGTTGGGTTTTACACAATTCCAAGCCGTAACTCAATTTACGGCTAGGTTCAAATTTTTCATTATCGACCGTAAATTTTCCTGTGATTTAGATTTTATTCCTACGGTTGGAAAAACAAATTTTACGGCTGGGAATACCGCATGCAAATTAGATTTACGGTTTGGAATCATCCAAACCTAACCGTAATATCTTCAGAAACTATAATTACGGTTTGCGAAGCCAACCGTAACACTTTCAGAAACACAACTAAAACCCTAATTTGACTTCGATTTCACTCAATCTAACCTATTTTTAGCACAAAAAACGAGAAAAAAAAGATGGGTTATCAATTAATACCCAACATAAACCATGGGTTCTTGTTGAGGAGTTTGAAATCGTGATTATTCAAATTCTTGATTCAGTTGTTGGTGATGAATTTGATCGTCCGGTGATTTATTGAGGAGAAAAAGATTAGATTTTTAAGTTTTTATTTTAGTTGAAGGGTAATCTAGACATTTTGTTTTTGTGTCAGGATACCCCATAACCACTTTTTTGGACACTAAGAATCCAAGTGAAGCCCCTCTATTGGAGTGTGACACCCCAATAATAGCCTTCTTTAACAAAGGGCAACTTAGTCGTTTACCATAGAATAATCCCAGCGCAACTCCTTCAAATTTCATGCGGCCCTTAAAATAGGTTTCTAGCAGTAGATAAATCAAGTTGGACTTTATCAACAACCCTTTGCCATCGCATTTTTCTCAGGGCACCTCAGCCTCCTACGCCTTCTTCTTGAAGAACCAGGTGAGGAAGTAGCCCCATGAAAGACTCACTTCAGCATGGGTGATGGGATTCTGGTGTATCTAGAACTTGTTTGGTCTCATTGGTTCACTATTATGGTACCTAGTTGAGAGCACAGTGCGGGGGGAAGCCGCAAAAAGAAAACAAGTTCGAGCTTCTAATTGATCATAATCTAGTAACATAAATAGAAAGGAAAATACTATATAGCAGCCAACGACTTAACAAAGAGAGAAAAAACATGTTATACGTATAATCACTTCAGAAAAAGTATGCTATACTTGTAATCACCCCGTACACCATTTTCATTTTATGGATTAACAAAAAATAAACAGCAACAGAATTCATAATTTTAGAAAACTGGTTAAAGTTGTTAAAAATGTGTTCCAAGATGAAAAACAATTCCTGGAAAATGCTTCATGTAGAAACTAAAGACTATATTTCTGGAACCGGAATATAGATACAAGATCTGAAAAAAGGCTTGGCATATGTTGGTCATTTGCTCCAGTGGTTTTTCTGGTGAAGATTGAAGAGTTACGAATGAAGCTTGTATCTCTCTCACTACATTGGATATTAAACCAACTTCAGAAGGAAGGTGTTAGCTTTCTAATAAGCGAAAGGAAGGGGTTTGTCATTCCAGTGGTAATATGCCAGAAGAAAAATTATGGCGATCATCATTATAAACCATAAGCCTTGAAGTACAAAAACCAAAATCGTCAATCCTGATGAACACACACAAGTCTAATTAGTACGTAAGCAAATATTAGATAAATAAATAAAACGAATAACTCTCATGCCGATTGCTGCAGCCTGCAAGCTAGCACAAGATACCATGTTTGATCCAACAATATATCTATCAGTTCCTACAGTCTCCATGGAGGTGATCACCTAGTTTGGTATCCTAGATGAACGAGAAAATTTTAAAAGAACAAGCATACCCTTAAGTGTCGTGTCTTCTTCAACTTTGGTCACCCTAACACTGGAGTCCATGGATGCAGAGACCAGCAATCTGCAGTTAGATGACAAATGCTTCACGTTCAACACAACTTGACTAGCATAAAATTAGCTAGAAGGATATAACAAGGCCAAGTGCTGCGCAGCATTGTTTATGAGAAAAATTTGAAAATTACAACCACTGGTAATTTGAAGCAAGGATGCTGACCTAGAATCTTCAGAGAACTTCAATGCAGTAACTAGACCAAGGTGTGCTTTCTTAATTATTGATGTCACTCGTGTATTAATGGATTTATATATCCATACATCTCCTTGGATTGTTCCGCTGCATGTTTACCAATTTGAAAAGGAGAAAAGGCCAATCAGATTCCTGATTAGATTAAATGTCAAGTGATAAAGTAGAATAATATCTTTATAACCTAAATAAATGAAATCAATCCCTGAAGTGAGCTCCATTTGACCATAAGTTGTAGAGCCATCAGGGGGAATAAGAAATATATGCAAAACATAAAAATGCAACACTTTCATGTCAGTTTCTTTCGGTTTTTCTGACACTTTAATCCTAGTTTGCGAAAGATCCGACATGGGTTTAATAAGACAAATATTTCAGTGAAGTATTATTAGAAGAAACGCCAGATACCTAAGGACAGGAAACTAGGGTAACTGAATGAACCATCAGAAGTAGAGTTTCTCTGAATAAAGGCAATACAGTCAGCACCTATCAGTTCTCGCACACAGGCACAGGACACAAAGCTATAGACAAGATCCCTGTGTTTAAAGGAACAGATAATATTTGCATCCAACAATTCTATCTGGGGTCGAAAAAGAGGGCCATGAGACTAAAGACACCTTAGGATAAGGACAAGCAGTAAAAGAAAAGGAAACTTTTACATGGCAAGGTGTTCTCCGTCAGGAGATACATTGAACGCAGAAATAGGGTCACGCACTAGGTGCTTCGATGACACTCTCGTCCATGAGGATGTGTCAAAGGACACGATACTGCCTCCACGATCTACACCAACAATATAAACAATAATCAGCCAAGTAAATCAGAGTGAAGATTAAAAAAAAAAAAAAAACTTTTGCATCCGGTGGCATTTTACCTCTCATTGCTGTAATGTAAAGAATCTGGGTGCCATTACCATTCACGGAAAATCTGCAGGAGGTGAAAACCTCATCCTGGAATGACAAATATATAAAATGAAACTCAAGTTTCATGAGCAGAAAACAAAATCAACTGAAGGGAAGCAGTCATTTCTGGTCTCTAAGCCAATAACTAACTTCTCACATTTTCCCTCAGTAAAGAAGCTACAACTGTTGCTGTTTCTACATCCCAAATCCGACACGGACCACCTCCCAAGGAGACAAGGAACCTCCCGTCAAGACTGTATGACAAGAAAATAAATATCAGAATTTTCTACATACAATAAAGCATAGCTTAATGCCGTCCAATTCTATAGAAGAAAATTAGTTAACCTGAAATCCAGATCCTTCAGAGTTGGGTGAGCATCAGCTTTATCAATAATAAGTGCCATACTAGGCCACTTGAAGACTCTCAAGTGGCCATCCTGCACAATGTTTTTAAGGGGTTGTATAAAATATCAACTGGATCGTAAGACCCCTGTTTAATATTACCAAACTTTACATTTATTAAACATCTGTATGCCGTATGGGGAATGGCTAATGAGAGATCATGAAGAAAAGAAAGAAGATAATTGTTTGGTGAGATGATTATATTACCTCACTCCCAACAGCAAGTGCAGAACCTTCCTCATTAAATGCCAATGCTAACTGTTGCCCAACATCTTCCAATTCTGTAAGCACCCTCTCAGAAGCTCTCAGGCTCAAATCATTTGTTTCCATGCTCGTTGGTACATTCCACTCGAACCATCTACATAATAGTTTCACTATATGAAGTTGACAGAACTTAGTAATTTGATAGTTACTACTATCCTAGAGGAAAGAAATCGGTAGAATACATCAAATTTATACCAAATACATGTTCCTCATTAGCTGGAACCAATGTTCATATTCAAAATTCCGTGAGAGCACGAATATGGGACGAGACAGTGACAGGGCAAACTCAAAAATAAAATACAAGTGAGCGCGATTCCAACCAATCCTAAATTGGGAAAAGATCTAATTGACAAAGATACACCATACCAAAAGAAATGGAAATCCATAGTGCTCTGTGATTCTTCTCTAAGCTAGTCGTAACATTCATGACTAAATATGATAGTGAACTGCACCATTTGGGAGAACCTTGTACAAAATCTAATTATGGAAGTGGCCAGAGCTTGTAGATAATACTTCATTCTTATCATCTGAAACTACTTGTTGAATCTAAAAATACTTGCGTACGACAGAATGAGATCTGTTCAACACTAACTAACATTACATAGTTGTTACAAGTTGAAGAAATACCTGCAACTTTCGGGGAATGCACAAATAAGGCCTTCTCCACCTGGATGAACTGCCATTCTATAAGGTAAAAGATTACCAGTCCCATGCCTAGCCACCTGAAACTCAAATTACAACCATCTTACAAAACTTGAAAACAACAAAATCAAATTTGACCTCTAACCAACATAAAAACCTATAAGAAAGCATTCAACTATAACAACAGATTTGATTGCACAAACACTTCTCAGCTGACGATTCAAATCCACATTACTTCATAAACCAGTATAATGTTATGAAGGGAAATTTGATTGTACACTGCTAACGAATCAATGAGGAGATCTATTGTGATCCTAATTTTCTAAAAGAAAAAAAAATAATAACTTACCGGAGTTTCGGAGAGAGAATTTGAAGAGGAATCGAATTGGGTTAGAAGTAAAGAATTTGGAATCCCACTACTTCCTGCACCACCACCACCAGAAAGAACCAACCATGAATTCTTCTTGTTAATTGTTTCTTCTGCAGGTTCACTCTTTTTCTCTTCTTTTTCTTCTTCTTGTTTTTGAGGATGGTTTTTCTTATTATAGAGATCCCTCAATGGAACCCAAGCAGCTCCATAAAGAGGAACTCCATACTTTTGACAATTTGCTTCCCCCATTCTTTCTTTCTGGGTCTCACTTGATCGCTGGATTTAGGTTTTCGCTGCAACAGTTTTTGTTTTGTTTTTACACTGACGAAAGAAGAATAACAGCTGGGACTGTGAGTTTATTTCAAGGTCAATTACTGAGTTAACACGGTATTCATTTCCACCGATCTTATTAGGATTTGCTATAGGCGCCTGATTTTTGATAAATGGAGCTGGAATCAGTTTTTCTGCAACCATACGGTAGTCGCCAGTTGTCACGATAAGTGAGGTGTTTGGATGCCAGAAGCAAAAATCAACCCTATAAATCAGAAATAAAAATAATTTGTTTCACAGAAGTTGACTTTTTTTACTTATGACGTCCAATTTTATTTCACAGAAGTGTTTCTGAAATTGTGCACCCAAACTGATTTCTGACTATTTTGCTTTAAGAAGTCAAAAAACAATTTCTTAACTGGAATCCAAATAAGTGAGTAACATTTGTAAATCAGAAACGAATTGAGAATGAAGTTAGAGATTTAAATGCAATAATTGTATGGTTTACTGATCAATAGCTTATGACGTCCAATTTTATTATTCCCGTTTAGAGTTACCACCAAGTATTACGTTTCCAAAGTTCATTTTTTGTTCTCTTTATTGCCTTATTCTATTGACATAATAAAAAAGTACAATTTTATTTGCTGGTAATCTTTTATATCGTAAATTGAATAGTGCTTGAATATGTAATACATTGTAAATTGATTAACATTGTCACACATTACTTTGATATGTAATGAATACTGAATACTGCAACTGTTAGAGCATAGCTCGGTTGAACCCACCAAGCGTTGGTATGTCAAGCTTGGTTGTCATATTTTAGTGAGCCAAAACTCATTTAAGAGTCGCTTGATTTAAATGTACTAGAGTCAACTTCGTATAGGTTAGCTTGAAAGTATTAGAATGAGACATTACAAGTATTGCGAAGACTTGAAGAAGTGAAGAAGTACGGAGCTACAACAACAACATCATCCTTCCACTTGAGGTTAGTGATATTTGACTTGAACTGTTTCATTCCCTAACATATCTTTCAAGTCGTGCATATTGAAAACATAAAACTGCGAAGCATGAACACTCTAGATAGACATAGTATTAAGGAATACAATATGAGATTTATTGCTTAACCATTAAACTTTGTATATAAGACATCAACATAATCGTATGAATGTTATTGTGATTATGTATGGGTATGAGGTGAGGATTTCATCCTAGGAAATAATGTTTTTATATGTGTTTTAAGGAAGTAAGTTCATGATATGTGTTGTGAACCGAAAAGGAAATCGCCAGGCGTTATTGGGGTTGTTCTTCATTGTATATCTTATGAACGACCAATATGTGTGATTAGTATAACCGCTCATGACTTGTTTGTATTCTTGGTAAAACTATTCACATGAGGCCTGGCTTATGTATTGGTATTACTTTTATTAGTGAAACCGATCTTAAGTAATCACCTGGGGTATGATCGGGTTTGTGTGTGTCTGACCAAATTTGGGAGAGGGGAACCGATCCTAATAAGAGGTGCAGTACATCACAAGGGGAACCGATCCTTGTATGAGGTGCAACAAGGTTTATAGAAGAAAGTGGAACCGATCTTATAAACATGTGCAACACGTTTTTTAGGCAAAGGGGAACCGATCCTATGGACATGTGCAACACATACAAGTTGGATACCAAATATATGTGGGGAACCGATCCTAGTACCCAGTCAACCTAAAAAATTGGTAAGCTAGTGTGACTATGCATAATACTCACATGAATGTAGATCCGAAACTTATTTTGGTAGAACCGTTACACCCATGGCTTGTGATTGAGTGTTACTTGATCAATCACATAGTTCTTGAAAGTCAGATGAACCAATTCTAAACTTGTTTGGAAGTGTGGTAAATCGGTTTCAAGTGAGTAAGTATGAAAAGGGACTTACAAGAGAAAAGATGTCGACACACTTTGAACACGCGCATGAATGTGTATCTTTGATTATTCAAAGATATTCCTTAAAAGCTAAGAAGGAAGTAAATCCCAAGATCGAATTTAAATAAGTTAAGAATATTTTAATTAAGGTTTTTAATTATATTTGGAAAATAAGAATTAGTAATATGTATTTACTGGTTAAAGATTTTCCAAGGAGATTTCGATCATAAATTTGGACAGTGCATTCTCAGGAATTATGAAAACCGAATTTGGAAAATATTGAATATCTTGATAATATTTTTGGTTTTGGAAATTCCTTTGGTGTCCAAACTTCCTTGTCTATAAATACTTTGAGTTTGGATTTCTAGCAAACTAATCCTTCGTGACAGTAAACTTCCTCTATTGTACTGTTTACTGGTGAAGCCGCCTATTTGGAGAGGAGAGTAACCTAATTAGGCGAAATCTCTTACGGCCGCTCAGTTTAAAGTCTTCTTTGGGATAGAGAAGCTCTAGCGCGTACCGTTGGTGGGAAACTAGATAATTGTGGTTTATCTTTAGTTTTCATATTGATTTGATTGACTAATGTGGTTGAACTTTGATTGCACCTAGTTTGTTTATGCTTGAGAATCTTCTCTTTTGATATAAGATTCACTCAAACTAGTTCAAGGTTTCGACAGGGATCTTTAGACTATTGTTAGATATAAAGACGATCTTGTAATAATCCATTGTTAACAGACTCCGTTCTGTGTGTGATTGATCACAAGAGATTCGAGTAGTTGTGTGTAGGTGTTTATTGAAGATCTAAGAAGATTTGAAGACAAAGAAGAGATAGAAGATTTCGGACTTGGTTTTATATATAATCTTTTGTGTGCACAATACTTGTTTGGGTAACAGAGGATCCAATTAATAATCAGTGTATCCTTGTGGTTGATTGGATTGATTAATTACATAGATCGGCATCAACACAATTCTTTGGATTAAGAGTGTTGTTGGCTTAATCTTAACGATTACCTTTTGGTGATTGAACTTAAGATAGATCTTGGAACCTGGAAAAGGAGTTTATGTTAAGATAAACAGAAGAACCTTTGTGCAACTCATATCACTTGGTTGAACAGAGTTGATACCAAACAAATTTGTTGTTCATTTACTGTTTGGAATATGAACCAAAGGAATTGGTCCAAGTACGTAACTTGTTTAGAGGTTGGAGGCATGGGAATACAGACGTAACTAGGTGAACTATAGGTTTAGTTTCTTGGTCTCAACTATACGAAGTTGGTTTATTTTGTATAGCGGTTTAATCCTGAGAGTATTCAATTCTGGACTAGGTCCCAGGGTTTTTCTGCATTTGTGGTTTCCTCGTTAACAAAATCTTGTTGTGTCATTTACTTTATATTTCCGCATTATAATTGTTTTATTATAATTAAAGTAAATTGCGCAAACGTTAATTCCTATTTACTTGATATGCAATCCTATTGAGTTTGATTAAGTCCGAACCTTTGTATCAAGTAAACAAACTTCGTTGTTATATTGTCTCGATTTCGTATCCATAGACAATCACACGAAGTGTGAACCGATTTGTTGTATTTTCTCGACTCAGTCTATAGGAAATCACTTTCGGAGAAAGGACTTATAGGAAGGAAAAGTTATAGCTTGAGGTATATTTGGGTACCCTCACCTTTTCAATTAGTATCAGAGCAGGCAAACACAAAAAGATATAACAATCTGTGTTTGGTCTGATCCATCCTATAAGAATGAACTCGAATTCTCATGAATCGACTTCAATTAACTTACCTCCAAGATTTGACGGAATAAACTATCTATGGTGGAAATCTGTTATGCGATCATTTCTTCAATCACGAGACTTTAATACTTGAATATTAGTCGTCGATGGTTATATTCTTCTAAAGATAAAAAATTTGGATACTGAGCTTAAACGCCTAGTAGATTTTTCAAACGAAGAAAAAGCACTAGCTAAGAAGAATTCAGATGGTTTGAATGCTATTATACATGCTGTCAGCCGTGATCTACAACATCATTTATCAACATGTCAAACTTCGAAAGAAGCTTGGGATAATCTTCAAATCGTGTTCGAAGGAAACACTTCAGAGAAATAAGCTATACTTCAAACTCTTACATCTGATTGGGAAAACCTTCAAATGGATGACAACGACACTTTTGAAGAGTTTCATCTTAAACTCTCTAAGATAATTAATGCCTCTTTCTCTCTTGGAAAGACTATTTCTGAAAAAGATATAGTGTGTAAAATTCTCAAATCGTTGCCTCCAAGATACGATTCTAAGAAGCATGCAATCATAGAAGAAAATTATCTCTCAATTCTATCATGAAGCACACTCGTTGGAAAGTTAAAGATCTTTGATCATGAATCACAGTCTATTCAAAATAAAGGAATTGCTTTCAAAGCTGAAAAAAATCCTAAAGCTTCAATGGAAAGGAATAGACAGTTGGATGATTCAAACGAACATATTGCAGGAAACTCTGGTGATGAAATCGAGCAATCATTATCATTTATTACAAGACAGTTTCGATATCTCTTAAGGAAAATAAATAAGATATTCATAAACGATACTCACCAATCTTCTCGACCACATGATCGAGTTCCTATCAAAAAGGAACATGAAGAATATGGTGAATATCAGCCACAATGCTTCAAGTGTAAAGGGTATGGTCATATTGCTAAAGACTGTCCCAATCATAAGAAATACACTGGAAGTAAGGCATTGGATATAACTCATGATGAGACCTCTGAGTCATACGACTCTGAAGAAAAGGAAACAACTAATATCGCATTAGTTGTTAATCTTATTTTTTCATCCTCCATTAGTGATTTACCCATTTTAAGAATGGACATGTCTTCCGATGTTATTAAATCACCTATTGGTAAAGGGAAAAATAAGATAAGATACAAAAACTATCTCAAAAACAGAACTATTAAGAGTTGCATAGGCAACCTAAGTCAACGTCAAGATACTTCGCTAGTTCAAGATAACAAGAGGAGAATTTCTCATATGATGCTAGATCAAGAACACTCTGGTTGTTCAAAGTTCCATAATAAGATAAATTCTCATACTATTACCACCTGATCGGTATTAGAATTCTTTCCTCACCATGTGTGCCAAATTCAAGTGAGGAAGAAGAAAATCAAGGCACTTTTTGTGTAGATTATGGAAATAAAATATAGAAATTGAAAAATATTTGATATTTTCGAATCTTTAGGAATATTATATTTTCGGAAGTATGATAAATATAAAGAGATCCTCCTCTTTCTGTGGTCTTTCTTTGTCCGAACCATGAGTCTGGATTCAACATCTTTGTATGAAAAGATGATATATCAAAATGATCAACCTAAGATTAAGTTAGGATCTTCTCTTGAGATTAGGAGTAAAATCAAAAAGGTAGATTGGCTTAGCAAAAAGGAAAGAGAGAATACACCGAAGAAAGATCAGTGTATTGAAGCATTGACACTCTTTTATGTTCAATCAAAGACAGAACTACATGCTCTTGCAGAATCCTTCACTAAAATTTCTCAACTGCAAGAGATTTTGGTAAAGCAACAAGGTTTTCTACTTGAAGAGATTCACAAGCTGAAGAATAAAAGTAGAAACCCACCTTCATTTGGCACTGATATGAAGGACTGAGTTGTATTAGAAAAATAGACATCAATTTTTGATTTCTTTCATTGATTGTATAAGTCTATTATGTATAAAAACTATTATGAATAAAATTATTTGATTTATAATTTTTTTTGTGATAGTTTTTGATTTACATAGCATGTGCTTGAATGCTTTATTATTTGCTATGGATATTTATGGGATGTTTGATTCGGTTTTATTACCTTGATATTCGATATCATAATATGTTGTGAACCCTTATGGTTTGGGTGAATTTTTGATTTAGCAGGATTAAGTTGTAGCCCATGTTGGTAGGCTTTTTCAAAGGATCATGATGGGTTCCTGTAGAAATAATATGTGAAAAGGTCACAATATGTTGAATCGGTTTTGGTTTAGCATAAAAGCATATGTGTTTTGACGGTTTTCAACTTTTGCTTACAACTGTTAAAACTGATTTTCAACCTTTCTCTGGTAAAGGTTGGTTGTTTTCATTCTTTTGTTTTTGCATAAGGATGACAACATAATGGTATTTCGGTATCAATTCTCCTTAGAAGAAGGAGATGCGATCATATTGGAGAAGTTGGATGCGAAATTGAGGTAACAATCTTGTTAGTTAATTGTTTTCCTGTTTGAGAAAAGCCTGTTTTTATTTGATATATTTATTGCTTTTTCTTAAACTAAATTGTTAGTACAATTGATATGTTTATTCCATTATGAATGTGTGGATATATGTGTGATTCAATTGGTTCCGGATAAGTAAAACTATTGTTATCTTGCTTTGTTGTGTGATATCAATCGTTTAGGATTACAAAAGTTTGGTGCAATTGCGGTGCTTTAATGTCTATGTTATTTCAATTGCTTCCAGTTAAGTAAAACAATTGTTATTTTGCTTTATTGCGTAGTACCAATTGTTTAGGATTACAAAATTTCGGTGCAATAATGGAACTTTTTATATGTTGTTTCAATTGCTTCCGGTTGAGGTGAATAATTATGCAAGTTGATTTATTGGTTTGTATGAATTATTTATGGCTTAACGAATGAATATATTGACGGGATGAGTTGTTTAGTCCAATTCGATTCCGGATAAGATAAACTAATTTAATTCTGATCTTAGTTAGACTTATAAAAGTGGAGGTTTAGGATAAGATAAACTAAGTTAATTCTAAAGGTCTAAGTTATATGGATAATTAGAACTTGATGAGAAAAATAGAGTTTATCTTTGTTTTGGTCTTATCGAATGAAGCAGTTGTATTTCTACAATCGGTTTAGCGAGGAACTAAGTTGTTTAGTTGATTTTTGGTTTACTAAACTAGTTGGGAAAATTTATTCGGGAAATTATTTCCATGATAACATATCAAAACATAATTACTTTGTAGTTTCGGTTTTGATATTGGTTATCAAAAATGGTATGTGGAACCCTCGTGCTTGATTCAATAGGTTGCAAGTTTATTTTGAGATTTGAAAGATCCTTTTCGTGTTTTCCTTTGTTTTTTTCGTTTTTTTGTCATTTTTGTGACAAAATAGGGGAAAACATATATGGAGTAAACAGGTGATGTTGGTATCAATTTTATATTGATTGGTGTCACTAGGGAAGAGGACAATGGTGCTTGAACGTTTATCTAACGAAAGAGGAAAATCACAGACTAAGGGGGAGTAACATATCATATGATTGGTATAACAAATACGCGCGGATTGAAAATCTACCTTTCTCACCTTTAGGGGGAGTATAAGCTTTGTTATTATAATGTCAACAACGACATTTTAAGGATTGAATTAATGTAGGTTATGTGTTGTTAAATTTGGGAATCAAGCGTATGTGTAATGAATTATTATAATTTGTTTATCCATATGATTGTAAGAGTTTTGTCACTAAAATTGACAAAGGGGGAGATTATTAGAGCATAGCTCGGTTGAACCCACCAAGCGTTAGTATGTCAAGTTTGGTTGTCATATTTTAGTGAGCCAAAACTCATTTAAGAGTCGCTTGATTTAAATGTACTAGAGTCAACTTCATATAGGTTAGCTTGAAAGTATTAGGATGAGACATTACAAGTATTGTGAAGACTTGAAGAAGTGAAGAAGTACGGAGCTACAATCACAACATCATCCTTCCACTTAAGGTTAGTGATATTTAACTTGAACTGTTTCATTCCCTAATGTATCTTTCAAGTCGTGCATACTAAAAACATAAAATTGCGAAGCATGAACACTCTAGATAGACATGGTATTAAGGAATACAATATGAGGTTTATTGCTTAACCATTAAACTTTGTATATAAGACATCAAAATAATCGTATGAATGCTATTGTGATTATGTATGGGTATGAGGTGAGGATTTCATCCTAGGAAACAATGTTTTTACATGTGTTTTAAGGAAGTAAGTTCATGATATGTGTTGTGAACCGAAAAGGAAATCGCCAGGCGTTATTGGGGTTGTTCTTCATTGTATATCTTATGAACGACCAATATGTGTGATTAGTATAACCGCTCATGACTTGTTTGTGTTCTTGGTAAAACTATTCACATGAGGCCTGGCTTATGTATTGGTATTACTTTTATTAGTGAAACCGATCTTAAGTAATCACCTGGGGTATGATCGGGTTTGTGTGTGTATGACCAAATTTGGGAGAGGGGAACCGATCCTAGTGAGAGGTGCAGTACATCACAAGGGGAACCGATCCTTGTATGAGGTGCAACAAGGTTTATAAAAGAAAGGGGAATCGATCCTATGAACATGTGCAACACGTTTTTAGAAAAAGTGGAACTGATCCGATGGACATGTGCAACACATACAAGTTGGATACCAAATATATGTGGGGAACTGATCCTAGTACCCAGTCAACCGAAAAATTTAGTAAGCTAGTGTGACTATGCACAGTACTCACATGGAGGTAGAACCGAAACTTGTTTTGGTAGAACCGTTACACCCATGACAATTGATTGAGTGTTACTTGATCAATCACATAGTTCTTGAAAGTAAAATAAACCAATTCTAAACTTGTTTGGAAGTGTGGTAAATCGGTTTCAAGTGAGTAAGTATGAAAAAGGACTTACAAGAGGAAAGATGTCGACACACTTTGAACACGCACATGAATGTGTATCTTTTATTGTTCAAAGATATTCCTTAACAACTAAGAAGGAAGTAAATCCCAAGATCGAATTTAAATAAGTTAAGAATCTTTTAATCAAGGTTTTTAATTATATATGGAAAATAAGAATTAGTAATGTGCATTTACTAGTGTTGATGATGGTTTTTAGCTTAGGGTTAAAATCGTAAAACCGTACATCCGACATGACGTCACTATGACCACTAGCGCATTTATTGAATCAATCAGCATGCCTATGTAAGAATTACCAGGGTACCTTTTGTTTATATACACGTGGCATGTTCCACGGCAGAACCCTTAGTATTGACTGACATCATCTTCGTTTATACCAATCCCTAATTCTCACATCACTGTGCCAATGGCAAGCCATGCCAGCCACGTCTCCGCGCCAAGGCATGCCAACCAAGCCAGCCGCACCACCGTGCCAATGGCAAACCATGCCATCCATGTGTCCGCGCCAAGGCATGCCAACCATGCCAGCCGCACCACCGTGCCAATGGAAAACCATGTCAGCCACGTCTCCACGCCATGGCATGCCAACCATGCCAGCTGCACCACCGTACCAATGGAAAACCATGCCAACCACGTCTCCGCGCCAAGGCATGCCAACCATACCATGCCAGCCACGTCTCTGCGCAAAGTCATGTCGACCATGCCAACCGCACCACCGTCCCAATGGTAAACCATGCCAGCCATGTCTCCGCGCCAAGGCATGCCAACCATGTCAGTCGCACCATCGTGCCAATGGCCAACCATGCCAGCCACTTCTCTGCGCCAAAGCCATGCCGGCCCTAAACCATGCCGCTGGCTGACAAACGAAGGGTTGAAACAATCAACGGCCACCCTTCCATCTGAGATGTAGATCTCAGACGTCCAAGTTCGCCACCAAACGCATGGCAACTTTCTTCCCAAAGCCAAACATCACGGTCTTCCAAAAACCCTAATTTTGTCCGTGCGTACACTATGCCAAATCCATGTCGGCCCTAAATCATGTCGCTGGCTTCCAAACGAAGGGTTGCAACAATCAACGACCACCCTTGCATCTGAGATGTAGTTCTCATCCGTCCAAGTTCGCCACCAAACGCATGGAAACCTGCGGCCCAAAGACAAACATCACGGTCTTCCCAAAACCCTAATTTTGGTCGCGCCTACACTATGCCAAAGCCATGCCGGCCCTAAACCATATCTTTCGCTGCCAAATGAAGGGTTGCAACAATCAACGACCACCTTTCCATCTGAGATGCAGATCTCAGTCGTCCAAGTTCTCCACCAAAAGCATGGAAACTTGCGGCCCAAATCCAAACATCACGGCTTTCCCAAAACCCTAATTTTGGTCGCGCCTACACTATGCCAAAGCCGTGCCGGCCCGAAACCATGTCGGTGGATGCCAAACGAAGGGTTGCGATAATAAACAACCACCCTTTCATCTGAGATGCAGATCCCAGCCATCCGAGTTCGCCACCATGGCAACTTGCGTCCCAAAGCCAAACATCACGGTTTTTCCAAAACCCTAATTTTGGTCGTGCCTACACTATGCCAAAGCCGTGCCGGCCCTAAACCATGCCGGTGGCTTCCAAACGAATGGTTGTAACAATCAATGGCCACCCTTCCATATGAGATGCAGATCTTAGCCGTCCAATTTCGCCACCAAACGCATGGAAACTTGCGTCCCAAATACAAACATCACGGTTTTCCCAAAACCCTCATTTTGTCCACGCCTACACCGTGCCCTAAGCTTGTCGGCCCCCCACTTTCATTGACCAAGTTGCTTCAAACTTGCCACGGTCTCAAAATAGGTCGCTATACATGCTAGCTTCCCAAAACTCATTAGATTCCCAAAATTGTTAGCTTCCCAAAACACGCTAGCTTCTCAAAACATGTTAGCTTCTCAAAAACGCGCCAACGGACCAAACATGCCGCACGACGCATACTATATGCACTAATTAGGGTTTGAACACGCCAAACCCTAATTTGGGAAAGTTGTTACCAACATCCCTCCTGAATTCTTCCAGAGTTTTACGTTCGGTCTGTTTTCACCGCCCGAACGAGCTCAAAACCTAAATATTCCCGGGTGGGGAGATTGAAAATTATTTTCCGTGCAGAATGGAGGGGAGGACCATCAAAATCCGAGTCCGTACGATAATTCTACATCGATTCTAGTAAAGGGCGGTAATTAGTATTTCAACATACCAAACCCTAATTTAGACAAAGCTGCAAGCGTTTCCCTTCCAAGCCGCACACTTCCAGCGGCTCCACTTCATGCCAAAACCACGCCGTCCATGCCTCCATGCTGCTGGCTGCCAAACGGAAGGTTGAAACCATCAACGGCTACCCTTCCTCCTGAGATGCAAATCTCAGCCATACAAGTTTGCCACCAAACTTGTGGTAACTTTTGGTCGCAATGCCAAATTCCATGGTTTATGCCAAAACCCCTAATTTGGCCGCGCCTAAAATATGCGTGAGCATGTTGGCCCTTCCACCATGCCAAGAATACTAGCACGTCGCTATGCCACAATTACTAGCACGTCGCTATGTCACGGCTACTGGCATGCCACCATGTCATAGCTACTGGCATGCCACCATGACACACGTAGCAACCTGCTACACGTTTTCCACGAAAACACTCGAGACATCAACACATGTCACAAACTGGAGGATGCTCATTAGGGTATTGGTTTGGCGGTTTACAGCGTGCGGCGTACGCTACGCCCGTTACAAGAAAGTGTCATAAGAATGAGTCGGTTAGTAAGTACAAGGAGTAATGGTGAAACGTTTCTTTCATTATGGAACATCAATTCCAGGCGTTACCCGTTACCACCTCCTTCTACTTTACTCATCCGTTTCCATTTCTTACGAGACCAGAGTACGTTTTGTTACGACTTGTATAAATAGGTCTTACCTATTTCTACCAAAAAATAAGTTCTCATCAGAAGCATACGACACTCAGAAAATAATTTGCTAGCTTTCCCATCTGCTCGCTTCCCGCTTTCTGATACAAGTCGTAAAACTACTACTCTTCCTGAATCAACTATTCTGGTCTCAACACTCTCTTCGCTTCCCTCCCCAAAACCAACCTTCTCCTTCACTTTGTGACCGAAGCAAGTTTGGAATGACCATTTCTTGGTTTAAGTTGGGTTTGTACAGATTGATCTCTCGAATCTAAAGTACTCCCTTGCAGTACATTGTTTAGGGTTTAAAATTATTTCTCACCCACACACCCGAAATTACCAAAATCAGCAGAAACCGTTGTCACCCTCAAATAATTGGCGACATAGTAGGAGATTAATCTCTCGGTTACAATACCGATTTATAATTCCCGATCTCATACTTCAACCCAGACATCAAGGTGGTGGAAGTAAACGAGCCGCTCAAGGATCGACGACTCGGTTACCAGTCATAACACGACAAGGAATGACTGGGGACTTCCAAGATGGTAGAAGCAAACGATCCGCCAAGGGATCAACGACTCCTTTATCAGATGACTCAGGGACGACTGTCGACTTTCCACGATCACGACGGCGCTTCCCACAAAACTCAGACTTGCACCCGGAAGATCCATTTTTCGTTAGGAGATCCAAAAAACCGAGTAAGTATCACTAGACAAAATACATGGTCTACTACTTCAAATATTCACAGAGATGATAAAAACCGATAGCCATATTGTTCCCATGTTTCATTTCATGCTTCCTACTGTCGCACAACATTCACAATACCATGGATTTCCTGAGATGCTTATGCTACTTATAATCATAACCAAAATAACATTATTCTAAAACAATTCATTCCAAAAGAATAATCCAAAACCCTCATAGATAACAGTTATCTATCAATTCAAATCAAACCATAAACTAGGCGCATTGTTTGCCTTTCAAAAAAAAAAATAACAGTCACCCACCCGTATGTGGCTACTTTGCATAATAATGATTACCCTTCACTATTCATGAGGTAGCCGACGTTACTACGGTGATATTCAAAGAGGAATTGTTTATAATGAAGTACTTCTACAAGTTTATGAAATGCATACCCATGGCTAGGGTTTACACCAGTTCAGAAGAAAAATATTTCTACAGATTTATGGAAGGAATAGGGCTAGGGTTTGCACCAACACAAGAAAACAAGAAAACAAATTAAAAAAGAAACGCTGGAGTACATATCTGGAATAATCTTGCCCACTTTATTTCTACCACGCTATCACTAACACCAGGACGTGATAACGAAGATACGAGATAAAAAGAAGAGACAACCCATTTCATAGGCATAACACTTTTGGAATTTGAATAAGGAAAGGATTTCTTGTTTGAGCTACGTATGGAAAGAGGAAACTGGGCCTGCAAGAACAAGCCAGTGCCGTGCCAAGCCAATAGTCTACGCCATGCCCAGCCAACAGTCCGCGTCATACCAAATCCAAGCCAGGGTCCACGCCAAGCCAGCGCATATTCCAAGATGATCCAATGCTAACAACTTGCATCTTTGCAGCAGCTTGCATCTTTCCAGCGCCAGTAGCTTGCATCCTTTCCAGCGCTAACAACTTGCATCCTTCCAGCGCTAACAACTTGCTTCTTTACAGCAGCTTGCATCTTTCCAGCGCTAACATCTTGTATCTCCCCAGCGCCAGTAGCTTGCATCCTTCCAGGGTTGCTCTTGAAATCCCAGTAGAATGGAATCAGCAATCTAATTTAATCACATGTAAAGATCAGGAACGACTTCTCCAAAATCAAAGCAAAGAAAATCAGCAACCCTCCTGAGCTCACAAAGACTTTTTTTTCTGTCAAGAGATGCATGATTTCTGGGGACTTCGCCCGCAAAATCGTGCAGTCTATGATGAGACATTTATGTGAGATTCTATATTTACCCAAGGCACAATGTCAAGACATATTTGCATCCCTCAACCGCACTGCATCAGGAAAGCAGTTGTTTTCATCCAGGAAGCCATTCCCATTCCCAAACCCCAACCTCTCTTGGAAAGCATGATTGATATATGGAACTGGAACTCCTAACCACTGTTCGCTTGAAGGGTGTCCAATTTGACAGCATACTGATTGACGCAGCCTCTCCGCTTCAACGTCCTCTAGCAGCGACTCTGCTTCAACGTTCGCTTCAATAGCCGCTCTGCTTTAACGTTCGCTCCAGCAGCCGCTCCGCTTCATCGTTCTCTCCATAAGCTACTCCAGGATCCGAAGACGAAGCTTTAGCGTTTTGCTCTATAAGTTCCAACGTCCTATCCAAGAACCGAAGCCGCTTCAATGTCTCCTTCCCGCCAAAACTCGTGGTCATGGACAGTTTGCTCGCTTACGCATCCAGCTAACCTACTTTGTTCCCATGACAATGTATTCTCTTATGATCACATCTGCTGCTGAGAACCGGAGCCGTTCGTTTGTTGATACCAGCGAGAGCTTCACTAAAGCACGATCACTATAAATATGGAAACATGTAAACCAAATTTGGGGACTGAGGATATACATAGAATCCCTTCACTGTCAAATCTCATAAGACACGGTCAACCAAAAGGTCATAGTCACGATGAGGTCATTTACTCTTCAAGGGTGCAGCGTAAGAATATCATCACCTCTCTGTCCAGAAGATGCCTGCAACACCTTATAAGGCCGCGGTGGATCCCAAGCATGCTTAGAAGAAACAACTTCAGAAACTAGATAAAAGTGTGACTGGTGACTGCTCATCGCAATGAAAGTAGGCTACACAAGGAGACTACCAGCATGGGACGCTTTCACTCCCCTCAACCTGGTTATTTCTGATTTCAACATCACTACTGCCAAAGTTTTACGAGCCGCGAGAATTTCTCAACATGAAACCGTACATGTGCATCGAAGACTCCAAAAGCATGCCACAAAGATACATTCACATACTCGTCCATGCCATCGGATCTAACAGAAATATAACTGGGACGACTCACCACATCCTATTCCATATGATAGTCCAAGATTCAAAAGCTGGTTCGAAGGGTGTCTCATGGGGAAAAGTCCTTGAAGACTTGATAGCAGCATATCGGCAACAGAATGTCTCCCAACTCATTCATTTCATCATGTGGCTTCGGAAGATTTCTACCATGAAATCATCCACGTCATATCATCATCGCGATCAGAAGATCCAGATACTAAATAACCTAAAATCAAGGATGGACCGACAATGCAACTACAATCTCCAACATTAGCCCTAACATGATCATTGTCGATCATATATTTCATCCATCCATCCCAAGAATGCAGTGGAGTTTTGGTAAATTTTTGAATCCACTGGAGAGACACTGTAGACGAAAGCAAAAATCCAGACGAGCAACAGAAGAGGGTCGATACCTTTTTTCATGCGGACGGAGTTTATAGAGTTTAAACAGAATGAAGATTCCTTCTTGATAAATGAATAGATGATTGGGCGTGACTATGCCACCTCGGTCCCACAACATCCCTCCTGAGTTCTTCCTGAATTTTACTGTCGGTCTGTTTTCACCTCCTAAACGATCTCAGAACCTAAATATTCCCTCGAAGGGAGATAGGAAATTCTTTACCGATAGAAATGGAGGGGTTGGCCGTCAAAATCCAAGTTCGTACGAGAATTCTACAACGATTCTAGTAAAGGGCGCTAATTAGGGTTTCGGCATGCCAAACCCTAATTTAGACAAGGTTGCCATCATTCCACGGAACTGAAGCCGGTCGTCATCCTTCCACAGAACCGAAGCCAGTCGTCATCCTTCCAAGGAACTCAAGATAGCTCCACTCCAAGCCGCGCGAAGCAAGCGACTCCATTCCAAGCCGACCAACGCCAATAACTCGCTAAGCCAGCACCTCCACGTTCCCTAGACCAGCTAAGATGACGCATGACCAAGCCAAGTTGAAAGTCTATATCTCACCACTTCATGGTTTAGCCAACAACAACACAAGTAGAATTTATGTAAGGTCGCCAACACGAGAATCACGAACTCTCCTTACCTCTCGAAAAAGGTTAGCCGGGTCTTCTTGACCATTTTTTCATGACTTGTCATTTGGATTTTGTCCTTGCCTATCACCATCTTATGCTTACCTCGCAACAATTCTCCTATTCCGAGCTAAGCAGGGGACTTAATGTTATGGTGGTTTTTAGCTTAGGGTTAAAATAGTAAAACCGTACATCTGACATGATGTCACTATGACCACGAGCGCATTTATTGAATCAATCAGCATGCCTATGTAAGAATTATCAGGGTACATTTTTTTATATACATGTGTCATGTTCCACAGCAGAACCCTTAGTATTGACCGACTTTATCTTCGTATATACCAAGCCCTAATTCTCACATCACCGTGTCAATGGAAAGCCATGCCAGCCACGTCTCCGCACCAAGGCATGCCAACCATGCCATCCGCACCACCGTGCAAATGGCAAACCATTCCAGCCACGTCTCCGCGCCAAGGAATGCCAACCGTTCCAGCCGCACCACCGTGCCAATGGAAAACCATTCCAGCCACGTCTCCGCGCAAAGGCACACCAACCATGCTAGCCACACCACCCTGCCAATGGAAAACCATGCCAGCCGCGTCTTTGCGCCAAGGCATGCCAACCATGACAACCGCACCACCATGCCAGCCACGTCTCCGCGCCAAGGCATGCCAACCATGCCAGCCGCACCACCGTGCCAATGACAAACCATGCCAGCCACGTCTCTGCGCAAAAGCCATGCCGGCCCTAAACCATGCCGCTGGCTGACAAACGAAGGGTTGCAACAATCAACAACCACCATTCCATCTGAGATATAGATCTCAGCCATCCAAGTTCTCCACCAAACGCATGGAAACTTGCGGCCCAAATCCAAACATCACGGTCTTCCCAAAACCCTAATTTTGGTCGCGCCTACACTATGCCAAAGCCATGCCAGCCCTAAACCATGCCGCTGGCTGCCAAATGAAGGGTTGCAACAATCAAAAACCACCCTTCCATCTAAGATGGAGATCTCAGCCATCCAAGTTCGCCACCAAACGCATGGAAACTTGCGGCCCAAAGCCAAACATCACGGTTTTCCCAAAACCCTAATTTTGGCCGCGCCTACACTATGCCAAAGTCGTGCCGGCCCTAAACCATGTAGGTGGCTGCCAAACAAAGGGTTGCAATAATCAACGGCCACCCTTCCATCTGAGATGCAGATCTGAGTCATCCAAGTTCGCCACCAAATGCATGGAAACTTGCGTCCCAAAGCCAAACATCACGGTTTTCCCAAAACCCTAATTTTGGCTGCGCCTACACTATGCCAAAGCCGTGCCAGCCCTAAACCATGTCGGTGGATGCCAAAAGAAGGGTTGCAACAATTAACGGCCACCCTTCCATCTGAGATGGTGATCTCAGCCGTCCAATTTCGCCACCAAACGCATGGCAACTTGCGTCCCAAATCCAAACATTACGGTTTTCCCAAAACCCTCATTTTGGTCGCGCCTACACCGTGCCCTAAGCTTGCCTGCCCCTACTTTGATTGACCAATCAGGTTACTCCAAACCTACCACGGTCTCAAAATAGGTCGTTATACATGCTTGCTTCCCAAAACTCGCTATCTTCCCAAAACACGCTAGCTTCTCAAAACATGCTAGCTTCCAAAAAACGCGCCAACGCACCAAACATGTCGCACGACGCATACTACATGCACTAATTAGGGTTTGAACATGCCAAACCCTAATTTGGGAAAGTTACTACCAACATCCCTCCTGAATTCTTACAGAGTTTTACGTTCGGTCTGTTTTCACCTCCCGAACGAGCTCAAAACCTAAATATTCCCGGGTAGGGAGATAAGAAATGCTATTCCGTGCAGAATGGATGGGTGGACCATCAAAATCCGAGTCCGTATGAGAATTCTACAATGATTCTATTAAAGGGCGCAAATTAGGGTTTCAACATACCAAACCCTAATTTAGACAAAGCCGCAAACGTTTCCCTTCCAAGACGCACACTTCCAGTGGCTCCACTTCATGCCAAAACCATACCGGCCATGCTTCCATGACGCTGGCTGCCAAACGGAAGGTTGCAACAATCAACGGTTACCCTTCCTCCTGAGATGCTAATATCAGCCATACAAGTTTTCCACCAAACTTGTGGCAACTTTTGGTCGCAATGCCAAATTCCATGGTTTATGCCAAAACCCCTAATTTGGACGCGCCTAAAATATGCGCAAGCATGTTGGCCCTGCCACCATGCCACGGCTACTAGCACATTGCTATGCCACAACCGCCAACACGTCACTATGCCACAGATACTGGCATGCCACCATGCCACATCTACTAGCACGTCGTTAGGCCACAACTTCTGGCATGCCACCATGCCACAGCTATTGGCATGCCACCATGACATACGTAGCAACATGCTACACGTTTTCCACGAAAACACTCGAGACATCAACACATGTCACAAATTTGGGGATGCTCATTAGGGTATTGGTTTGGCGGTTTATAGCGTGCGGCGTATACTATGCCTGTTATAAGAAAGTGTCATAAGAATGAGTCGGTTAGTAAATACAAGGAGTAATGGTGAAACGTTTATTTCGTTATGGAACATCAATTCCAGGCGTTACCCATTACCACCTCCTTCCACTTTACTCAGCCGTTTCCATTTCTTACGAGGCCAAAGTACGTTTTGTTTCGACTTGTATAAATAGGTCTTACTATTTCCACCAAAAAATAAGTTCTCATCAGGAGCATACAACACTCAGAAAACAATTTTCTAGTTTTACCATCTGCTAGCTTCCCGCTTTCTGATACAAGTCGTAAAACTACAACTCTTCCAGAATCAACTATTCTGGTCTCAATACTCTCTTTGCCTCCCTCCATAAAACTAACCCTTCTCCTTCACTTTGTGACTGAAGCAAGTCTAGAACGGACATTTCTTGGTTTAGGCTGGATTTGTACAGATTGATCTCTCAAATCTAAAGTACTCCCTTGTAGTATATTGTTTAGGGTTTAAATTTGTTTCTCACCCACACACCCAAAATTACCAAAATTAGTGGAAACCGTTTTCACCCTCAAACAACTGGTTAAATATTTTCCAAGGAGATTTCGATCATAATTTGGACTGTGCATTCTCAGAAATTATGAAAACCAAATTTGGGTTTATATGGAAAAATATCTTGAAAATATTTTTGGTTTTGGAAATTCCTTGGTGTCCAAACTTCCTTGTATATAAATACTTTAAGTTTGTATTTCTAGCAAACTAATACTTCCTTACAGTAAACTTCCTCTGTTGTACTATTACTGGTGAAGCCGCCTATTCGGAGAGGAGAGTAATCTAATTAGGCAAAATCGCTTAAGGGCCGCTCAGTTTAAAGTCTTCTTTGGGATTGAGAAACTCTAGTGCGTACCGTTGGTGGGAAACTAGATAATTGCGGTTTATCTTTAGTTTTCATATTGATTTGATTGACTAACGATGGATGAACTTTGATTTCACCTAGTTTGTTTATGCTTGAGAATCTTCTCTTCTGATATAAGATTCACTCAAACTAGTTCAACGTTTCGATATGGATCTTTAGACTGTTGTTAGATCTAAAGACAATTTTGTGATAATCCATTTTTAACAGACTCTGTTCTGTGTGTGATTGATCATGAGAGATTCAAGTAGTTATGTGCAGGTGTTTATTGAAGATCTAATAAGATTTGAAGACAAAGAAGAGATAGAAGATTTTTGACTTGGTTTTATAATCTTTGGTGTGCACAATACTTGTTTCGGTAAAAGAGGATCCAATTAATAATCGGTTAATCCTTGTGGTAGATTGGATTGATTAATTGCATAGATCGCATCAACACAATTCTTTGGATTAAGTGTGTTGTTGGTTTAATCTTAACAATTACCTTTTGGTGATTGAACATAAGATACATCTTGGAACCTTTCAAAGGAGTTTATGTTAAGATAAACAGAAGAGCCTTTGTGCAACTCATATCACTTGGTTGAAGAGTGTTGATACCAAATACATTTGTTGTTCCTTTACTGTTTGGAATACGAACCAAATGAATTGGTACAAGTACGTGACTTGTTTACAGGTTGGAGGCATGGGAATATAGACGGAACTAGATGAACTATAGGTTTAGTTGTTTGGTCACAACTATACGAAGTTGGTTTATTTTGTATAGCGGCTTAATCTTAAGAGTATTCAATTCTGGACTAGGTCCCGGGCTTTTTCTGCATTTGCGGTTTCCTCGTTAACAAAATCTTGATGTGTCATTTACTTTATATTTCTGTATTATAATTGTTTTATTATAATTAAAGTAAATTGCACAAACGTTAATTCTTATTTACTTGATATGCAATCCTATTGAGTTTGGTTAAGTCTGAACCTTTGTATCAAGTAAACACACTTCGTTATTGTATTGTCTCAATCTCGTATCCATAGACAATCACATGAAGTGTGAACTGATTTGTTGTATTGTCTTAACTCATTCTATAGACAATCACTTTCGGAGAAAGGACTTATAGGAAGGAAAAGTTATAGCTTGAGGTATATTTGGGTACCCTCGATTTTTCAGCAACCACAGTATATTTTAGTGCATGTCAAAAATATAATTTTTTAGCCGCTTTTTTTGCAGTACCCTCCGTGTTTGGAAGTGTATCCTATT
Organism: Papaver bracteatum; assembly: GCA_023529315.1. Classification (NCBI taxonomy): domain Eukaryota; kingdom Viridiplantae; phylum Streptophyta; class Magnoliopsida; order Ranunculales; family Papaveraceae; genus Papaver; species Papaver bracteatum. The sequence goes on from JAJJWX010003262.1 coordinate 2,013,480, forward strand.
GTTTTCCTAGTGTTTTTTGAGATGCTAGTGTAAAACAATTACTGTGGAATTGTTACTACATATAAAACCAACATACAACAAGAAAATACAAGTGAAAATCGATTTTAACTGTGTTTGAAGTTGTATCCCCTTATTTTCTTAGTGTTGGATGGGAGGAAAATACATGGTTAGCCATGTGTTGTTTCCCTCTGTCTATATACCATCAATCTATAAGTTTACAGTCTTGTTCTTGTTCTTTTTCTTTTGAAATCAATCTATAAGTTTCTTTGCTCTTTTTCTTTTGAAATCAATCAATTAGGGATACATTATCATGGCTCGAGATTTTGTTCAAAGATTCATATTTTTTGCCAATAGTTTAAACGAAGATGATATAAATGCTAGATGTGTACATCACCAACCCTCTCTTAAAGCCTTGATATTGGATCCCGGTGACCCTAATTCCCATATCCTCTTTTACCTCCTAGATTATTTGGACACATTTTATGGTTTCAGAAATAACCATCGATATGTTGGTCTACAAGGTCAATTTGGTCAGAGATGATTGAGAGTGGTTCATGTGGTAATATCTGGATATGGATATATAGGCATAAAAACTGGAGAACCTCTGAGTGACTAGATTCTAAATTTGAAGCAGATGTATCTTACCACTTTTACGTCTTTAAGATATAAGTTGCTAATTATAATATGTTCCTTGGAGTAGTGATAAACTTACCAACCATTCACCTGAAAACAATTTCAAGTCACTCGGCAGATATGTCAGCGATACGACAATTTTTTCTCTCGCGTTCAAGGAAGGGGTCTGGTATCAAACCAAGTAAATCATCCTGTGGTTTTTATCCATAATAATTTACTATAACCTTATTGTTAGAGTATTGCTCAGTCGAACTCGCAAGTGTTTCTATCTCAAGCTTGTTATCAAATTTAGTTGATAAAAACTATATCTTGATTTCTAGTCTAGAATTAGTCAAGTCTCGGACTAAGATAGAAGTGTGTAGTTGAGTACCATACATCACTACATTCTACATTTTGAAGGCGGAGATCAACCGAAGCTTCTGGAGGACTTTTTCAACAAAATTTAAGTGAAGACCGAACCACCTATTACTCAAATTTTCACCTTTATATCTATGGGACTATATCGCATGACTAATTAAGACTATTACATGCACAACAAGGATTTCGAGTCAAGTTTATCTTGTTTATCGTTATCGAAATATATATAACTAAGCTTATGAATATTTGTTCATACTTGATGAATTTGTATAAAAACAATTTACTATTCATGATCTAAGTCATGATTCAAGATTATCATATGAAAATAGCCTGGAACAGTGATATGTGTTGTTAGAGCATTGCTCGGTCGAACTCACATGCTTTGCTATCTCGAGCATGTTTGTCAATGTTAGTGATCAAAACTATAAAGTCTTGATTTCTAGTCTAGGACTAGGATAGAAAGTGTAGTTGAGCTCAATAACTCCATGGAGATCATCATACAAGACGAAGGACTACTCAAGGAACCAGTGGATCTTCATCAACTAAAAGGTATGTGGAGACTTGAACTTATCTATCACTCAAAAGTATATCTACTCTATCTCTTATCTTGAGACAAAAGTCGTATTACTATATAGACTAAGATTATACACATGTGATATTTCGAGCTGAGTATATCTCACTTATTTATTTCTCGAAATATGTGTTGGTAAAGATTTCGCTTTAGCCAAGTTCATCTTTACCTAGTGGCGAAAGTCATGCTATGTTTCAATCATTTTGGAAATCGCTCTGACGAAAAAAAGTTTGTGAATAACAAATATATAACGCCCTCTGAGAATGTTTCAATGATTGAAATGAGAGTTAAACAATATAACCATTGGAGGATATAAGCATTGTTGTGGTAACACATATATGTATAAGTCCTTATTGCTTGAACCGATGTTTGTGAACTTTGTTGATCAAGTGAAACCGGAGTAGTGCGTTAGCTCAGTCCACAAACTCAGTATACAAGCTCAGTCCGCGAACCCAGTCCACCAAATGGCGTATTTCTCGAATCCGAGAATTTCTGCTGGAGTTTGTGAACTCCGTCCGGGAAATTAAGTCCGCGAACCCAGTCCGCAAACTTGAGTAGGTTATGTCTAAAAACGATGTTTGTGAACTTATCTTAATAAACTAAGGAATGCTATTGCAAACCGTGGCTTTATAGGTCATGAATCGATTCGAGTGAATCACATCATTTTTGCTTCAATTGTGTCTTGTGTAGTACATAAAGATCTAAGAAATTGAACAAACTATTTCATTTGAGTCGTTTGGACTAGTTATGGTGAAGAAGAATATGGTTGATATGAAAGTTATCATTTGGCTAACCATTTGGTTAACTAGTGTTGAACCAACTAATGTACAAGTTTGGGTACGGTTACACGAACCTAAAATTGTCTAGAACATGTGTGTATGACAAGCTAAGTTTTTGATCTAACGGTTGATAAATATTAGCTTGAATCTAATCAGGTTTTCATCTAACGGTGAATATTGAATGCTTTGTTACTAAGCTAACATTGATTGCAAACCCAAGATTTGAAGACTATATAAGGGAGAACTCTAACAACTGGGAAACCTAATCCCCACACATTATATGTGATACTAGTTGTGCTAAGGTAGAGTCGATTATCCTTTAACCTTTGGTTTTCTTCTTCTAAAACCAGGTTAACAACTTAAAGACTTCATTTGGATTGTGAAGCTAGATCGATACTACTTTTATCGTAGTTGTGTGATATAATCTTGTTGTTTCTATCGCACGAGTACAATTGTAATAATTGGCTTGATATTTCTATCTCCGATAGGCAAGATATAAAACTAATCACAAACATCTTCGTCTCATCATTTGTGATTCCACAAAATTTTTTTTTTCGCTGCGTCGATTAAGACTATTGTGAGGTGATTGATAAAACTGAGTTGTTCTTCGGGAATATAATTTTGGTTTTATTTATTGGTTCATGTTCACCTTGAATTATCAAAAGACAGAACAAAACTCATAGGTTTATTCGTGGGAGACGAATTTATCTATCTTGTAGACTTTTCTGTGTGAGACGTATTTGTTTCCTAAAGTCTTCGACTTTGGGTCGTAGCAACTCTTGGTTGTGGGTGAGATCAGCTAAGGGAATCAAGTGCACAGTATCCTGTTGGGATCAGAGAGTTGTTCAATTTCTTAGATCTTTATGTACTACACAAGACACAATTGAAGAAAAAACGATGTGATTCATTCGAATCGATTCATGAACTATAAAGCCACGGTTTGCAATAGAATTCCTTAGTTTATCAAGATAAGTTCACAAACATCGTTTTTAGACATAACCTACTCAAGTTCGCGGACTGGGTTCGCGGACTTAATTTCCCGGACGGAGTTCACAAACTCCAGTAAAAATTCTCGGATTCGAGAACTACGCCATTTTGCGGACTGGGTTCGCGGACTGATTTCACATGCTACTCCGGTTTCACTTGATCAACAAAGTTTGCAAACTTCGGTTAAAGCAATAAGGACTTATACATATATGTGTTACCACAACAATGCTTATATCCTCAAATTGTTATATTATCTAAACTCTCATTTCAATCATTGAAACATTCTCAGAGGGAGTTATATAGTTGTTATTCACAAACTATTTTTCGTCGGAGCGATTTCCAAAATGATTGAAACATAGCATGACTTTATTCACTAGGTAAAGATGAACTTAGCTAAAGTGAAAGCTTTACCAACACATATTTCGAGAAATAAATAAGCGAGATATACTCAGCTCGAAATATCACATGTGTATAATCTTAGTCTATATAGTAATACGACTTTTGTCTCAAGATAGGATATAGAGTAGATATACTTTTGAGTGATAGATAAGTTCAAGTCTCCACATACCTTTTAGTCGATGAAGATCTACTGGTTCCTTGAGTAGTCCTTCATTTTGTATGATGATCGCCATGGAGTTCTTGACCTCAACTACACTTTATATCCTAGTCCGAGACCTTATCTATAGTAGAATAGAAATCAAGACTTTATAGTTTTGAAGATAATTTAAATAGGAAGAGAGTGCAAAAAGAATGAGTTCATTCCGAGTTCGGACGAAGAAGTTACAGCCAAAACAAGTCGACCGAATATCGACATCTACATGCAAGTCCTCGAACTCACGGGTTTGCACACGAATTTTCATATCCTTGAGCAGTATGCAGACGGGTTTGCGAACTTAAGCCCCTGGATTTTGGTTTTAAATGATGTTATGCATACTTGGTATGTGTACCATGAAGTCCAAACATCCCGAACTAATGTTTCCAAACCTAAACATTTAAGAACCTTAAACACATATCAAGTTAGGTAGAAATGAACGATAATTAAGGTACATGGATCATTATAAGTAATCAAACAAGTAATAAAAACATAAAAATTGCTCAAGTTTATAGACATACCTTTTTATAAAAGTTCAATTGAATTCTACAGCCTTACCGAATATAATATGTGCGCCCCAATTCTCGTGCTTCCCTCACCGTATACATAGCAGGGAATTCCTTGGTGAGGATGCACTTACAACACAATCAAGTTGTGTTGGGGTGAATAATGTCTTACTCACCACAAGTGACCTTTGGATTATCATGAAAGAGATCGCTTTTAGAACCTTTCACATCCAATTCCATTTTTCCAAAAAACTTGCTAAGTTCCAACATCATGGATACTGCCTTCTCCATAGTCATGGAATTTTATGGAAGATCATTCCTTTTCACACTCAAAGCATCATTGGCTTTCTTTGGTACCTACTTCTGAGTGTGTTTAGGAACAATCGGAACCTTCTTCCCATTTTTATCTTCAAGATTTCTCGGAAGAGAATTGGATTGACTATTCTTTTGCAAGTTAGTCTTTCGCCAATTGGGAGCATCAGATATTTTCTTCGTCTTTACGAAGTTTTCCTTCTGATAACCATTATGATTGTGAAAAGGATTCATATGACGTTTATAGGCAAAAATAGGTTTATCACGGCACTAATTCCTTTGCCTAAAGGTTGGAAAATTACAACTTGTAGCATTAAGGGGATTAGCCTTAACATATTGTCTAAACTCTCATTTCAATCATTGAAACATTCTCAGAGGACGTCATATAGTTGTTATTCACAAACTAGTTTTCGTCAGAGCAATTTCCAAAGTGATTGAAACATAACATGGCTTTCGTCACTAGGCAAAGATGAACTTGTCTAAAGCGAAAGCTTTATCAACATATATTTCGAGAAATAGATAAGTGAGATATACTCAGCTCGAAATGTCACATGTGTATATCTTTAGTCTATATAGTAAAACGACTTTTGTCTCAAGATAGGAGATAGAGTAGATAGACTTTTGAGTGATAGATAAGTTCAAGTCTCCACATACCTTTTAGTCGATGAAGATCCACTGGTTCCTTGAGTAGTCCTTCGTCTTATATGATGATTGACATGGAGTTCTTGAGCTCAACTACACTTTTTATCCTAGTCCGATACCTTATCTATAGTAGACTAAAAATCAAGACTTTATAGTTTTGATCGCTACCGTTGACAAACATGCTTGATATAGCAACGCATGCGAGTTCGACCGAGCAATGCTCTAACAGGTGCGCATACTAAAATATTTCCTAAAGCTTTTGATGATGTCATGTGTCTTAGAAACACCTCAAAGGATTACTCCTTTGTAGATTCTTCTGAATCCTGAGGTAGAAAGAATGTTCAATTTGATAATGACATTTCTTCCTCTCATGAGGCATGTGACACTCTGGCAAAAGCTGAAAAAGAGCTCACCAGAATTTCAAAAAATACAGCTGAGACTATTGATTTTAATGATCATGATCAGATTATTTATGAATTTGAAAAGTCTCTTGATCGAGAACGTGATCTCTATAACATTGTTGTGTCTTTCTCTAAGAACATTGAGAAACTTCTACAAGAAACTACTCTACAACGTGAAAATATTAGTGCTCTTGAGGAGGTTGTTAAGGAAAACTCAATAAGAGAAAAACGTTTGCTCGAGACTCATTCATCAGATCTCAACATACTTCGTGATGAAAAAGAAAAACTAAGTTCATCTCTTACTCTAGCCCATAAACAGTGTAAATCCTTAGAAAAGGAAAACTATGTCTTAAGGAGAAAATCTTATGTACAACACATGAAGAAATGTTCTCCAGAAGAAGATTGTGTCAAGAAAGGTTTACATAACTTGCAATCTTCTCATATGGCTATGAAGTTAGGACAAGTGCCAATTATTGCTTCTTCTCCACGAACCTGTACCTTTTGTGGGAAAAATAATCACTATGCTATCCATTGTTTTGCAAGAAGGAAACAAATTTCTAAGCTTCATAATTTGCTTCTCTTCACTGTCAATGGAACAAAAAGTCAGTCGACTAATGCAGTGAATCGTATGCCCACAAGAAACCAGAAACCATATTAGAATGATATATATTCTATAGATCATCACAGGGCTCAAGTGCATTCTGGCATAAATTCTTGTGTTGCTAAGAAAGCATTTCCTATACTTATAATAATATTTCTGGTAAATCTAAGTCTAGAAAATGGATTCCTATCTATTCCGATCCTCTTGAACCAATTGCAAGAGGTCCCAGACTTAGTCCTCAGAGAAAGCCATCTAATGGATTTGTTAAGCACGCCATGTCTTATCCTTCAGGGATGAAAGTCAACCGAAGAAAGTCTAAGAAAACAAAGATCAAACAGTCAGATGATATATACAACTCCTTTCTCGATGATCATAGTGGAATTAATTTCCACTCTAATACCTGACTCCAAGTATTTATTTCCTTGCTTCTAACTTGAGAGGTGCAAGGAAATTAATTAGGAAATACCCAAGTATGTTGGATATTATTTCAGTTTGAAAATTTGTGTTTGTAGTCCGAAAACGTCCACGTTCTCCTCCCTTGAGTTCTCAGGGTTTTCAAAACAAGGGTTTTCTACTCTCATTTACAAACGCATATATATACATATATATATATATATATATATTGTATTTTTCTTTTCATAATATTTTTATGGAGAGCTCGGGAATATCCCAAGAGATTGTGCATCTTAATATGGAGGAAAAAAATCAGGAACGTGAGTCAATCCAGGAGCTGGTTCTGAAGAAGATGCTTGAAAGAAAGGATCACAACTCCTGGATTAATGATTCTGTCAAGGATTTAACTCGTTTTCAGAATTATTCAAAGGTAAAATTTGCAAATCTTCAATTGCAAATAAACCAACTTCTAGATGGTCAGACCAGAATTCTTGCTAATCAGAATATTCTGATACAGAATCAAAAGAAGCTCATCATGGACTGTGCCAAAGATAGACAACTTTCTCGGGTGGTTGATCGCAAAGTTAGTGTTCTGACTCACGAACATGGTGTGTCTACGGTCAAGAGAATAAAGGAAATCAGTGATACATTCTTTGATGGTTTCATTGAAAGATACGAGGTTCTTAATGAACTCTGATTTATGTTTGCCTAGTAAATCTTCTATTTTTCTTGTTTTGTTTAGAAGAATAACTAGTGTTTTGGAATAGCCATTATTGTGATTGCACATAGCTATGTCCAAAGTTTTCATCTTCTTGTTTATATATTTATTGGTTTAAATTCTAAACTTGTTTGGAAGATGATGATTGCAGTATTAATCTTTATGGTTTTATATATTGCAATATTTTGATGGGATATGTGTGTTTACGTCCGTGAACTTGATTTTCCCATATTTTGTCAAAAGTAAAGTCGTTCGTGAATTGATATGCAAATATTGATAAAAGAATGAATAGACTTTTGGCGAAACACAAAAGTTAAGCCTATATTGTCAAGTATTGATGTAAGATATGTTAAAATCTTTTGTGATTCAAGGATTATGTCTAATGTGTGTTATTGTGAATAGCGATGGAAACATAGAATGAATCCTTGTGTATTCCGCAGTAATTGATCTTCCCTGATCCATTTTTTTGTGTATTACTGTGAGACTCCGTATTGTGTCTTATGTTGAGCACTAGACAACCAAGTTGATTATTTTTGTGATTAGCTTAGTAGTGTTCCCGTAAGGTACTTTACGTCGAGTATATTGAACTAAATCAATCATTTTGTGTGATTATTTAGTTATGACTCTGTAAGTTTTTCTCATGTTTGAGCATGATTGAATGGGTTGGTTATTTTTATGATTAACTTAGTCATCGCTCCATAGATTTTCTTATGAGAGTATAAACGATTGAATTATGAGTTCTCTTGTTTTCCGGTTACTTTTGTGATTAGTTTAATTGTGTTTTCCGGTTAGATTAATTATGAGTTCTCTTGTGAATAATCTAATCGAATTATTAAGTCTCCATAAGTTTACTTGTGTTGAGCATATTTAGTCAAATTAATCTTGGTTCGTTTTGGTTAATTTGATTGAATATTTCTTGTTAGATTTCAAATTCATACTTGTATGTAATTTGTTAAGTCTAAAGAAATCCTTCTTTTCTTTTAAAATTAAGGTCGCTCTTGTTGTTCCCTTGGGGATGACATTATATGGGGGAGAGTTCTTTTGAACTTGTACTTAATTGCCAAATCTTTGTGGGGAGTGCGGCTGTGGAATATAATAGGGGTTATCTTGTATCTTTATAAACTCCTTGATGAATGCATTTAGCCTATGCTTTATGATTTCATCTATACAAGATGATATACATTTACCTTTGGTCATGAAATGTCTCTTACAGAAATTTCATTAGGATCTCGTTCTTGTACCTTTGCCAATTTTATTGACAAAAAGGGGGAGAATTAATATGTAGTTCATACTACAAATACATATGGTTTTCGGATCATTATGTAAGGGGGAGTGGTTTCCATGTGAGATGGAGTATTGACTAAGGGGGGGGTGAAGTATCACCATAGTATTTTTTTTAAAGTTGTGATGCAATTGGACTTTAACGTTGTGTAATAATACTATGACATTGTATAACAATGATTGAGAACCGTTGCTTTTCTCATTGTTATAGCTACGGATTTTCAACAACGATGATGCTAAAATTACAACCTTTGGGATCATTGGACTACTTGGAAGTGACGAAGATTTCGAGTAATGTTGAAGATTAGACATGTGGAATAGGAGATACAAAGTTTATTTATATATTTTTTGTATTCCATATATATTAATAGTTTTGCCACTAAAATTGACAAAAGGGGAGATTGTTAGAGCATTTCTCGGTCAAACTCGCATGCGTTGCTATCTCAAGCATGTTTATCAATGTTAGTGATCAAAACTATAAAGTCTTGATTTCTAGTCTACTATAGCTAAGGTCTTGGACTATGATAGAAAGTGTAGTTGAGCTCAAGATCTCCATGGCGATCATCATACAAGACGAAGGACTACTAAAGGAACCAGTGGATCTTCATCGACTAAAAGGTATGTGGAAACTTGAACTTATCTATCACTTAAAAGTCTATCTACTCTATCTCCTATCTTGAGAAAAAAGTCGTATTACTATATAGACTAAGATTATACACATGTGATATTTCAAGTTGAGTATATCTCGCTTATCTATTTCTCGAAATATGTGTTGGTAAAGCTTTCACTTTATCCAAGTTCATCTTTACCTAGTGACGAAAGTTATGCAATGTTTCAATTATTTTGGAAATATCTCTGACGAAAAATAGTTTGTGAATAACAACTATATAACGCCCTCTGAGAATGTTTCAATAATTGAAATGAGAGTTTAGATAATATAACCATTGGAGGATATAAGCATTGTTGTGGTAACACATATATGTATAAGTCCTTATTTCTTGAACCGAAGTTTGCGAACTTTGTTGATCAAGTGAAATCGGAGTAATGCGTGAGCTCAGTACGCGAACTCAGCAAACAACCTCAGTCCACGAACTGGCGTAGTTCTCGAATCCAAGAATTTCTGCTAGAGTTTGTGAACTACGTCCGGGAACTTAAGTCCGCGAACTTGAGTAAGTTATGTCTAAAAACGATGTTTGTGAACTTATCTTAATAAACTAAGGAATGCTATTGCAAATCGTGGCTTTATATTTCATGAATCGATTCGAGTGAATCACATCTTTTTTGCTTCAATTGTGTCTTGTGTAGTACATAAGATCTCATAGCAATTGAATAACTCTCTAACTAGTTTATTTGAGTCATTTGGACTAGTTATGGTGAAGAAGAATATGGTTGATATGAAAGTTATCATTTGGCTAACCATTTGGTTAACTAGTGTTAAACCAACTAATGTACAAGTTTGGGTACGGTTACACGAACCTAAAATTGTCTAGTACATGTGTGTATGACAAGCTAAGTTTTCGATCTAATGTTTGATAAATTTTAGCTTGAATCTAATCAGGTTTTTATCTAACAGTGAATATTGAATGATTTGTTGCTAACCTAACATTGATTGCAAACCCTGATTTGAAGACTATATAAGGAAGAACCCTAGAAACTGGGAAACCTAATCCCCACACATTCTGTGTGATACTAGTTGTGCTAAGCTAGAGTCGATTCTCCTTTAACCTTTGGTTTTCTTCTTCTAAAACCATGTAAACGACTTAAAGACTTCGTTGGGATTATGAAGCCAGACCGATACTACTTTTATCGTAGTTGTGTGATTTGATCTTGTTGTTTCTATCATATGAGTACAATTGTAATAATTGGCTTGATATTTCTATCTCCAATAGGCAAGATATAAAAGTAATCACAAACATCTTCGTCTCATCGTTTGTGATTCCACAATATATTTTTTCGCTGCGTCGATTAAGACTATTGTGAGGTGATTGATAAAACTGAGTTGTTCTTCGGGAATATAAGTATGATTTTATTGATTGGTTCTTGTTCACCTTGATTTATCAAAAGACAGAACAAAACTCATAGGTTTATTCGTGGGAGACGAATTTATCTATCTTGTAGACTTTTTTGTGTGAGACAGATTTGTTTATTAAAGTATTCGACTTTGGGTCGTAGAAACTCTTGGTTGTGTGTGAGATCAACTGAGGGAATCAAGTGCATAGTATCCTGCTGGGATCACAGAAGAAGGAGCATAACTGTACCTTGGATCAGTGTGAGATTGGTTGGGGTTCAACTACAGTCTAGACCGAAGTTAATTTGGAGTAGGCTAGTGTCTGTAGTGGCTTAATACAGTGTATATTTAATCTGGACTAGGTCCCGCGGGTTTTCTGCATTTGCGGTTTCCTCGTTAACAAAATTTTGGTGTTTGTGTTATTTCTTTTCCGCATTTTATTTTGTTATATAATTGAAATAATACAGGTTGTGCGTTGTTTAATCAATTAGAATATCCGACCTTATTGGTTGTTGATTTAAATTGATTGACACTTGGATATTGCTCTTTGGTACCATCCAAGTTATATCTCTTTGATTAAGACTCGCAGATTGTATTTTCTTGAGTAAATCAAATTGAGAGATTGAAATAATAACTCCTTGAGATATTTTCTATTGATTGAGTATAACTGTCTAGTTGATTCTCTAGAAAGTAACTCGGAGTTGTCCATACAGATTGCTAATCGAAATATTGGGTGTGGTTGTTAGACCCCCGCTTTTTCATGAGTCATTGATGTTATTCGGGAATGTTTCAAATTGATTAAGCGTGAAAAATAAAACTACTGTAAATCTGGATACATGACAGTACGCATACCGTCTTACATACTGGCAAAACTATTATAGGTCCGGAGCCCAGTACATGTACCCAATACATGTATGGCATAGATATTGTTCGAAAATGACTTTTTGGTATGCATACAATGTATCCATACCATAAAAAGTTTGTTGTCTCGTGAACCAGGAAGGTACGCGAACCTAGTATGCAAACCGGAAAAGATATGTTGGTTTCTAAACCGGAAAGGTACGCATACCCAGTATGCGGAAAATATCTATGGATTTCTGAACCCGTTTTTGTCTTAAGGGTATACATACTCGGTACATGTACCTTGAAAAAAATAGTAACGAACTTGAAGTAAGTACACGTACTTACCTTGTCGAATATTTTCAGATGCATCAAAATTATTTCTATGAGATAATGGCATTTGAATAACTCTTTAAAAACACCATCTAGACACTTTTAATCACATTATAACTTATGGTTGTGACTCAAGATCAAAGTCTTAAAATGTTATATGAACATGATTAAGCTTATAGTTCGTCTGGCTAATTTTGGCTAACCTTTCATGAAAAAGTCTTTGTACACGGTTCAGTTACGGTTCATCGTAAGATTTTTAATCCAGATATTGGAAAATCTAAACCCGGAAAAGGAGTTTAATTGATTTGAAACATAAAATCCTTTGTCACACTCAACAAAATTATCTCTGATTAATTTCTTGATATAAGAAAGTGGTTACCAAACAGATTAATCATGTACTATTTGGAAGAGGATCTATAAGGTTGAGCGATTAAAGTCTTCAGAGAGGCTGAAGCAACTTAAGATAGTGGACTCTATCTTAGGATTCACGTGCATTGTCTAGATTGGTTGTAGGCGCATAAATATTTAGGAAACTAGATAACTATGGGTAGTTTACTTGGTCTCAACTATACGAAGTTGGTAGTGTCTTTTTATAGCGGCTTAATTATGAGAGTATTCAAAATTGGACTAAGTCTCAGGTTTATTCTGTATTGCAGTTTCCTCGTTAACAAATCTTGTAGTGTCTTTGATTTTAGTTTCACAATTATAATTATTGTTTTAGTTATAATTAAAAGGAAATATGTTATACGTCAATCCCAAACACTTGAGGTTGATCCCTATAGTTTAAGGTTCGGTCTTGAACTATAAAATATATACCAAGTGTATACCTTGAGTTTCTATCTTCTTGATAGTTTATGTATATATTAATCCACAAAAGGTATATGACTTATAGGTTGATATCTTGATAACGAAAAGATTGTGATGTACTTGGTATCTTCGTCATTTCACATTAATATAAAATTGTGACACTTGTTGAAAAAATGTGAAAGGATCTTTCATAGGCACATCGATTTTTTAAGAAGTCGTTAGTGGAATTAGCTTTTCTAAAGAGATATCATCAATTACAAGCATTAGAAATCATAGACAATTAGTATATTTTTCAAGGTCTTCGCAGAATTCGTGTTTTACAATATAGTGTAGATTCCATTGACACTGATTAAATAAGTACTTTCAATGCAACATTTCATATCATTAAATCCCAGTTGTAACCCGATATCTTGTTAAGTTTTTTTTCCTCACTTGAACAAAATTTATACTTATTTTATTTCGTTTCATTTTTTATATTTTATTTTTCCCTTTTCTTAAAATTTTAGGGTACACTCGAGGATATATATTTATTTCTTTACTCCTTATTATTAATTATTTAAATAAAATCATTGTCTGTCAACGATAAAATACATGTATATTCAGTACAGAAATCAAAATTAAGAAAAGTAAACTCTTTTATAACCTCATTGTTATTTAAGTAACAGCGCAAGTGCAATACAAAACAAAGGGCAAAAGCTTCACCATCCTCCCAGCAAAATACCAATCCTTTTCATATTCAAATAGATTCTTTATCAAATTGAATATAGGAAAAGCTGAAATATGTGACTTTTACATAATATGTAAATACATGATACACGATTGAATAAGGAAATGTAAAAAAACCTCTTCAAAAAAGATAACATAAGATTCTGATGTATTCCCTAAGACTGCCTTAGCGAGGGCATCGATTTCACCGAAATTCTTGTACTTGTTCCAGATAAAACGTATGGAATATATTGGTTGTCTCGATTGATTACGAATATACTAAGTGTTGATCAATTTCAGATCGAATTGTTTTATTATTATCCTTTAATTATAAAACATATGTCCAAGGACTAGAGAAACATAAATTAAGAAAAACCAACTTTTTTTACTAAACTCATTATTCTTCAAGTAACAACAAAAGTGCAATGGAAAAGAAAGGGCAAAATATTTACCATCGTCTCAGGAAAAATATTAATACTCGATATATTCAGATATATTATTTAGCAGGCTCAATATGAAAAAAGTCGGACAATATGACTTTTAGTGTACCATAATGTGTTTTTAATACACGGTAAAACAATTGAATAAGGAGATGAGGAAAAATCTCTTCAAAAATAAAATAAAAAGATAATACAGTGTTACCTAAGACCGCATTAACTTGACTGGATAATGCGGTTATTTTGTGTTTAGAGTAGATATATTTGTCGGTTTTCGCATGTGTTATATTATCTCTTCACGTGGATCCAGTATCACAATATGAACCCGTATCTTTTTTTATTGTTTTAAATGGTAAAAGCATATAAAACATAGTGGAAGCTTATTACAAGTCGTAAAGGACTTAACAGAAAGATTGGAATGACAAGAAACTACCAAAAGCAGGAAACAATCAATATATCAGACCTACCAAGTGAAGAAAAATAAGTTCTTGTATAATAGCAAGATCTAAAGGTGTCATCAGGAAAACAATTCAAACAAAAGAAACCAATGGGGGATGTTACAGGTGATCATCATAAGGTGGAAATGTTGTTTATTGTCAAGATAATCAAAGCTATTGATTATTCAGTTTCAATAGAAGACGGTATACAAGATGTGCTTGTCAAATAAAAAATAAAACATAAGATAATATAGTATCGATTTCACCTAAATGCCCGTACTTGTTTCGAAAGAAACGTATGTGATATATTGGTTGCCTCAGTTGATTATGACCATAATGAGGAATTCCGTGGTCAGAATCAAAATGACTTGATAAATTATTGTCTGTTAATAATAAAATAAATGTCCATGAAGTATAGAAAGACAAAGTAAGGAAAAAAAAAAAAAAACCTTTTTACTGAATTTATTGTTCTTCAAGTAACTACACAAGTGCAATGCAAAAAAAAAAAAGGCAAAAAATTGTCTTCCTCTTAGCAAAATATCAATCTTCACCATATTCAAATATATTATTCAACGAATTCAATATGGATAAGTCGGACTGACTTTTATTGTAATATAATGTGTTTGGAACACAAGAGACACAATTAAATAAAGAGATGTGGAAAAACCTCTTCAATAAAAGCAACATAAGATTCTAATATGTTCCCTAAGACCGCCATTGGTTTTACCAAAAGGCTCGTACTTTTTTCGGATGAAATATATTGGATATATTGGTTGTCTGAATTTATTATGACTACACTGAGAAATTCCAGCTGCATTGGTTAAAATCAAAATGACTTGAGTTTTGATAGTAATACTAACCTTCTAAGAGTGATTTCCAAAATCTATAATATTGTTTCTATATACGGTGATCTCTTCCATATTTGTTAGAAAATATTTCTCTCATAGAAAGCCTTTGCACCTCTTAATTATTTTATTAATCTCGCACAATAATTGTATACACCTTTTGGCATTCCATTGGAACGAGCGACTGAGGATTGTCTCGGGAAACAAATCAAACTCAACTTTCTAAACTTATGAGAGTGTATCATTTTTAATTGGTATAGGTAATACAAGTGATATGTGTATCTTCCTCGAGCATTCAATAAGATCATCAACTAAAGGATGGTTTAGCTTTGGATCCTTAATTAACATAGAATAGTTGATCAATCGAAGATAAGCTTGTCGAACTCTCACAACAATAATATGAATAACTGGTTTTATGTCAATCGAAATAAAATTGATTCTGATTGTATTTGGATACAAGAATTATATGGCGATCTTATGAGGAACTAACTTATGTACCCATCCACCCCCCCCCCTAACCTAAATTCTTCCTCTGCATTAATTTCCCATTTTGTTCCTTTTTATTATCATTCTGATTTTTTTTTTGTAGGTTATGGATTTATCACTCTATAATTTTTTTTAATATCAACGAATTCTCTGGAGAGTTTATTTAACTATAATAAAAGATAATTTATTCACAATCTTGAGTCCTGTAATCTTCTTTCATTATTTATCTCCGTTTTTTAAGAAACGTTTATATTACATTGAAGACTCTGGATGGTTAAAGCAAGTCTTTTGTTGGAACCTAAGATAGAAAAATGTAGAGAAAGTATAATAGTTTGAAGTTAAGTATTTTCAACCATTTTCCAAGGTTCTGTGGAAGAGACCCTGGATTCCCATTTAAAGACTTACGCCCCAAAAATCTTGTACTTCATTAATTGTAAATAAAATATTTGTTAACTATGACAAAATATTTTGTATAAATTCCTACGTCGTATAAGAGTTAATTTGTGAAACCTCCCCCAATAAAAATAACTAATTTTTTATTGCCTCATCTAATAATCATTACTAGGTGAAACCACGTACCTTGATTAGGTTGTCCATCTATGACTATTAAAAAAAATGCTGAAAAGATGAGAGTACCGAGTACTCCTCCTTCATTTTTTTCAGCTTAACATTATGCGAAAGATCTTGTTATATATATAAAAGATCTTGGAATATACATACCGGTTAACCTTCAAATGGTTTAACTATAATTATAGTGATGATTAATATAATGCAGAAATAAAGTAAAACTCGACGTGCAAAGATTTTGTTAACGATGAAAACTGTAAGTGCTGAAAAACCTCGGGTCCGAATCAAATTTTGAATACTCACCAAATTATAGCAGCTTCAATCCCATGTAGTTTATCTCTGCGCTTACAACTATTGCTAGCCTACGCACGTGAATCTCCTATTATATATTTGTTACTCCATACAAATTACTTCCTCGTCTGTCAAGAAGTCAACTGCTACCCCATGGAACCGTGTTTCCAACTTTATTCATTATGGAGAATTATTTATTTCTTCTCAGTGGCATTTATTTTATCCGGAGAATTTTGTATTGTTGGTCATGTTATTGATTTATTTTTTTTATGATGGGCAACAATCTTGAATTATATAATGTTGTTTACGACCTTATGCTCATTACATGATGAACACATTATCGGGGTTTCTCAATTTTGCGACGCCAATTGTTAGAGCACTGCTCGGTCGAACTCGCAAGCGTTGTTATCTCAAGCTTGTTTGTCAGGTTTAGTTTCCAAATCTATAAGTCTTGATTTCTAGTCTACTTTTATTTAAGTCTCGGATTAGGATAGTAAGTGTAGTTGAGCCTTAGACTCCACGACATTCATCGAATGAAGACGAAAAACTACTCAAGGGAACTTGTGGAACTTCATCAACAAAAGGTATGTGGAGACTTGAACTTATCTATCACTCAAAAGTCTATCTAAGATATCTCTTATTTTGAGACAAAAATCGTATTGCTATATAGACTTCAATTATACACATTTGCTATTTCGAGCCGAGTTTATCTTGCTTATCTATTTCTCGAAATATGTGTTGGTAAGCTTTTGCTTTAGCCAAGTTCATCTTTACTCGTGACGAAAGTCATGTTCATTATTTCAATAACTTGAAAATCGCTTTGATGAAAATAGTTTGTGAATAACGACTATTTTAACATCCTCTCAGAAAGTTTCAATGATTGAAATGAGAGTTTAGAATAAGAATCATGTTTGGATATAAACATAGTATGTTCTCACATTTGTGTAAAAGTCCAAAATCGGGAACCCAAAGTATGCGTACCCGTACGCATACAGGCGGTTGTTGGAAGTCCGGGCAAGTATGCAAACCCGTACGCATACTGGCGAAAAGTTCACGTCCGTGAATTTCTGTTGGAGTTTGAAGTGAAAAAACAAACTCAATCCGGTTACTTAAGAACGCATACCCGTTTGCATACTTAAGTAGGTTACTTTCTAAAATCGGTTTGTTCATGAACTAAAACATTTAATAAGGAATGCAATCTTTGCAAACCGTGGCTATAATGTTCATGAATCGATTCGAGTGAATCAAAACCGATGTTGCTTCGATTGTATCTTGCATACTTCTATAAGATATAAGCAATTGAATAACTCTCTAACTAGTTTATTTGAGTCATTTGAACTAGTTATGGTAAATATAAATAAGGTTGATATGAAAGTGCTCATATTGCTAACCATTGGTTAACTATTATTGAACCAACTAAGTGTACACGTTTAAGTACAGTTACTCAAACATAAATGAAGTTACATTTCATTTGTGTAAAACAAGCTAAGTTCGATCTAACGGTTAAAACATATTAGCTTGAATCTTATCAGGTTTTCATCTAACGGTGTATATTATTGAATGCTTTGTTACCAAGGTAACTTAGATTGCAAACCCTGATTTGAAGACTATACAAAGGAGAACTCTAGCAACTGGGAAACCTAATCCCCACACCTCATGTGTGATACTAGTTGTATAAGCTAGAGTCGATTCTCCTTTAACCTTAGGTTTTTCACGAAACCCTGTAGGTTAATGACTTAAAGTCTTCATTGGGATTGTGAATCCAAACCCGACTATTTTCTTTGTAATTGTGTGATATGATCTTGCATTTTCAATCGTGATTGAGTGCAATCGTAATATTGGATTAATATTTATATTTCCAATAGGCAAGATAGAAAAGTAGTCACAAACACCTTCGTCCCATTGTTTGTGATTCCACAATATCTTGTTTTGTTAATCGATTAAGATTATTGTGAGGTGATTGATAATACTAGGATGTTCTCGGGAATATAAGTCCGGGTTATCAATTGGTTCATGTTCACCTTGATTTATCAAAAGACAAAACAAAACTCGTAGGTATATCTGTGGGAGACAAATTTATCTATTCAATAGACTTTTTTATGTGATACAGATTTGTTTATCAAGCCTTCGACTTTGGGTCGTAGAAACTCTTAGTTGTGGATGAGACCAGCTAAGGGAATAAAGTGCGTAGTATCCTACTGGGATTAGAGACGTAAGGAGCATGACTATACCTTGAATCAGTGTGAGATTGATTAGGGTTCTACTATATTCCAGACCGAAGTTAGCTTTGTAGTAGGCTAGTGTCTTTAGTGGGTTAATATAGTGTGGTGTTCAAATATGGACTAGGTACCGGGGTTTTTATGCATTTGTGGTTTCCTCGTTAACAAAACTTCTAGTGTCTGTGTTATTTGTTTTCCGTATTATATTTTTTTATATAATTGAAATATCATAGGTTGTGCGTTGAATTGATCAATTGGTAAATCCAACCTTTGGTTGTTGATTGAAATTGATTGATCCTTGAACATTGGTATTTGGTATTGTTCAAGTTGTTTCACATAATAATCAGGCTCACGGATTTTTATCTGTTTGATTTGCTGATTACATTATGAAACAGAGATACAAACTCTTTGATATACTTTTTATTAAGATTGAGTCTGGCTGTCTAGTTGATTCTCTTGAAAGTATATTGGAGTTAGTCCATACAGATTGCTAAGTAAAATATTGGGTGAGGTTGTTAGACCCCTGATTTTTCAATTGGTATCATAGGAGGCAAACACATTTAAGACCTCATAAGTCTGTATTTGTAGCAATCTAACTCTGTGGACAGAAGTTCATCTCTTGCATTTACGCACACCAAAATGTCTTCCAAAGCTTTTAATTATGCCAAATGTCTTGGGATTACCTCAAAGGATAACTCCTTAGCCGATTCTTCCGAATCCCGAGGTAAAAAGGTTGTTTTAACAGATTCTGATAACATTCCCTCAAATGAGATATTTGACACCTTGTCAAAAGCTGAAATAAATCTCACCATAATCTCAAAAAAATAAAAATATATCGAGTCTATTGATTTTCAAAATCATGCTCAGCTCATTGATGAATTTGAAAAGTCTATTGATCGAGAACGGGAACTCTATTGTATCATTGAGTCCTTTTCAAACAATATCAAAAAACTAATTCAAGAAACTAATGGACAACGTGAAAAGCTTAGTGTTCTTAAGGATATTGTTAAAAAAGGCTCAATTATAGGAAAACGTTTGATCGAGACGCTTTCATCTGATCTAAATAGACTTTGTTTGAAAAAGAGAAACTTGGTGCATCCCTTATTCTAGCCCATGAACAATGCAAATCCTTGAAAAAGGAAAACTCTATTTTAATGAGAAATTCTTTTGTACCGATCACCAATTCTCAGACAGAATTACATTACATGAAAAAATGTTCTCCAAAGGAAATTCCTGCTAAAAAGTGTTTACATAAGTTGCAGTCTTCTAATAGGATTATGAATTTAAAATAGGTTCCTTCCAATGTTTCTCTTTCACGAACCTGTTCCTTCTGTGGGAAAAAAATCACTATGTTCATCATTATTTTGCTAGAAAGAAACAGATTTCCGATCTTGAAAATATGCTTCTTTTCACTGTTAACAGAGTAAACTCTCTAATGACCACTACAATGGATTTCATTCTTGCAAAAAAATGGGACTCTCATAAAATGGATTTCAATAGTCATTCATCTCGAAATCCCCACAGGAATCGTGTTCCTCTGAATGGTGTAAATTCTTACACCACAAAAAATACACATTCCCAGTATTTATGAGAATAAGTCTGGTAAATCTAAGTCTAGATGGTGGAGACATTTCGCCTCTAATACTCTGGAACCAATTTCTAGAGGTCCTAGACTTAATCCTCAGAAAAATTTCTCTGATGGATCACCTAACAAGGTTATGTTGAATTCCTCCGGAATAAGAAATAACCAAAAGAAGGTAAGGAATACCAAGTTCAAACTTTCAGATGGAATTTACAACTCATCTCTCAATACTCATAGTGGGGTCACATCTCAGTTGACTACCTAGTCGTAGGCAATTTCATTCTTGTATCTAACTTGAGAGATGCAAGAATAACATTTGGGAGATAATCAAGTCTATTGTAGTTTTTCATTTGTATTATGTTTAACTATGTTGTTTTCTTTTGTTGTGAAAGTAGAGTAACTTGACTCCTTGTTGCTTCGTATCCTCTTCTTATGATCTGATTGAATATTTAATTATTGAGTCATGACAATAAGGGATATATGAAAAAAAGAAAGTACTCTATTATTTTCAACTAGTCCAGGAACGTCCGTGTCTCTCTTGGGAGTTTTTAGGGTTTCCACAATAGGGGTGTCCCTCTCTTGTTTGAAAACATGTATATATATATATATTATATTGTTTTTCCCTCCCTAATAATCAAAAATGTATGGAAAACTCCTCAAGATCTCAAGAAGTTGTGAATCTTGAAATGAAAGAAGACTCTAAAGGATGCGACTCTGTTCAAGAACGTGTCTTGAAAAGGATGATTGAAAGCAAAGAGTATAACTCTTGGGTTGGAGAATATAATCAGGTTTTCATCTAACAGTGAATATTAAATGCTTTGTTACAAAGGTAACTTAGATTGCAAACCCTGATTTGAAGACTATATAAAGGAGAACTCTAGCAACTGGGAAACCTAATCCCTATACCTCATGTGTGATACTAGTTGTATAAGCTAGAGTCGATTCTCCTTTAACCTTAGGTTTTTCACGAAACCATGTAGGTTAATGACTTAAAGACTTAGTTGGGATTGTGAAGCCAGACCCAACTATTTCTCTGTAGTTGCGTGATCTGATCTTGTCGTTTCTACCGTGATTGAGTGCAATCGTAAGATTGGCTTGAGATTTATATCTCCGATAGGCAAGATAGAAAAGTAGTCACAAACACCTTCGTCTCATCGTTTGCGATTCCACAATATCTTGTTTCGTTAATCGATTAAGATTATTGTGAGGTGATTGATAATACTAGGCTATTCTTCGGGAATATAAGTCCGGGTTAACAATTGATTCCTGTTCACCTTGATTTATCAAAAGACGGAACAAAACTCGTAGGTATATCTATGGGAGACAGATTTATCTATTCAATAGACTTTTCTATGTGATATATATTTGTTTATCAAGTCTTTGAATTTCAGTCGTAGCAACTCTTAGTTGTGGGTGAGATCAGCTAAGGGAATCAAGTGCATAGTATCATGCTAGGATCAGAGACGTAAGGAGCACGACTATACCTTGAATCAGTGTGAGATTGATTAGGGTTCCACTACATTCCAGACCAAAGTTAGCTTTGTAGTAGGTTAGTATCTGTAGCGGCTTAATACAGTGTGGTGTTCAAATCTGGACTAGGTCCCGGGGTTTTTATGCATTTTCGGTTTCCTCGTTAACAAAACTTCTGGTGTTTGTGTTATTTCTTTTTCGCATTATATTTTGTTATATAACTAAAATATCACAGGTTGTGCGTTGAATTGATCAATTGGTAAATCCAACCTTTGGTTGTTGATTGAAATTGATTGATCCTTGAACATTGGTATTTGGTACTGTTCAAGTTGTTTCACATAATAATCAGGCTCACGGATTTTTATCTGTTTGATTTGCTGATTACATTATGAAACAGAGATACAAATTCTTTGATATACTTTTTATTAAGATTGAGTCTGACTGTCTAGTTGATTCTCTTGAAAGTATATTGGAGTTAGTTCATACAAATTGCTAAGTGAAATATTGGGTGAGGTTTTTAGACTCCCGCTTTTTCACCAATAACAAGAATCAAAGAGTGATTCAATTTATACTCCAAATAATAATTGATTAAATAGGCAGTAACACTATCAAAATCAAATTGGTGTATTCCTCCTTCTGTTGCTAAAACCACTGCATAAATCATCGAAAGAAACTGATGTATCACCCATGAATACTAGCAACATTGTAAGGATTTCATTTCTTTTCTAAAATTATATTGAAAATACGAGGGTACCAAGTACAATACACTTTTGTAGTAACTTATATCAAACACACGTTTTATAATCTTGTCAGAACAATAACGCCTTAATTATTTCAACAAGGTGATCATGGATAAAATTTACAAAACCACTTGGGGTATAGATTATGTTAGAGCATCGCTCATTCAAAAACACAAATTTTGGTGTATCAAGATTATCATCAAATTTAGATGATCAAAACTATATCTTGATTGATGGTCTACTAGGCCAGTCTTGAACTTGGTGGGTGAGTATCACAATTCACCAATCAACTTTGAGAACTGAAGAACAACATCATCAATGAAAACTTCATGAACAAAGGTATGTGATTAATGACTATCATGTTTACTTATATTATCTACTGAGGTATTTCGTATAACTTTAGTATTATGACGGACATTGCAAAGAAGAATTCAAGAAATAAGGAGTAGTCAAGTCAGTTTGCGAACATGAACTCATAAATTAAAAGACTCGATGAATTAATTATCAATTAATTCGTGTATGCGAACTGATTTTTTCAGTTTGTGAATTGGCCGATTTTAAGATGTTCCTAGACAACTTTTTATTCCAATAGTATACAAATTGGTTTATACAGTTCGCAAAACTGTTTGATTTTGAAAGGCTTCTGGATACTTTTTATATTTGAGTACAAAAACTATTTTGGAAGATTTGCAACTTATCAAATACAAAAGGTTTCCTAGTCACGAGACAATTGCTTGTTCACAAACTGCCTTGCGCAGTTCATGAATTGGTTTTGGTTTTGTGATATTATACTCAATTTTATGCTTGTTGGTTCTATAACTACTTAACCATTGTTTTTCAGCAAAACACTTGGTCCTAACGTATAACATACAACGACACATATCTTCTTTCCGATTCAAAGAATACTTCTCACATGCTTACCTGATCAATCTATATGGAGAAGTTAAGCTTTCTTGGTGACAAAGTGATTCCTAAATATAGAAGCCAGTTCACAACTTATATTTGTAAGAGACCAATCTAAGTTCATCAATATAAATAAAGGCTTCCCTGCACACTAAAATCTCAATCCTGGCACTTTTGTGTCTTGGTTGAGGCAAGATTTGTACTCTAAAATATAGGTTTCCTATAGTGAAACTGTATTAGATTACGATTTTGAAAGACTTCACTAAGGAATGCGTTTCATGAATAGGTATAGTGCATACTAGACTGTTCTTGGATATTGATTTTTAAGATCTTCCACGTAACTTATTTACAATCAGATACAAGGATCTTTTTTGTTGATATATACTTGTTGATTGCCACAAGGAATTATCCTTCACAAACGAAAAAGTTAGTGGTGTTCTAGGTGCCTTCTCTATTAGATCATTGCTCGGTTGAACCCTCTAAACGTCGGTATGTCAAGTTTGGTTGTCATATTTTCGTTCCAAAACTCAAGGTCACTTGATTAGATTACTAAAGTCAACTTCGTTTGGTTAGACTAGGATGTATAGTAATGTTGAGACATATAAGTATTACTCTGAAGAACTTGGAGAATATGAAGATGTATCGACATCAACTAACACATCATCCTTCTGTTCGAGGTTAGTAATACAAGACTTGACTTATTTCCATTTTTATCTATGTTACTTTCAAATCGTTTAGATTGAAATCTTAACATGTAAAGTTATATATATGGAACTCTAGTATTAGAGATTTTATAATTTTATTTTATGATCAAAGTCTTCAAGGAAGAATATACAAATTGTATCATAACTTATGTATATTGAATTACGAAGTATAACGTTTATCTTTTGAACTTCGTAATTACAACATAGATACTATCTTTGTAAATTTTTACTAGATTGTATAATGAACTTAGGACTTAGGATAAATTACATGCAAAGAAAACTATGTTTAGCTACATGAGTTTAAGGAACTAGACTTGCGAAACTTGTTTTTTAGTTGAAAGAAATCAATGAGATTAGTGGTCCGGTTTCCTATTAGGGATCTATAGCAGGAACGATCCCTATCGGGGGATATTTATATGGATCGATCCATGTCTTGGGGATCTATAGCAGGAATGATCCCTATTGGGGATCTCTTGTAGGACCGGTCCCTATAGAAAAAACTTATATTTCGGTTTTACATATACTTTAGGGTTTTGTTAATTTCAGAATTTGAGTTGCTATTGAGGGAGTTCAAGATGTCGACATAACGAGTAATTTGAACATGAGTTAAAATCTTATATTTTATTTCTCAAAGATATTCCTTGATATTCAAGATGAGATCCCAAACCGAAATATTTGAGAATCTTTTTACTCAGATTTTCAAATTTATATGTTTATTTTTCCAGCAATTAAAGCATATCTCTGGAAGATATATTAGTAAAAGTATACATGTACACTGGCTAATATTAAGTTGTCATCCATTAGGGATTTCAGTATATTAGTTGGAATTACGGTTTTTGTTGCATATCTTTAGATATTTTCAGTTTATGAAAATCCCTTAGTGTTCATCTACCTTGGTATATATATAGTGAAGTTTGTTCTTCTTACAAACTTATCTTGACACAACCATTTCATTTTGTAGTCACTGTGGTAGACGACTAATAGTATTACTTGTAATACTATTTTCGAGAGGAGAGTAACCTAATTAGGTGAAATCTCTTACGTCCGTTAGTTTAAAGACTCATGCGGGAGCAATATGCGTCTAGATAGTACCGTTGGTGGGAAACTAGAATTTGTATTATTTTTAGTTTTCGATTATCGACTTGATTGACGGACGGTGGTTAAACCTTGATTGTACCTAGTTTGATTACTCTTGAGAGCCTTTTCTTATGACATAAAGTCACAATCAAAGATTGATGGTAGTTTAGATAGACTTGTGATCGTCCATTGTTAACCGACTTCGTTCTATGCATGATTAATAATAAGTGGAATTAAGTTTGTTTGTGCATGTATTTTGAAGAAATTGAAGACAAGAAGATTTCTTTTTGGTTTTTGATCTTTGTGATTTACTTCCTGCACATATTTAATCGGCTGGGATCTGACTTAGATTTGTTTGTCTTTTGAAAGACATATTATTGCTAGTCGTATAAATCGACAATGTATCATTTAGTAGTCTTCTTCAAGATCTGAATCTGGCAGGTTATATACCTAGATATGATTATCTTTATAATCTAGATCTTGGTTGATCTAAACCGAATAAAAGAGTTTATTGGATAAAATGGAAGGACCTTGGTTTGACTCAACTAAATTTGTGATTTAGTTCTTGAGATTGATAGAGCAGTTATCAGATACAAATTAGTCCTTTACTGTTTCAGATACAATCCAAAGGAGTCGAGTGTAAAAAGTCTTCACGACTAGTGAAACAACTTAAGATACTGGCCTCTATCTTAAGAATCGCGTGCGTTGACCAGATTGGTTGTAGGCCCAGGGATACTGAGTGTTAGAGCATTTCTCGGTCGAACTCACAAGTGTTGTTATCTCAAGATTGTTGTCAAAACTATATCTTGATTTCTAGTCTACAATTAGTTAAGTCTCGGACTAGGAAAGAAATATAGTTGAGAAATAGTGGATCACGACAGTCGTCATTGCGTTCTACCATTTGAAGGCGAAGATCAACCGAAGCTTTTGGAGAACTTCATTAACAAAAGGTAAGTGAAGACTGAACCACGTATATCTCAATTTATATTTATCTTTCTATATTTGAGACAATGTCACATAACTAATTAGGCTATTATGCATAAACAATAATTTCGAGTCTAGTTTATCTTGATAACTAGTTCTCGGAATATAATGACTAAGCTTAATGAACATTTGTTCATACTTGATGAATTTCGGTTAAGGACAATTTATTGTTCGGAATCAAATTCATGATTCAAGTTTTATCGTTCAAAAATAGCCTGGAACAGTGACATGTTTCATTGATGTTATTCAGGAATGTTTTGAATCGATTTAGAGAAAAATTAAGAAGTATTATAGATTCAGATACAAGACAGTGTTATCAGTCTTACAAACTGGGAAAACTATTATATGTCTGAACCCGTATTACATGTATTCATACACGTAGCGTAGTAGCTATATATCGACTTACAGATTTGTGGTACACATATTTTTATGTATATCATATTAAAATCTGTTCAACTCATGAACTGGATCGGTATGCATACTAGTACGAAAACCGTGGTTACAGAACCGAGTTAGTTTACAAACTGGTGCGCAAACCAAAATAGTTTTGTGTTCCTAAACTCGGTTTATTACCCAAATGGTACGCAAACCAAAATAGTTATGTGGACTCAGGAACCGGTCGTAGTCTTAAGGTTTCCAAACGGATACGCATACCTAAATAGTTTTGTAAACTCCGGAACTTGGTTTGATTAAAAGTTTACAAACCAATACACGTACTTCGACTGACCTGAGTCACGAACGACTATGTATTTGTACTTTATGCATTTACTAACCATGTCGATTATCTTCAAGTGCGATTAAATTATTTCTACGAGATAATTAGCATTTGATTAATTCTATAAAATACTAGACTTATTTGATCACATGATTGTGACTCAAGGTTAATGTCTTAAGTCTTCATAAAAATTGAATATTAAGAATTTAAGTTCAAATCGGCTAGTTTCGGCTAACCACATTGAAAATAGTCTTTGTACACGGTTAGGTTACGGTTTTACCTAACTAGAGTGTATATCTTGCTTATGTAAATCAGATTCAAAGATTCATCTAACAATGGATATTATTTGCTTGGTTCCAAAGCTATCTTACCTTAAACCTAAAGCAACCTATGCTTTGAATGTCTATAAAAGAGGAATTTCAAGCATCTGGGATCTTTGAATCCCGACACTACTTTTTGGTGTGTCATAATTGTATCTAGAGTCGTCCTCTTCCTAATTATTATAGGGTTTAGCGATTACAAAGTCTTCATAGGGATTCGTGAAGCTAGGTCCAATTATATTTCCTTAATAACTCGTGTATCTTGATCTTGATTGATTGTTGAGCTTGCTCCATCAATCAAGATAGATAGAAATCATGAAAGTTCTCTTCGTCTCAAACTTTGTTTATTCCACAAGTTTTATACTTGTGAGGTGAATAATAATCTAGGCTGCACTTCGGGTTGCATAAGTTCGGATTTTGAGGTTAGCTAGACTTTGTCTATTGCTATCGATTTCCATCACCTTTGATCAAACTATTTGATTGTAAAAGAAAATCATATATAGGATTAATCTGTGGGAGGTAGATTGGTTCAAAGTCTTCAATTGAGTTGAAACAACTCTTAGTTAGTGTGACGTCATCTAAGGGAATCAATTGCGCGGAGTCCTGCTGGGATTCAAGAGGCGTAAGGAGCGCGATTGTACCTTAATCGGTGGGATACCTTCTAGGGATCAACTACATTCCAGTCTGAAGTTCATTGGTAGTAGGATAGTGTCTGTAGCGGTTTAATACATTTTGGTGTTCAATATGGATTCTGGACTAGGTCCCTTAGTTTTTCTGCATTTGCGGTTTCCTCGTTAACAAAACTTCTGGTGTCTGTGTTATTTCTTTTTCCGTATTATATTGTTTATCTTTATAATTGAAATATCACAGGTTGTGTGTTGACCAATCATAATAGATATAAATCCGACCTAGTTTGTTGGATACGACTTGATTGATTCTTGGACATTGGTCTTTGGTACCGTCCAAGTTACCTCTTTGTTATTAGGTTCACAGACTTGTTTGTGTAAATGTTCTCTAAATAATATTCCTTCATTTAGTCTACCTCACGGAGTAATATTAAGTTTTCCATAAAGATTGCCTAAAAAAATGGTGGTGTATTTTGGTACCCCCACGTTTTCAATTGGTATCAGAGTAGGCAAACACATTAAGACCTAACAAGTCTGTGTTTGAAGCATTGTGATCATATGGACGAGAGTAAAATCTCTGATAAACGTTGCACCAGTTTAAAAGAAACTATTTCTATGGATTCTATAGATGAGTCTGATTTTACAAACTCACTTAGAGACGAACTGTAGTACCAGAATATCGCTACAACGGTATTCCAGCGAATAACAACATTTCTGCGAGAACGTCGCGAGTTCATTAACAATGCTTGGCGAGTGTCACGGAATAGGATAAGGAATGATGTAATGGCTGACGATTGAAGAAACATGAAAAGAGAATGTTTATCCTGCGATGATTACAAATCTTACGAGAAAGAACATTATAGTTGTTGCAATACAATCGCAGAGTAAATCCGAAAGAAAAGGAAGACTTAGCTGTCATCCACTATGTAAATTCCTATATAAAGGGCTCTACTAGATTTAGAGAGGGGTGATGTGTTTTTTGAGAGTTGAGAAAGTCTTGAGGAGAGAGAAACTTCAAGAGAAAAGTTGTATTCTTGAGTTCTTACGTTTCCTGTAAACATTTTGGAAAATCAAATAATAAAGTGTCGTTTTTAATCTTCAAATTTGAGTTGGTGATTACAAATTCTTAACAAGGGTGTAGTGTAGGATTTCCAGCAACTACATTTTGGCGCTAAAAAAAGGGATTGAATTAACGAAAATCACAGAAAAGGTGAAAAAGAAGATAAGACTTGTTCAAGATTAAGAAAATCAGTAAGCAAATTGGTGAAATAATTGAAGGAAGAATGATCAGAATCAAAGAGGATTGTAGAAAATTGGAGTATGAAATGGTAACAAGAATAATGATTGATATATTTCATGAAAATATTAAGGGAAAGATACATAAACGGGATTTCGAAGGAAGGAAGATTATGACGGTAGATAAAATATCATCATTGAAAGATTGGGAAAAGCAGGAGATCACATTTATAGCAGCAGAAATACCAGAAGTAAATCTAAGTCATACATCTCCTTTGGTAATCACGGTATCCACTATACCAATGAGAAAGGAAGAATCAATAAGATCTGTAGAAGAGTGGGCTATGAATAGAACTTTGGTGGATGCAAGAAGTTCTGTGGACATAATATTTTATCGTACTTTTAAGAAAATGGAATATAAGGATGAAGAAATGTCTTGTTCAACATATCATATTCATGGCTTTGGAAAATCTTTAACAAAACCTAAAGGCGAAATAGTGGTACGAATTTCGCTAGAAGAGATTGAAACACAAGTAACATTATGTGTGGTAGACGTGGAATCGCCGTATAACATGATATTGGGAAGACCGTGGATACATGCAATCAAGGCTGTAGCATCAACATTGCATCAAATTACCTATGCCCGATGGAATTGGAGAAATTAGAGGAGATACAGATTTTGCGAAAATGTGTTACCAAATTGAAGTAAGAAATTATGAAGAGCGTCCAAAGCTGCGAAAAGCTCGCAGGAAATTGACGAGAGAAACGGAGAAAGAAGAAGAGTTTAAAATTTACATGATAAGAGCAAAAGAAGGAAAAGGAATACCCAGTGAAATTTCGCGAGAAGGAGATGAACTCGCGAGAGTCATGAAAGCACCAACACCAATGGGAGAACCTGAAGCCAGTTACACTGTAGCAGAACCAACAAAGGAAGTAAATATTAGGAGTAAAGAAGAGCCTAAAATATTGATAATTGGGACTAAAATGGAGGCAGAGGAGGAAGAAAGAACTATAAATCTTTTGCGAGAATATAAAGACATCTTCGCGTGGAGCATGGATGAAATGCCAGGGATAGATCCCTCAATAGCATGTCATAAATTAGAAATCAACAAAGATGTAAGACCATTCAAACAAAGAATAAGGAAAATCGCAACAACATACCATTCCCAAATAGAAGAAGAGCTACAGAAAATGATTGATGCAGGAATTATAAGGCAAGCAAAATATCCAGAGTGGATTGCAAATATGGTGGTGGTCCCAAAGAAGAACAAGGGGATAAGAATTTGCATAGACTTTACTGATTTAAACAAATCTTGTCCTAAAGATAGTTTTCCATTACCAGATATCCCACAAATGGTCGAATCAGCAGCGGGAAATGCTAGAATATCTTCATTGGATGGATACAAAGGATATAATCAAATCCCTCTCGCTGAAGAAGATCAAGAGCATACCGCATTTTTTGCTCCAAGAGCATATATTGTTATTCAAAGATGCCCTTTGGCTTACGAAATGTTGGTGCAACATATCAGATAATGGTGGAGAAGGTGTTCGCAAAGTGGATCCACAAAACATTAGAAGTGTATGTAGATGATATGATGATTAAAAGTAAAGAATCTGAGAATCATGTGCAAGATTTGAAAGAGATTTTTGATCAAATGCGACAATTTAATATCAAGGTGAATCCTGACAAATGTACTTTTGGAGTAACTTCAGGAAAAAATTTGGGGTATATTGTTTCAAAAGAAGGAATACAAGTTGATCCAACAAAAGTGCAAGCAATTCGCGGTATGCCTACGCCCGCGACGATAAAAGATGTGCAAAAATTGAATGGACTCTTAGCCTCGCTAGGAAGATTCATCTCGCGATCTTCAGACAAGTGCAAACATTTTTTCGATATACTCAAGAAGGGAACAAAATTCAAGTGGACAGATGAATGTGAAAAGGCTTTTCAAGGAATAAAAGAACATTTAATGAACATAACTATCTTACAGAAAGCTGAACCGGGAGAAGAACTATTGATTTATCTCGCAACAACCACATATGCGCTAAGTGATGTGTTGCGAGTAGATGCAGGGATAGAAAAACCAATTTATTACATCAACAAAACATTCAATTCTGCAGAGAGAAATTATTCAAAGATTGAGAAACTAATTCTAGCGTTGGTGCATGCAACTTTTAAGCTTCGCATCTACTTTCAAGCACATAAGGTCAAAGTGTTAACAAAAGTGCCAATTGAGTCAGTAATGAAAAATTCAAAAAGATCAGGCAGAGTTGAGAGATGGAATGCACAAGTAGGACACTTTGATATCCAATATGAAGTTTTATCCTCGCCAAAGTCACAAGTTATCGCAGATTTCTTAGCTGAATTTCCTTTAGAAGATGATGAAGCTGTGGAAGAGATGATGGATATAGAAGAGGAACATGGAGATCCAAAAGAGCTATTAACAGAACCCGACAGATGGGAGATATTGGTGGATGGATCATCAAATGGAGAAGGAAATGGGATTGGAGTTGTTTTTATTTCGCCAGAAGGAGAAAGACAGCTTTTTCATTTAGATTGGAATTTGCATCCACTAATAATGAGACAGAATATGAGGTCGTGATTCATGCTTTAAAATTTGCGGTAGAAATGAAGTTGGAAAATGCTAGAATCACCAGCGATTCACAATTGGTTATTCGCCAGATAAAAGGAGAATACACAACAAACGAACCATCTTTGAGAAAGTATAAAAGACTAGTTGAAGAATTATCTGCGAGGATTCCAAAAATAAAATGGAGACACATATCAAGGAAAGATAATAGGCTTGCATATGCTTTTGCTTTCATATCCAGTATGATGAAAAATCCAGCTGCGAGATACATAAAAATTCAAACACTTTTATTACCAGCGATAAACAAGGAAGAAGAAGAGGAAGATGTGATGATGGTAGAAGTTAGCGAGGAAGAATCAAAGAGCAACATTACAGATTGGCGATAAGATCTTCATGCATACTTGGCAAGAGGAGAAATCCCAAGAAATCGATTAGAGGCACATAAATTAAAAAGTAGGGCAACCAACTATGAGTTAAGAGATGGAGTATTATATCGCAGATCTTTTAGTGGACCATCGCTAAGATGTTTGACGAGGGAGGAAGGACAAAAAATATTGAAGATGTTGCATAGTGGTGATGCTGGTAATCATAGTGGAGGAAGATCTTTGGCATATAGAACAAAAATGCAAGGCTATTACTGGCCATATATGCATGAAGATGCAAAGCAACTCTCAAGGCGTTGCGAAGATTGCCAGCGATATGGAAATAAGATACATGCACCAGGAGCACCATTATCATCTTCAACAAGTGTATGGCCTTTTGGGAAATGGGGATTAGATATTATGGGACCATTTGTGCCTGGATCTGGACAAACAAGATATCTAATTGTCGCAACAGATTATTTCACAAAGTGGGGAGAAGTAAAGGCAGTACAACATATCCGCGATAAAGATATTTTTACATTCATATTTGAGAATATAATTTGCAAATTTGGGATTCCAGCACAGTTGGTGTCTGATAATGGAAAGCAATTTGAAGGGCAGAACATAGAATTGCTACTCAATGCATTTAAGATAAAATGTGGAAAATCTACTCCTTTATACCCATAAGCAAATGGTCAAGCTGAAGCAACTAATAAGACAATCGCAGACATCTTAAAAAAGAAGTTAGAAGGATACCACAGAGCATGGTGCGAGCAAGTGCATAATGCAATATGGGCTTATAATACAACTAGACGAGAAGCTACTGGAATGTCACCTTTTTGTTTGACATATGGGGTTGAAGCTGTGTTACCAACAGAAGTAGATATTCCTACAACAAAAAAGAGAGGCTTGGGAAAGAAATCTAAGTGCTGGAATGATTTTAAATAAATTGGATGAATTAGAAGAAAAAAAGAGAAAAGACTTTACAACATATGGAAAATTACCAGCGAAGATTAGCTCGCGAGTACAACAAACGTGTTAAGAAACGTGAATTCCAACCTGGCGATTTAGTGCTGCGAGAGACACCAAGTTATCAGCGAGAAAATGGTGGAAAATTGGCGAGAAAATGGGATGGACCCTACATCATTAAAGAGATAGTTGGAACTGGGTCCTACAAACTAATGGATCCTGAAGGGAGAGATGTTGGTCAAAGACTTGATAGACCATGGAATAGACTATTTCTGAAAAGGTATTATCAATGAAAACTTCTGCGAGATAAAAGATACAGGTACATTGTATGATGAAACAGATAATAAATTCTTCTTTCTCTATTACAACTGAGAGATTCTTCTGATAACAAAGCAAAACAAGAACAACGAGCATCATCGCAAGAAAGGCGAATAAAAATTTCGCAGAGATTAATAGAATGGGAAGAACCTTTATGGCGTGCACCCTAGTTCGCGAATAAAATTTCGCAAGAGGCAAATGTAAGACCTAATAGTGCGTCATATGAGGGGGTATCTCTTTACATGACTCAGGGATAAGGTTATACCGCTGCTGGAATCTGAGTCATGAAGATGTTGGGGTTAAAGAAAACCTATCCAGGAGAGGGATCTTGGATTTCCAAATAATTAAGGTTATACCCTGGTTGGACAACTAAGGACCTCTTCTAAGGAGGGCCGAGTATGACCAAGGCGCCGAGGTACACGGTTGAGTCAAGGGTGCCATGGGCGTACGAAACTACCCTGGCCATCCTTGGAGAGTCTTGGCTATGATGCACTCGTCCCGAAGAAAACCCCACTTAGGGTGCAGTCTTGTAACTATAAGCCATATAGGCATAAAGGACAAGAGGCTGCGAAAAAAACTGGTTGTTGGAAAATCTGGATGGGAGGAGCTAGTCTTGTATGGCCGATGTGCCCTCCTTGAAAGGGAAACCAGGGGGAAGATAAGGGCGGCACCCTCCATTAGGGAGCTGATAAGTGTCTAAAGACGGCAATGTCATGGGGCTTTATGATCGCAAGAACATTTAGGCCTGTCATATTATCGCGTGACGAAAATTATACAGAGGAAACAAGCCAAAAGAGAAAAGTTAAGATAATATCAATGGGTTTTTACATGAAAGTTTAAAGACGTCCTGCGATTTCATCGCAAGACGGCAATGTCATAAGATTTAATTCTCGCAAGAGAGTTTAAACTTATCATATTGTCGCAAAGAAGTTAAAAAATATGGATAAGACAAGATCAAAGGGTCTTTACATGCAAATGTTAAGAAATCCTGCGATTTTATCGCAGACACATAAAATTTGGCAAAATAAGATCTTTAACTAGGAAGGCAAAATAAGACCAACAGAATAATCTTAAACATTAACTATTCTATTTAAGAATGCAGGAAAGATTTGTTCATCGCAGGAGAATATATGAGAAGACAGATTCCTTTAGAATTTTTCAGAATATCGCAGTAGTATTCATTGCATCGCAGATATATTTTGTAAGATTAAAGAATATCGCAGAATAGCCATACAGCTTGCAAAAAGAAGATACATGAAATAATTCACCATTTCAAGAAAGATAATGAAGGGCAAGAAGAGGAGTGGATAAATAAAATCTCATTATCTTCCTTGAGAATATTCAAAATAGCAAAAGTAAAAGTTGAATTCTAAAAGTTGCAAAAAGTTACATTGCTCTCAAGAAAGGAGAAGAAAAAGAAAACGAAAATGAAATTCAAGCTTCAGCGTTGGGCTCGCCAGATTCATTATTTCTGTCAGAATTGTTAGCTTCACCAACGTTCTTCTCATTGCGAGTTTCTCCTTCATTATATGCAATTGCTTCACCACCTGTAGCTACTTCTTTAAAAGGACTTTCTTCTTCTTCCATTGGGTCTTCTTGAGTAGTATCTTCTTCACCATTGGCAAATTCTAACTCCTTATCCATGGGAAGAGGTACTTCATCATCATCAACTTCTAGAGGAAGAACAGATACAGTGGGGAGAGATTGAGAAATTAGAATCTCATTCACAAGAACTTCAGCACTAAGATGAACCTTGCGAAGGAAACCTCTGTCACGGTTTCTAATCTCTATATTCTTGAAGTATTCGAGGTAATCAAATCTTCTCTCTGCATGGTCGCGAAATTTCACAAGATCAGAAGTGAGAATCCTGTTTTCTTTGCGAACTTTATCCAGTTTTCCAGTCAGATCAGAAATGGTAGAGTGAAGATTTCTTTCAGATTCTGCGAGTAACAAAAATAACAAGAAAATATTCAAATGAAGATCTCGCAAGGAATATAACATAGAAATTTAAGAGAAAAACCAGCAAGTGAGGCAGTCAAATGACTACCTTCTTTTTGAGAAGTTAAATTTTGAATTAATGAACAACAATTCTCCCATTGATTCATGGAATCGTTAAACTTATCCCCAACTATACCCTTCAGGCGAGATTTTATGTTTTCTTCTTTGGAACGGAGATATGAATTTTCTTTTGCCAATAAAGAACAAGATTCTTCTAATTGGGAGTATTGATCTTGAAGATTGCTGGCCTTTAAACTAAGAGTTAACCTACCCTTGATGAGTTTATCCTTCTTAGCGACAGATGATGCAGTTACTTCCTTGAGTTCATTCTTAAGAGAACGCAGAGATTGCTCTTGATTGTCACATATTCTTTGGAGATTACTCAATTGTTGCGAGGAAATCGCCATCAAGCTTGAAAATTTATGTTTTTCTTGAGATAAAGTTCTATTTTCATCTGATAAAGATTCCGTCGCCAAATTAGCTTTGATTAACAAGTATGAGAGATGAGTAATCTCGCTATTTAATAAATGTTGGCTCTGTGATAATTGATTATTCTCATTAGTGAGATTATCTATTTGATCAACTGAATATGTGTAGAGATTATCTAGTCTATTAAACTGATCCATCCAAGAATCTTTTTCAACACGAGCTTCTTCAGCGATAGATTCAAATTTAAGTCTTTCAATGAATCTACTCTGATTTAAAACTAAATATACAAGCCAAGAATTTAAGAAAGAAGCTTAAGTACAGAGAAGATGAAAATTTGCTAGAACAGAAAAACAAAAAGATAGAGGCAGAAAAGTATACCTTTCAACTCGTTATTCCTTTTGCGAAGATTCTCGCAGTCAAGAGAAGAATTGCGAAGCTGTTGGCGAAGAACATCACATTCTGAAGTTTTATCTTGAAGGTCTCTCTTTAAAGCTTAAATTTTATTTTCCAAAGACGCTCGCGAGACAGTGCAGTCAGAACCAAAATATTTGATTAAATAATCACAAACAACATGTTTGAGAGGATCAGTAGAAGATTTTCTAGCGTCATCTAGAATGGTGGATAAAATTTTAAAAGCAACATCGATCCCAATTGATGTTTCTTCAGATGAAGGAAGAGATGTAGAGGGTGGAGTATTAAAAATGGCGAGTTGGAGATTTGAGTTATTTGTAATAGTAGCATCATCAGAAGGAGGGGTGTCTGGAAAAGTAACGGTTGAAGGTTGTAAAGGACTAGAAGGAATTTTGTTGACAACAATTGTAGGAGTTTGATTTTTCAAAAACTCAGTAGAGATGGGGGTATTGATAACGAGGTTCTTGCAGATAAAAGAAGGAGGATTCGATTGCGAAGGTGTGGGAATAGCTCTCTCAGATTTCAACTGGGGAATGATGATATCATCCTCAAGAGTTTTAAATTGACGGGATCTTTTGTGAGGTCTAGCGATATTCTCGTCATTCTGCGAATAATAACTTAGATAAGAAACAGAGGCAACAATATTGTTATTAAGGAATATAATGTGTTTCTTACTACCTCATTACTCGCAGAACTCTTCTTCGTCTTTTCAGTCGGCCTCTTGCGAGGATTAGGGTTTTGAATTACAGACTGGGCATTAGGAGTAGTTCCACTGAAGAGAAAACATAATATGAGAATTATGAAGAATCAAATAGAGAAGATTGGAAGATATGAGTAAAAATTGGTTCAAACAAATATCATAATTGGAAAACATACCTTGATGACTCCATTAGAACAATAACAGGATAATATGAAGAAGGAGAAAAGTTGCAGACGGAAAACAAAATAAACAGATGAAGAAGATAGAAAAGTAAAAGAAGAAAATTAGTTTTATAACCTAATCCTACCTTTTATAGGCAAAAGGAGATGACCTATTGGTTAGAGACGTGTCGGTAAAAAGAAGAATTTACAACACGTGTAGGCGGTTAAGCTAAAATAACGGAGCCATGTCGAGAAGAAAATATGGAAAGAAAACAAGCTGTGAGCACTATGAAGAGTTGAAGATTCTTATATCCTCCCCACTTTGCGAAGAATACATGAGAAGAGGCAAGATGTAGGACCAGAATATCGCTACAACGGTATTCCAGCGAATAACAACATTTCTGCGAGAACGCCGCGAGTTCATTAACAACGCTTGGAGAGTGTCACAGAACATGATAAGGAATGACGTAATGGCTGACGATTGAAGAAACATGAAAAGAGCATATTTATCCTGCGATGATTACAAAGCTTGCGAGAAAGAACATTATAGATGTCGCGATACAATCGCAGAGTAAATCCGAAAGAAAAGGAAGACTTAGCTGTCATCCACTATGTAAATTCCTATATAAAGGGCTCCACTAGATTCAGAGAGGGATGATGTATTTTTTGAGAGTTGAGAAAGTCTTGAGGAGAGAGAAACTTCAAGAGAAAAGTTGTATTCTTGAGTTCTTACGTTTCCTGTAAACATTTTGGAAAATCAAATAATAAAGTGTCGTTTTTAATCTTCAAATTTGAGTTAGTGATTACAAATTCTTAACAAGGGTGTAGTGTAGGATTTCCTGCAACTACACGAATATTGTGATTCCATATAACAGTCAGATATTGACAAGTGTCATCTCTATTATCTTACTGATGAGTCTGACTCAGAAGTAGAATGGGAATCAGCCAGAAAAAGTTCTGAGATTTTCAAACGCATAGAATTTCAGGCTTCCAAGGTCATTCTTCTGAAACACAAATTCAATACTCTCATCGGTATTATTTCATAACATGATTCTAAAATAAAAAGAATTCTTGATAAACATGCCAAAGTGAAATCGAAACACTTAAAGCTAATCTTAAAGATAATGCCTTAGATATTGAACGTCTTTCGAGTGAGAATACTACTCCATGTTGCGATAATGAATCTAAATAAACTACCATGAATACAGTCTCTATGCAAAGCGATGAGTTGGTAAAAGTAAGAACACCCGATGTTCATGATATGTAAACAAAATTGCAGTAAAAAACTGATAAACAAAGTACTATTACTTTGATAAGAGTTGATCAGTTAAAATTCTCTAACTAAGAAAAAACTGTGTCTCCAAGGAGGAAAAGTTCTTTACAAGACAGGTTTGATAAAACTACCTATTCTGATTTCATTGAAACTCAGAAACAGTGTTATTACTGCAACATTAAAGGATATGTTCAAAGAAAGTGTAAACTGAGGTTGAAAATTTATCAATTTGACCGTCTTCAAGACACCTTGAATTTAATTCTGAAGGGTGTAACTGATATTCAGATGTCTAAACCTCTTGAGATGAAATGACATTCAAGCAAATCTGCTTCTAAAAATGTCAGTACTTCATGGTCCACGAATATTCGAACAAGTCAAAAGGGTAGTTTGCAAAATCGGTTTAAGAAGAACTCGGTGACACCATATCAAATATGAGTTCAAAAAAATTCCTATACACCTCCTGAAAGGGTTGAAACTTTTGAAACATCTCAACAAGCTAACATGAATTTGATCATTACAGGATATAGGTTGATATCGAAAAGATTTGTGATGTACTTGGTACCCTCGTCATTTTACTTTCCTTTTCAGACTTAAATCTGGATGGAAATGGAACAAGCCAAACTTAATAGCTACTAACCTTAATATGAAGGATGATGTCTTCATTTGTCTATAATACGTCTCCATCTCTTAGACGAATAACTAGTGATTGCCTCAGTATTCTATGTCTTAAGTCTAACCTAACAAAGTTGACTTTAGTAAAAATATAAGCGACAAAGTTTTGTAACTTAAGTTGACAACCAAACTTGACATACCAATATTTGGTTAGTAGCAGTGCTCTAACATATATTTCTCTAATTTTGATCGATTATAATTGATTCATAGATTTCGTATAGGTTTACTCGATTTAATCAAGTAATACATATATCTGATAAGTTTTATTCTTTATATATTTTGGTGAATTCCGAAATGGATTTTTTTTTTATAAAACATAAAGGATTATAATCAATTGGTCAAATAAATAAAGAGAGTTGATCATGATATTTTAGGAAACTAATTTATACCTTACAAACAAATATAAGATAATTAAATCATTGACTTGACTTGCATATGAACCGAATAAAAATAGAGTTGTTGTTTCCATGTCAACAAATTTAAGATCTGTTAGATATTGGCAAAACCTTTTTCAAGGGATCCTAACCCATAAAGTATTATCAATATCTTATTGTCGTGGTATTGATATTTATTTATTATTTTTTTAATCTTTGATGCATCTGAAATTTGATGTGTGCAATCTTATTATATAAATGAGTTTGTATACACATTTTTTTTTCTTTTAGGTTTTTACGAGATCCCCGAACTCTAAACAAAGTGAATACTCGAACTAATATAAGGTATACTATCTTGTGTTTTATTTTCTTTGCTTTGAAGGTTTTTATGAGATCCTAAAACTCTAACTCTAGATATCTGACTTTATTCTACATCGAATGAAAACTCGAATCTCTGACCTCAAGTATGTGAATCGATTTCTTGCCAAATTGCATTAGCCCCATTAGATTGATGTAAGGTATATTAATGCTCATATGTTGCCAGAGCTTCTCCAATGGTTTTTGTGTGTTTATCCTATGTGGCAACACAAAAAAGACATCCTCTTTCTATTTTTCCTTAAAATTGTGAGGAGAAAAAAATCATCTCCAACGGCATAGTATTTGACCCCTTCTTTTGATTAGTATATATTTTATTTTCAAACACTTGATATTTATTAGAGCTGAAAATATTCCCCTCCATCCAAGTTATATAGGCGGAGAACTAGTTTTTGGTTGTCCATCTACATAGGCATACTTCAAATTTTTAGATAATTCTTTCCAAATATGCCCTTTTTTAATGATAGTAATATTATACAAAACTTAATTTAATATTTATAGTTTTCATCAAAAGTAAATGGTAAAACAAGAAGGGTCTTGTTAACATGTATACCCGTATACACGTCAACAGGAGTATATTCGTCATACAGTCGCACATGGAACATAA
The DNA here is from genome assembly GCA_023529315.1 of Papaver bracteatum. Lineage (NCBI taxonomy): Eukaryota > Viridiplantae > Streptophyta > Magnoliopsida > Ranunculales > Papaveraceae > Papaver > Papaver bracteatum. Next base: position 2,053,825 of record JAJJWX010003262.1, read on the forward strand.
GTTAGTCATTGGAACAATAAGATATTTGTCGGTAAAATTTAAATTCTTTTAGTACCCTTATATTTTGTTAATAAATAAAAAGGGTTAATTAATAATCATGTCCTTACCTCACTCTTACTTTCCTTTTTATGTTCACCTTCCCGTTTTACCTTCTTCTTCTTCGTGATTATCATACTGTAAAACCCTAATGTTATTGTTTCTAGAATAATTCAAAGGTTTAATTAAATTATTTTACCTCTACAAATCTCTTATGTAATTTCATTTTCGTCTTTTGATATTACTACTACCGATTCGGTAGTTCGATCAACGAAATTTCAATTGCAGTCAAACTGAGGGCAATCATGATTGAAATTTCTATCAAGATCCTTGTTGTCGGCGGAGAATACGTTCATGCATTGAAGGCCTTTTTTCGTCGATCGGGATCTTCTAATCGTCATCATCATCTATATAGTCTAACATTGGGTGATTTTTTATTTCGTGGATGTTAAACACCATTGATCGAAAATTTAAGAAATATGAAATTTAGAGTTTGAAAACCTTTTCTCCATTTTGGGTCTTGTTATCTTAACCGTATACATGTAGTACCTCTCTATTTTTAGAACTCTTATTCTTATTTATCAATTTATGATCAAATTAAATTACCCCATGTTTGATTGTCTGTTTAAGCTATCAATATTTTTCCTTTATATGCCGTTTATTATACAATGATGATGGAAATTAAGGTATTAACTTTGGCCATTAATCAAGCAGGACAATGGAGAAGAAAAGGCATGAAATGAGAAAGAATAATGAGATGTGGAGGAGAAATAAGAAAACCCGTAGAATACTAGAATCATATACAGATATTGTAGGCTTTGATTTAAATGGAAATATATTTCTATTATATTAATTAAAGTAATAGCAAAATTAGTGGAATCTAGGTCAACCTTCAGGGCTATTTACGGAAAATTTTCGCCATTTATTATGGTGAGTAGTTTACCGATGAATTCAATATATAATATAACAGAGTTTTTTAAAGCGTTCTCATTCACCGGAGCTCCACGTTAATTCTCGCTTTTGATTGATTTTGGCTCCTGGTTGATTATGGACTCACCGTTTTTTTTTTAAGTAATTAAATTTAAACAATGTTATGATATAGAAGATAAAGAACAAGAGACACAAAATAGAGGGGAAGAAGAAGGGAGAAATTATATTCATTAGTGTGTGTTTACAAAGGTTTGAGACTCTATTTATAGAGTTACATACTTGGAGCCCAAGTAATGGGGTCCCACTAAAGTGGACATCTACCTAATAAAATTCCGTTTATAACACTCTCCCTAGATGACCACTGTATCTAAGCAATTGCCTCATTAAAACCTTGTCAGGAAAATCCAAATGGACGAAACCTGATTGAAGGGAAAATAGTACAATTATGAGAAAACTTAGAACATAGTTGGACATGCATATGTTGCCTCATTAAAACCTTCACAAGGAAAACCCAGCGGGAAAAACCTTGGCGAAGGAAAAAGAGTACAACGTGATGGTCCGTTAAAATACCTTTCACTATGGTGCTCCCCCTGATACGTACTTCAGTTAAATATTGACTTGCAAATCTTCGAGTCGAGCCAATTTCAAACGAATTTCTTGAATATTGGAGATAGCAATGCTTTAGTGAGAAATTTCCCAGTTGATGAAGTCTTCTTTTGTGTTAATCTTCAAATGGTAGTGTTATCGAGTCTTCAAGCTTCTGTAAATACATTGAGGACTTGCTTCTTGGATTACTAGCTTCTCGAAGATGCTTTGTAGAAGTAGTTGATGTAATTTCTTCAACAAAGTGCCAATACACAGTTACAGTGCCATAGATGTACAAAATTTGTAGTCATACCTTATATGGATCAGAATGATATCCAAATTCATAGGAGATAGTTATGTTGACGTGGTATAACAAAATGACCTAGTTAATGGTGGGAATCCACCAAGTAACCAAAATTAATACAACTCCCCCTTGGATGACCATCATGTTGAATTAAATTGGCTCACTAAAAACCTTGCCAGTAAAACCCAATGGAGGAAAAACAAATTGGACGAAGGAAAAAGAGCGCAAATATCAACATTTTAAATAAAATAAAATAATTAAATGTCAACAAGATGTTGCCTCATTAAAACCTTGTCAGGAAAACCACGTGGGACAAAACCTAAAACGAAGGAAAAAGAGTAAAACTTTTGACGTGTTTATAGATGCTAATCCAACTATATGTTTTTTTCAATAAATAAGCATCAAAATAATAACTCTAGTCTATCTTAAAGACGAGTTTATGCTAGCATAATTCCAACTGCAGATTTAAGAAAGAAAAGGGGAAAAAATAGAATTTATGCTGCTAAAGCGTGGATTTTGTGTTTTTAAGGATTTCTCAAGAGACCTATAAAGTTGATATCATCAACTAATTAATCCGAATTTTTGGTCTTGTACCAAATTTCTAAAAACACATAAAGGATTGTTATACCTGACATAATTGAGTCAAGTGGCTGTATGAATATAATTTGAATTCTATAAGGATTGCAAATTTGAATATGTTCCCAATCACATTTCTTGTGTAAATGCAATATGAGTCCTTCAAGGACTACCACGCCAAGTGCATTGTAAAGAAAATAATTAATGAATCAATCCTAGGGTATGAGCAAAAATGAAACCCTTCAATCGTTTTTACAACGAAAAATTTCTCGTATAACGCATTATGACTACACTAGCCTGTAATTTATAGGCTTGGCATTTTTACATGGTGTTAAGTTTTGGATCCAAAAATTGCGTTAATTGAGAAATTAATCCAACTTAATTTGGATTGTATGCCAACCAATCACATATGTCGATATTTCTCTGCAGAAGAGTTCACAACCACCATCATTTATTTATGTAGCTACTTTAAATGAATATTCGACAATAATTTAGCTTGCTATAAGCCAACACAATTCTCAAGTGTAAATTCAATCAATTACTGGTACCAGTATCCGTGGACATTATAATCTCCTCATATTCAAGTGAGAAGATATTATAATTGAGAATGTGAATTCGGTACACTCAATTGGAGCACTACCTGTAGCCTCTTATAGAACACTACTTATCTGCTAAATGTGACTAGATTTCCTCTTAAGAGGCAAAAACTTAAATAAAAGCAAAATGAGAAATTTCACGCCAATCATATAATGACATCCTACATCGATTTGATTGTGATGGGAGAGAAATTGATATAACATTTAAGTTAATTACACAAACGTCTGATAGTGTATAGTCCCCCCCAAATTATGGCAAAAAATCTTTTTCATCTCATTTACGAAATCTTCTAGTATCGTCTGATTTATTCAAGGACATATACCAATGATAATTTTTGAGTTTACAAACATCAAGTTGTACCACAGATACCGACTCAACATGAGCCATTTTGAAAAATTATGTCTTTCAACATAAAAAAAGAAAAGAAAAATTGTTTACTAGACATACATATATATGATCAACCATGATTTTTTTTTTTTTTTAAAACCCAAATTAATTGGTTACAATAGCATATATAATATGCAAACGAATTAATCCTCCATTAATTATGTGACCTTGTAGGTCCAACAAAATAATAATTCATCTGAGAATGAAATAATGGACACTTTCTTTATGAAAAGGAAATTAAATCAATATCAATTGAATATAATCACTACAAGGAGTAGTGATATTTGCTAATGAGTCGGGTGCGAACCCATTGACATTGAGTGTCCTACCATACTCCAACTACACGTGGAACGATTCTGAATTTTGGAGACTAGTACCATGAGGAAAATAAAAATAAAAATTGCTTAATATCCCTCAGAAATGCAGCAATTCCTCGTACACTGGTATTTGCGGTTGATAATAACAAGATATCGGGATTTAATTTTAAGATTGATAAAGAAAAACAAATCGATATTCGTTTTAGAAAAACATCCACTTTGTGGTTGATTAATGATGGTTTCTCGCAGGAAATAGAAACCAATTAATGTTAGTTATGAATGGTTCCTTGTAAGGAATAAAACAATATTGGCTTAAAAATAATTTAGAATGCCAATTTATTTACATCTCATCTCATTGATTTGCCGAAAAAGAAAAAATCAATATCAATTGATTTTTGCGATATACCAAAATCTTATCGACGATTGGAAAGAATATTGTTTTAGTCATCGCATATGGAAAATTCACTTTGCGGTTAGATGAATGGTTTCTTGTAAATGAAAACCGGATTAAAAAAAATCACATGATCTTCCTCTAATAGAGGAAGATGCCAAACTTAATTGGCTGGAGGTTTTTCAACCATGCATGTAATAAGTTACCGTAAAGGTATAATAAAATCCACAAAGACACCAATTTTTGGTGATTACAGTTTCATGAAAAGAATAGAAACGGTAAACCATCTCTAGATGGATTTTGTTTTTTTTTTCCTCTATAAAAAAATTAGAGAAGAAAGGAAATCAAATATTCGGAAATACTAATCACCTAAAGATGTATATATTTTTCTATGTTCAACAATAAATTAATTTCAATAAAATAATAATTAAATTACCAGTTCATCTTTACTGTGTAAAACTTTAATTCACCGAGGATTGTATGTGATTTGTCTTCGGATGCGCATCAATCTGAAATGGATCTTTCTCCTATCCAGCGGGTTGTGATAAAATCTGACCATATAAACGTTAAAGTTGATTAAGATGTACAAAAATAAATTAGTGTTCTACATAGATTTTTGCATCAAAGAAAGACTTAATTAATTAAGTACTTCGCATGCTAACTATAAAATCATTAGCAATCAAGATCATTAGGTGTTTGTATACTCAAAGAAAATAAGAGCGAACAAACAACTTAATGATTACTGTTTACGTTAATAAAATTCCAACACAAACCCTAAAACAGTGAGCACATGACCAAGTCAACATGGGATGAAATAATGAAGACCAATGTAACCTAAGTTATTATAAAATCACATCAACCCATATACCAAAAGATGTATGCAACCGAGCACATAAATTTAACAGAGCCAAGCTAACAATATACGTTAATACTTCGTGATTTGATTACAGAAAAATTTAATCAAAAAAATCAAATCAGGATGTAATAACAATATCTCATATATGAGATGAAAAAAAAAGTGCAAAAACACTAGATGCAATTCCCAAAACTTGAATTGTTTTAGTTAAAAGAAAAATTGCTTAGTTGGTAGAACAACGTGCATGATAACATGTTATGATATAGAAGACAAAGAACAAGAGACACAAAATAGAGGGGAATAAGAAGGAAGAAATTATATTCATTAGTGTGTGTTTACAAAGGTTTGGGATTCTATTTATAGAGTTACATACTTGGAGCCCAAGTAATGGGGTCCCACTAAAGTGGACATCTACCTAATAAACTTCCGTTTATAACAAACAAAAAAAAATTAGGAAAATGTTTTTTTTCCAATAATAAGATATCTAAATCTTAAAAAAACTTATTGCCTAAAATAGCTAGATCTTGAAAATCTCAGAACATGCCAGAAATATATCAATTACTACATCGTAATAATATAAACCAACGTGATAATCACGGAATCCAAGATTTCATCATGATAATCAACAAATTAAATCACAACATCCACAATTTCATCGTGATAAATCGAATGATCATCACATAATAAATAAAAAACGTAAAGTGTCCAATGTTCAGTGTCCGTTTACATTTTTTAAAAACAGAATTCTCCTTATTACAACCTCAAACTATCAATTAAACTCCAAAATACATAAATCGATTTTTTTTTTTTGATTAGCCCGGTCATGGGTACTAACCTTTTGATTCGATGATGAATCTCTTTTGTGCGTATATTTTTTAGTGGTCCTACACAACAGTTGGAATTTTTATTAATATTTTAGATAAATAATTGAGAGCAAAAGTTATACTCAAAAAGAAGCTAATACAAAACAAACGAGCATGAAAAATAAAATAAAAAATAAATCAATAATCGTCCTGATTTCACTATTATTTTTCTTAACTTTGTTTTTTCCATAATTAAAAACAAATATTTATAGACACTAATTGCGGCAATATGAGGATATCTAACTTCATCAATGCTATGTCATTATTTCCTTAGTTGAAGATTTTTTTTACTATTTTGTCTAATTGGAAAATTTTATAATTTTTGTTATGTCTTGATATGTAATACATTTTTTATACAAAAATATTAGAACATTAATATTGTGGGATATAAAAATGCTACATAATTTTTTCTTTGCAGATAAATAAGGCAAGAAAAATATTTTAATTTCAAAAAAATATGATTTTATTGCTATTTTCCTTAGTATTGATCATAAATATATTAATTTCCAAAAAATATATGATTTTATTGCTATTTTCCTTAGTATTGATCATTAGAATGATATGTTGTTCACTAAGATACTTTTATTTTACTTTTGGTAAATATAGGATTCCCAAAAAGAATAATATTGCACATCAGTTAACCTTCGATTTTAAGCTGTCCAAAAATATATAAATTTTGGATATTTTTGGATATTGATTAATACTAATATCCAAGATAAAATCTTTTTATTTATGAGTTCGCTGTCTTTATATAAAGAGCTCGAACAAAGGAAACCCCCAAATTTCTCCACCATTTCACCTCGACTCTCTTCTCTTTCTTGACTTTTTTTTTGTTTGATTTATGTTTTTGTTGTTTGATTTTTGTTTGTTTGTTTGTTTGGATTCATGGTTTTGATGTCTGATCTGCGTTTGTTATTTATTTTATAGGTATCCATTGCCAATGCAAATAAAATAGGAGTATGCAAGGGAACCGTGCATGAATGAGTTGATTTTTTTTTTGCTCTATAAAAGGTCCAAGCAAAACCTAAAAATCTTTTTGTTTTTGGGCGCTTGTCTCCATCAACGTGAATTCTTTTTAGGTTTTTGTCCTCTGCGTGCTCACCCTCTTTTTTTTCTAATCCCTGGTGGTGTTTTCTTTGCAGATCATCGCAAAAAATGCACATAATCGACACTGATTCTCTTTTCCAAGAACGTGCAGGTTGCTGCTCGGCTAATCTTTTCTATCGATTATAAATCGTAATTCTTCATTTAGAGCAAATATTGTTTGTTAGGGGTTATGTTGATTTTCATTAATGACCATTTGTCCGAAAATTGTAAATGAAGCTGTACAAGTCACTCGAATCTATATCTTTTTAAACATTACGATATTATTTTTATTTTGAATCATAGAACAATTTGAGTTCGTTTTCTTTGTACATCGAGGCTCGGGCAAGAACGATAAGATCAGCTCATTTTATTTGTCCCTCGATCCACTACTATGATCAAGTAAGTTATTCAACATTTAAAAATTAGAGACTTTGAAAACAATGCATTGGAATTAAAAAAAAATTCTATTTCATTTGTGTTATGGTTTTTGTTTTTCTATTTTTTTTTTTGGATCCAATGTTTCGTAAGTGAGAAACAGTCCCGTGCATGGCACGGGTACAAAACTAGTTTCTCTAAATTTGAGTGTATAAATAGAAGATCAAGGTAATTAATTGCTGAATCTATCTACCTTAACGTATGCCCTGGTATACAAGTTAACAATTCCCAAACATGGAAGAGTATGGATATTTGTAAAACTCATACAATTCTCTTAATCTAAGAGATTTGAGTTCTCCGCCTATATAACTTAGACAGAGGGAGTATATATTAATTGTCAATTTAATTAAGGAAAATTTAACTAGGATGAGTGAAGGATGTCAACCCAAAATTAAGCCACATCATCAATACAGTGGTTAAAGAAGTTAGGATTGGAGAAGGAGTTTAGAGAAAATGGATGTATATCGTACATGAACTTAGGAAAAATGAATGTCTATCTTATATGGATACTAGCCCTTAACCCGTGCCGTAACGGCACGGGCCATGATGTTGGTTCATTTTTAATATATCGTATAATTTGTGTCCCGAATACTTATCAACTCCTTATGATTTAATATATGTTTGTCATAAAAATAGTTGGGACTTTTTTTTTCCCTTTAATATTTTACCGCCGAAGATTTGCTCAAACGAAAGAAATATAATCTTAACTTCCAGACACTTTTTTATTTAGGTTCATTGCTTATAATGAGATAATGCTCTACATGAACATGGAAGTTTAATTTTTTTTTGGAAATATGTCGTCAGCAGCGCTCATCTCAGTGAAATCAAATAATCAATATCATCCATAAAAGTCTCCACATGCTCCTATTTTGCTCTAGCTAACTCATCTATCATGGTCATGTTGTCGATCCTCCAAATAGGCAGAGAATAGTTTTTTTTTTATGAAGCTTCCATCTTCAAAAAGACCACATATGGAGGTTCCATCGCCGGATAAGTTGATGATGAAGATTCCGATGTAGATTCCGTCGCCGGAGACAACCAAGATGAAGGTTTCGTCGTTGGAGAGCATGGAGAGCATCACTATTGATCTTAGATCTCAACCCAATAACCAAGAATCACCATTAAAGTGAAGATAAACCTTAAAAGAGTAGATAAAACCACCAAAATGGTGTATATAAGTAGAAAACATAATAAAAACCAAACTAATCTACTAACTAACCTATGTAGATGATGTCGATCCACCATTTTAGTTATCCATATTATGTTTTTGACTAACTTTCAACTTGATGTCATCTTCTACTGTGAACTTTATGTGATTTCAGAATCGAAATAGTTATACCTCTTTCATTCGTATTAAGTAATCCGTTGTATATCCCAACAATTCTTCTACAACAATTCCTTTCTTTTGTCGTTTCCAGACCATCAGTAGCCATTATTGTCAAACACAATCTGTCTAATTTTTGTTGATGTTATGTATTTGCAATGTTCATTTTTCTTAAATAAATAGATTGTGGAAAAACTAAAAAAAAAGAACATAAGTATTACATCGGGTCTAAGTTACTATATCCAAAATACTAGGAACTTTTGCTTTTGGTGCCTTTTTTCCTCAAATTCCTCGTTGCATTCTAGATAATACATGTAACACCAATCATTTGCGAAGTGAGATATTTGCGCAAGTGTGGTCAATGTATCCCTTGCCTGTAATAATAAGAACAACACGTCAATTTTTTTCAAGGCATCCAGTTGTAAATTGTATGAATCTAATAGATTTGAATTATACCTCAATCTTAGATATCACCTTCTTCTGATCTTCTCACATAACATAGCAATTGAGGAAGGACAAATCTTGACCACTCTTTACATAGGCAGAGTTAGCCAAACTATGTTTTGCAATTGTCTTACGTGAAAATTATTATTAATCTATATTTTAGTCAGCTCCTATCGAATCCGATCTAATTAGTCTTATAGAAAGTTAATCTTAAATATTGACCTTATCTCTTGACGAAATTATTGAAGTATTCTCAGTCATGTTATGTTTTCTGTGATCTACCCATCTGTGTCTACTCTAACTTCTAACCTACTGAATGAAACCTATACATATTGATCCGTAATTTGATATTGTTGATTTGTCATCAAGAGGTCGCATGATCTGAGAATGTAAAATATAAAAAATATTCTATAAACATCGGAGGCGAAATTTAGATTTATGATTTAGAGTTTTTTATGATGATTTTGATGATCAAACATAATTTTCAAACAAATATTTTAGAATGCAAATACATTTTCCTGGTTAATAAGGTTTTATATCGGGAGTTGAGTGAAAGTTGTTGTCTTTGTAGGTAGTCGTCGCGAAACAACTCGACATTGATGGTCTTTCAGGAAAAAAGAATGTAATAGTACTTGAGAGAGCGGTAATGTTCTCTTACGCGGGCACACCAATTGTCTTTATATAATACGGGTGATCGAACAGTCATGATCATATTGTCTTATACGTTCCGGTATCATCCTCAAAATATTTGGTTTTTGTCCTTATCAATCGTGCTAAAAACAACCAATTACATCTTTCACAATACAATGTTGCATGTTTTGTGAAGATTATTTTTTTACTTGGTCAATAAAACTCAGTAAAAAGCAAAAACCATTATTATACACTACTATTACCAACTCCCACCACCATAAAAACCATCCACCGCCACTATTTCTTCCACCAATAGTAATGTTACCGCCTCCACCATTCACAAACACCCGCCACCGCTTATACTAACCCTACTCCCACTACCACCATTAGAATTAATTTAGTTTTTAGTAAAATTATTTATTAATAAAATTATGTATATGTTAGATTATTAAAGGGACATTTATAATAGAAATTTAATGAATCATTATGAACAATCAATGAGACACTAATTAATAAAACGTTTAAAAATGGTTAAGTTGAACAAACCCCAGCGGTAAATTTATCTTTTCCAAGGACAAATCCTGACCATTCTTTACATAAACAAATCGATAATAAATAATTTCATATGTTTTGATCTTGATTCGTGTCGTTCGTTTAGTTATTACATAACATGGCAATTGATTGCACCAATTTTTTAAAATGGACATGTGTTTCATCGAGTTTATTTTAACATTAGAATGATCAACCACGTTTTATACTTTATAATATAACGTTACACACTTTGCGGCGTTACGAAATTAGCATAATATGTTTTTGTTCACCAATACCCGCCACCACCATAAAACCATATGAATCCACTTTTTTGATCCACCACTACCTAGTGGCGGAGCCAAGGGTTGACTAACCTGGCTCTAACCCCTTAAATTTTTAATAACTATATTTTTTTTAGTTTATTTTATAAATAGTACTTTGTCCATACATATTTATGGTTTAGTCTACCAAAGTTTACATGTTTCTTTTTTTAAAAAAAAAGGCTTCCTCAATGTCAATTTTTGACTCCACCACTGTCACCATCACTGCCGCCCATCCCATGTAAGTTGTGGGACGCAATTCTAATTTTCAATCACAAATGCCATTATGAGGTTTAGACTGAACAAAATTTTGTCAATTGATTAGTTTCAATCATTTTTTTCCGTGTATATATATTTTTTTGTATTGCAATCAATTTTATTTTAACATAAAAAAATCATGATTTATACGATATAGTACCAAAGATAACAGGGTACTATTTTGGTGATCCAACTACGACCATGAAAATATTGTCTTGTATGATATCATCCCTGAAATATATGGTACCTTCCTTTATCAAAAGTGTTAAAAACAACCAACCACATCTTCCACACTACGATGTTATCGATGTTGTAACGACAACATAAAATTAATATTGTCCATCACTACTCACCAGCATTCACCGTCACTACTTATTCCACCACAAACCAGGGGCGGAGCTAGGATTTTGAGAAGAGAGGGAGAAAAAAATTCTTGGCAAGCTGGATACATGTGAAAAATGGACTTTGTATTCCATTTTACGATAAAAGAACAAAAATATATATAATTGTGCTTGGCTCCTCCCTTAACCACCACTAATGTTTCGGCCTCCACCTCTTCCGCTACTCATTGTCGCAGAAAATGTCTATTGATATTATTTATCAAAATTACTTATTAATAGAAATAAATATTATAATTATTAAGAAAACATTTATAATTAAAAAATTATTAGTCATTTGTTATGAGCAATTAGTGAAACACTAATTAATAAAACACTTTATAATGAATAGATTATTTATTATGTGCAATTAGTGAAACACTAATTAATAGACCAATTCTGGTATTTAAGTTGAACAAACCACCATTGTTGATTTATCATTTATATCAATTCCAATCAAGGTGGAACAATGGTTAGAGGACACTCTTATGACACAATAGGTCAGGAGTTCGAATCTCCCGTTATAATTTTTGAAATTCTATATCTTAACTTGAGTATTCATTTTTCATTCATAATATTGGAATTAACACCACGTGTGCGACTTGTAGGGTGTGGCAGGGAGAACCACATCCCTTGATTTATCTTTCCCACGGACAAATCCTGACCACCACTAACAAAAGCAAACTTAGCCTAGCTTTGTTTTGTATTCTTGATGGATTGTGTGGACACTTATCTTCCAATACATTTCATTGGAGAAGCTTGTATTAGGTATTTATCCTCACACAGATTTTGTCGGAAAAGCTTCACGTAGTCATGATCTTCCAATATCTCTAGGTTAGTTATATGAGAGCATCTCCAACAAAGGGTAGTGTAGATTTATTTATTTTTAGTGACACATATGATTTTAGACCCCCGTTTGGTATAAATCCATCTCCAACAATAGGGTCCTACAAGTTAGGAGAGACCAATTATTAAATATGAAGGTGTTCAATAAAGTGTTATCAACACCTCCGGTTGCACCTCCACGTCATGTTTTTAACTAATTTTCTTTTAATTGTAAGGGTTAAAATTCTCACTGTTGGAGATGATTTTTTAGATATGAGATTCTATATTTACTTTATATGTAGACCTCACAAATAAAAGGACTAAATAAAAAATCCGCATAGGATTTTTTGCCATTTCTATTGGAAATGCTCTGAGTAAGTTTAGGAAACCCAAAGGTCATGTGGATAGGACTCATACTTTGAGAGACAACAATAATCCAATATTTTAAGACATCGGCAGAGAGTGTGAACGGGGCCGGTCATCTTGACCAATGACCAGTTTCTGATCATTGGCACCCGTGTGCACAATTGATAATTCTTAAATTTAGTTCAGTTATTATTGCTTATAGGAAGTCGCCTAGACTAGAGTCATGGGTAGGAAATGGAATCTTTAGTACTCCCTCCGTCCCTATTATATAGGCGGAATATAAAATTTTTCTAGTCCCACTAAATAGGCGGATTTCCAATTCCAATAAGACTTTTGACATAAATACCCCTATTTATGATGTATGGGAAATTGTAGTGAGAATAAGACAAAGGGTAAAAACAGGAAAAAACATGAAAATTTATGAAAATCAAATTTTTTCTTAATTGAAGAGATTTCAACTTCTCCGCCTATATATTAGGGACGGAGGGAGTACCAATTTAGAAACATAACTGCTAATGCCAGCAGATGATTATAGTATGTTATCTCTTAATCAATCTACCAAGATAATGCTAATAGTGGATAGAATCTTAAGTAATAAATAATCCCCATTAAAAAAGTTTAGCAGCTACCATTTGATGACATACCCTTTTGTTTCCAGTTTCTTTGGACACACGCCTAACTGGGAACCCCAATAGGATACAAAATATTGTTGGAATATTTTCAACTGCGCTAGGGGGGTCCTGGGGGGCGTAGCCCCCCGGGCTGTGGTCGACCTGTTTCAACAGTTAAAAACGTTTCCAGAATCTTCAAGAATCCAACAGACGCTTTTGATGTTTGTTGATGAAGAGACCCGTCGTTTCATGAAACCTGTTGGTGAAAAGATGCATATTCCCAACAGATGCGAAAACCTCTATAAGTAGCATCTCCCAAACTCGTTTCTAAACATCTCTCGAAAAACCTTTCTCTGTTTTTCTCTCTTTTCTGAAGCATCATCAGAACCCTTTTTCACATGTGTTCTTGATTGAATCAAGGGGTACAAACCTTGAATTCAATTTATGTTGTAGGGCTTTCATTGTATCCTGAAGGCATTATTTCACATACCTGTTATAATCGCCAATTTATTGGGAGGGTAGAAATAATTGTCTAAAAGAAATCACCCGAGCCTTGAAAGCTTTTGAGTACAACAACAATTTTTCTGTGTTATTTCATCTTCTATTGCAACCCAATTTCCAACAAATACTTCATTTTATGATGAGATCTTGACCATAAAACTAATTGAAAATCTTGACCACGAGCAAAAGAAATTCCACTGTGATATGTTACTGCCTAGGCGCGGGAGGCACCAACTGGACCCATCATGTGGTAGATGATCCGGCGGGTGGAACTACAGTCTAGCTTTTCCCGACTTACAATGGCTTTCGTGATCATATATTTTCATAATTGAGGATCCAAAGAACGCAAAAACAAAAAAGATGGACAAGAGAGGAGCCAAGTACTCAGAGTCAGAGGATTGGAGGCTAGCCATCTATACATTAAATTCTTGGCTCCATATCATATTTCGTCACCTTTTTGTATTATTTTTAATAAATGAATCAATGCAATTTTTGTTGGAAAATTTGGGTAAAAACAGAGGATGGAAACACTAAAAGAAATTGTTATACTCCAAACTTTCAAGGCTCATGAGATTTATTTTAGACGATTATTTCTACCCTCCTAATATCAATTGGCGATTGCAACAGGTATGCGAAATAATGCCTTCAGGATACAATGAAAGCCCTACAACAGAGAAATTGGATTCAAGGTTTGCACCCCTTGACCCAATCAAGAACACACTAGAAAGAATTATGATGATGCTTTAGAAAGAGAGAAAACAAGTTTTAATTGATTATCAAGAATGGGAGAATACCTTCACTACTTATAGGGATACCCATGCCTATTAGAGATGTCACTTCACTTCCAAAAGACACATAAGGTGTCTATTGGGAATGGTTGTGTCCTTTATGAACCATCACACCTGATAGAGGTGTCTCTTCATCTCCAACCAACATCCATTGTGTTTATTCAACACCTAACGCTCCCCCGTCGTAGCGACAAACCAAAAATGAAAACCGATTTATTTTCTATGTTATTGAAAATATCCAACAATCTCCCCCTATTTTCAAAAACCAAAATAGAAAATAAAGTAAAACTTACAAAACCGGAGTGGCTGCATCACTCAAGTGACTGTCTACGTACCCGAGTGGGATCAAGCCAACGTAGTTCAAGCTTAGTTGGGAAATAAGCATCATCGTTGAAATCAATACATAGATGATAGGTATTTTTTGGATTTGAACCTTCACTTAGTGTAAGAAACTCAAAGCCTTATCGAGATTCTATGGTGAAACCAGTCTTGAACCAAGTATCCCTTATGATAAAACTGGAGTCTCCACACATATTGATTTCATAAATCATGTGTTATGTATCCAAGCACGTTAATGGCCATGTGCTTATATCCTTGATTCATGAGTCTTCTTTAGAGAACGGTCTTCTTCTCTTAGGAAACGACCTGATTTCCATACTCATATAGGTAAGTCTCGAAGGTGTTTCAGCGAGACACCTTGTGATAAAAAGTTAGACTTATTAAGGATTTTCATCCATCCTAAGTTTTCTTGCAGAACCTGCACTAAACAGAAATGAGAAGTTTTGACTTAGTGCACCATAATCACTTCCATAACTTGTTGGTACCACATTGAACCTTCTTTATCTTTTTCAAAACATAGGTTGGGTTTCTGCTATGGGAGATCAAACTTCTTTCACAGACCTTAGTCCCATTTCTTTATACTTCATTGAAAACATTTCCTTTGGGAGACTCTTCATGATAAGTCTGCCAAGTTTTTTGTCCATTTCAATGGCTAACTGCAATTACTATTTTCGTGAGTAATTGACTTACCGTTCAATGTACAAGACTTGTATGTCTTGACTTTTCATTATAAGTCTTTTTAGAGACGTTATAGATCATATCCTGATTCAAATAATCAAGACTGCTTGAATGGCTTCTTCCAAAAATGGGATCTCTACGAGTTAGGTTCTTAGCCATTCCTCCTCATTAATTGCATCTACTCATGCAATCAATTCTGAAAACATTATTAAAAATGTTCCTATTTGATTTTACCAAATAATTGTAGCCTCTCTAGTGATCCTAATTAACATTTACGGTTAATTCACAAAAAAGTCATTAAGACTTGAATACACTAGAGGCAAAATAAATGGCATATAAAATTTGTAGGCAACTTGCTTGCTATTTCAACAAGCACATTATTACGATGAGTAACTCCTCTACTCATGCCTAATCCTCTACAAATTTATATCCAAGTACATAGACGGTGTCTATTTAACATTTTACATTATGTAATGTAAATGTTCACAATTTATGCATCGGTAATATCGTAACACCTCATCATTGGATATTTAGTCGACCGCCCAATTTTCCAATACGTTACATATCAACCGGAATTCCACTTCTTTTGATATCATTTAATACATCTCATTTTCCAAAATTTGGAACCTATAATTCTTATCGCAAGAATTATGCTCATGCCATACCGTTGTTGTCTCAACAATTATGACGAATTTGGTTTTGAAATAACCCAACAAGTAGAAAATTTATGACATTGTCATATAAATTTTCCCACCAATTCACGACAATTCTTAAATGCCAAAAATGCAACTCAATGTCATGAAATACAATGCTTTACAGATTTGCATATTTGTTTGATTTTTATCAAACATGTGCACCCAAATTTCTAAATAGAAATTAAACTTCAAATCCAATGTACCGGTACATGTACCATTCTTTAGGATTTGGCTCGCTTTAAGCACCATAGTGGGGCTACAACAGTTGGCCTTCCACTGTACTCAAATATTTTCATTTTCCTCACTGCACATCACCACCACCACTTCAGATCCTTCGAAATCTCGATTCAAATACTTTCATGAACATTATAAAATGATCATGAGAACTACAACTGATTAATGTTAGTTCTTTGAGATAGAAAAATCCAAATATGAATTAATTCTCTAAAGACTTTTATTGTTGATGCATCGAAAATGAAAATAATCCTATTTGTATCAAAGTTTGGAAGAACCCAATACTTTGACTCGAAATTACCCTATGATCTTCTGACCAAAAACATAGATAAACACTAGAGTACGGTCAGTAGTGTTCTTCATGAGAAGAAACTCCCAGTTTTCCATGCCAACAAAATTCCAAAGAAGGAATCTTCAAATCCAAAATACAGATAAACTGTCACAAAGTAGGATTTGGCCCTCGTTTAATGACGATCACATATTACATGCTTAGGAATGCACCAAAAAAGGCATACCGTCATATGAATCTCTGATCCACAATTCCTAAAGAAGGAAATCTTCGGACCCGATATAGAATTAAAATTACTACTCTGGATCTGACTCTCTTTTGAAAAAAATTACGAAACAGATTGCATGTCCAATCACATGTTCACCGCTTTTCCCAACAAATTGTCATTTACCACCAGACATGAGTTCATCACCACACACATGCGAAGAGTCTCATTCAATTATTGAAACGAACACAGATACCTAGACAATTGCCTACTAGTTTCGTGGGCTACGATTATATGTATGTTCTAAGCACCTTATGCATGGACATCATCATCATAAACATAAAAAAAAAACTTATGTAAGCCAGAGAATTAGATAGTTATCAAGACTAAAGCTTAAGTCAGAACCGCTCCTCCACAAACTGATGAATGAGTTTCAATTCATGTTTAAATAGTAACTACCATGTTATTTATTTTAAATTTCATGATCTAGGAAAGACATCAGATGTTCATTCGTTTGTCAAGTGATAAAAAATTCAAATTGTCAGACCAAACAAAGGATCAACGTAACTTGTCTAATTTGAAGATTTCACACATGCAATCTTAGAATCCTTTTAAAAGAAAACAAGATTCAGTACTTATCTGATTTGCGACAGTTTCCTGGCAATAGCCTTTTCTGATGCGCACCAATGGTCCGAAACCAGTATTTCATGAAAATTGATAGAGCGATGGCCTGTTGATGTGTGAGTTCCATCTTGTCTTTCAGTGTTGGGATTTCCCGATTTGTAGTAAACAGTTGATCATTTTGCAAATTAAGATTATGAAACCACAAATCACCCTTCTTCAAACTCTGACATATGATCAGGTTGCTCCTCTCTACGAAAAAACCAATTTCTGGAAATAGGATAAAATCCCAAATTTGACTTTTCCATGCCTCCACCGTATATTCAGAGTATTTAAGAAGAAAACCCCAAATCTTCGTTATACTTATCCTAGACTCTTCCCTGAAGCCATCCTTCAAAACTCACATTAAGTTTCATCCTCCATTGCCGAAATTTAATCGTCTAAAACTGTTGGAAAGTTGGGTAAAAACAGAGGATGGAAACACTAAAAGAAATTGTTATACTCCAAACTTTCAAGGCTCATGAGATTTCTTTTAGACGATTATTTCTACCCTCCTAATATCAATTGGCGATTGCAACAGGTATGTGAAATAATGCCTTCAGGATACAATGAAAGCCCTACAACATAGAAATTGGATTCAAGGTTTGCACCCCTTGACCCAATCAAGAACACACTGGAAAGAATTCTGATGATGCTTTAGAAACAGAGAAAACAAGTTTTAATTTATTATCAAGAATGGGAGAATACCTTCACTACTTATAGGGATACTCATGCCTATTGGAGATGTCACTTCACTTCCAATAGACACATAAGGTATCTATTGGGAATGGTTGTGTCCTTTATGAACCATCACACCTGTTAGAGGTGTCGCTTCATCTCCAACTAACATCCATTGTGTTTATTCAACACCTAACGCTCCCCCATCGTAGCGACAAACCAAAAATAAAAACCGATTTATTTTCTATGTCATTAAAAATATCCAACAATTTTTGGCTCCATATTCTATTTTGTCACCTTTGTGTAGTTCATAAAAGAATCAAATATTAGATTGGAGAAAATTGGATCATTGGTGGAGTACAGATTGAATGGGATCATCCTATTGAAAGCAAATTGAAAGAGATGGAGACTTTTTTTTAGAGTGATTCTACAGTCACAACGTTTTGCACCGCGATCTGTACAACAAAGGGATCGAACGGCTGCTAGGGGCGCCCTATGGGGGAGCTAACAGGAGGGTGGGCCATTATGTAGGATCCACCAAAAAAATTGTGTCACTCTCTCCACGGGACACCAGCTCGGTGCGTTTAGCATTTTTGTTTTTTTTAAGAAGAATGGCTGCTAATAATAATGTCGAGAGTACTGCATTATCTCTCATTTAATCTATTTATTAAGTTAATTGCCTCACTATCAAGAATGGCTTTGTAATATTATATTGCGGATATGGAAGCCAAGAAAAATTGGTCGGTGGGTTCCACTAATGGCCATATAGAGAGTTGACCCTTCTGTTTCTTGGTGCTTGAGAACTTTCCATTCTCCATTTCCAGTTCTACTCTACACGTAGACAACAAATGAATTGAGCTATGAATGTTTGTTCCGCATGTAGGAAAGGCTCCCTAGTTAATTCCATTGTGTCCGGTCACTTTTTATTTTTAGTGATTCGACAATAACATTTTGACTTTTAACGAGACTTTTTCTTATTTTCCACAAGGTGAGTATAAAAATAACTAGATTTAAAACTTTAACGTACAAGACAACAAAATTGCTACCCAAATGTACCAAACTTTAATACATTAAAAACTCCATATATTAATATCTTTGAAAATTAACAAAATTATTAATATATGAGGTTTATTAATATAGAGAGGTATATCAAAAAAAAAATTCTTGACAAAAATCTTTAAACATGATCGGCAAGTTGGAAATATTTTGGATTCAACAAGAAAGTGCAAATAGTAATGAGGTCTTACGCATACGCAAATCAAAAGATGCGATAACATTCCAAAATATTACATCCTTTTCTCAAACGCCTATGGATACATATTTTTCTTTATCTTAAATTTTTGATGTAAGAAGATTATAATTTTTCGATTATGTAAATTATATTAATATATGGAGGTCAATTCCTTATGTTGGGACTAGAAAAATCTATTAATATTAAAATGTGGAGTTTATTACTATTTACAACTGACCCAAGTTGGGACCAAAATTTTCTATTAATATATAGAGTTTATTAATATATGGAGTTTTTACTGTAACATGTTTGGAACACCAGAAGTAACTTTTTAACTTCTAAAAGTCGAAAAGTCTGAAACCAGTTTGGCTGTCAAATTTCAAAACGACTTTTAGAAATCGAAAAAGTTCATTTTTTATGAAGCAAAATATAGTTCTGATTTCTGCTTCTGACTTCAATTTCAAGAGAAACAGATTTGTATCCAAACGCGCTATAAGAAATTATCAATACCAAGCAAAAATGATCTTATATAAAATTCAATAACTCTCATTAAATTTGGTAATTCCATTTAGTAGATTTGTTACGTATTTTCGAGTATGGAACCAGGACTTCACTGGGATAAAATTCATTCGCACAAAACAGAAACACAATAGTTCGTAATCAGAACTAAAATAAATTATGAATAATTTTTTTCCCACCTAGAGTTTCGATTGCTGAAGAACGTAATTACAATTGAGTTTTGTTATCTTGTGCATCCATGCACAATGTAAGAGCCGATCACTAGCATGGGAAATTAAAAATAAAATAAAATAAAATATAAGAGAGATAATGATTCTTTGTATTGGAAAATGCAAATATTCATGGATTTATAAACTTTTCTTTTTACAAATGCATTATCCAATGCAAAGAGTCACTATCTCTTATATTTTGTTTTTTTTTTTCAATTTCTCATGCCAATAATTGGCTTTTAGATTGTACATCCACCATAGAGCTCAGCAAGTCATATCACTCAATGATTTCCGCGAACAATTATCTTGGACAATATTAACAAGACACAATCCTTGTAAATGAGGCGCCACTGCCTACGTTCCATGAAGCAAGAATGCCGCATTCTTCTTAACAAGCTAAGAATGACGTAGGCGCCACTGCCTAGGTCACATGCCCATTTAATCGCCTAAAATTTTCATGGGACATGACCGGAAATACTATGTGGTTCAGTGAATCAACTTCACCCACAAATACTCATCCTTGCACACTTGCATCAAAGTATGCATTTGCCTTCACTCATAAGGCAATACACAACATATGTCTTTTCTTCTTTCTCTCTAACTCTTCATGCCCCCATAAGCATAAGAGGTTCTGTCACGCACTTCAACAATTCTCACACAAGATCAACAACATAATGAACACAAAGGATACTTCAGCAAACCCATTTTGTTGCACTAAAGGAAGATTACAAAACTCGTCCATCACATGGACCAAAAACAGGCCATTCACCCTCTTGGTGAATGCCTAACTCTCTCAAACATGAGACTAACTCTCTCATATGTAAGCCTTATGCGTGAAGGCAGATGCATACTTTGATGCAAGTGTGCAAGGCTGAGTACTTGTGGGTGAAGTTGATTCACTGAACCACATAGTATTGCCAGTCATGTCCCATGAAAATTTTAGGGGATTAAATGGGCATGTGACAAGCTGGTATCAGAGCTGTGTTTGGGGACACATATGCTGATTTTTCTCTCTTTTACTCAAGTTAATGTCATTTATTTGTCAAATTCAGAGGCGAATTGTTCGGGTTTCGCTAGTATGGAGACTAGAAGAAGTTGGTCTTATGTGGAAAGATCAATTGGAATGAACTTTGAAGCTTGGAGTAGCAGCATGCCATGAAAGTTTATGAAAAAGGTGTCAAAATTCCATTCCGAAGTGTTAGACGAACATGCAAGAGTCATTGAAAACCGGGTTTTCAAGTGTTGGCATGACAAAACTAAGGAGTATGCTGACTTCTATGGTGCAAGTCAGGTGTTTAAAGTCCATGTTTCTCACAAGTATGTAGAGATTAGACATTTGGAATACATATCTTTGTGGTGTTATCAGTAGCGAGTACATTGCGTGTTGTAATGGGAATTTTAGGGGAAATTCCCGAATACAAAGAAGTTGATGGCCTTTGCAGTGGCAAAGAAGATGAAGAACATGTCTATGCGATAGATTGAAGGTGTTTTCATCGTATCTTGTTGGATGGAAGATTATAGTTATCTCTCTCGAATGAATGTACCTTGGTGGTAATGCAAAGTCTGATTGTGAATTAGCATTTTTGTGGCAATGTGATGCCATAAAATAAGAATTGGATGGCCAATTCTTATCTAGCATAAAGCTTATTGAAAGGCTGAAGAAATAATCGCAAGTTAGGTGAAACCGATACACCACGGTCTTGCGTTTGCAAAGAGTTCTTCGTTGATGCTAGATGCATACAAGGAGTGTGTTTGCACCTGGTTTATGAGTGAGATCAATATGCTTGGACAAGGGTGTCCAAAGACTTGCATTTGATCATAACCACACACGGATGTTCTTGTCGACTGCAAATCAATAATTGTTGCTACTCAAGTTGATTTTGGCGGAGGGGAAAGACAAGAGTTGCCAGATGTGCATGGGCAGTAAAAATGAGTTCCAAGTTTGAAGAAGAATGCGGCATTCTTGCTTCATGGAACGTAGGCAGTGGCGCCTCATTTACAAGGATTATGTCTTCCATGTAAAAGCTAAGAGCCAATTATTGGCATGAAAAATTGAAAAAAAAAACAACAAAATATAAGAGATAGTGACTCTTTGCATTGGATAATGCATTTGTAAAAGAAAAGTTTATAAATTCATGAATATTTGCGTTTTCCAATATAAAAAATCACTATCTCTCTTATATTTTATTATTTTTTTTCAATTTCTCATGCTAATGCGCAAGATAACAAAACTCTTTTATTCTTTACTACAATAATCTCGTCTAAAAAATCAATTTCTTTTTTGTTTAATAAGAAATCAAATTTCAGTAAAATGGAAAACCAATGTCATAGAATTTAGGTCGGTGTTAAGTTATAGATTGGGAATACCTCTTTTCGGGGAAGATAATACATGCTCAAGTTGCAACAAAAAGATGGATATTTTCGGAGATCATGCTTTGCACTGCGCTAATGATGTGGGAAACAAATTCCGCCATGACCTTGCAAGGGATGTATTCGCTGACATTTGTTACAAGGCAGGTGTACATGTCAGGAAGGAGGTAGAGCTTGGTTTATTATCAGACAACGGTACTCCCTTGAGATCGGCGGATATACTTGTTCATGGTTGAGAAAATGGTCATGATGTTTGTTTTGATGTTACTGTTGTTTCACCGTTCACTGGTGGGGGAGTGCGTACATTTATACCCGGTCAGGCCATATCGAGGGCTACAACGCGTAAACGTATTAAATACCTAGATAAGTGCTCCACTCACGGGTACAGTTTCTTTGTTTTAGCCTTTACAACTTTAGGGGAATTGGGCGAGGAAACTATAATTTTGTTGAGGAGGTTGAAGAATTGTATCACCAACCATGATGCTAATTATAAGATAGGAGGAACTCTTTTTTATAGAATAAGGTTAGCTATCCAAAAGGGTGTTGGTGACCAGCTTGTTGCAAGGCTACCCATCAACATAATGTAATCTGACCTTCTAAGTCTTTTAATTTCTGATTTCAAACAATGTAATCATAATTAAGAGTCATTATCATTTCTTACACTATTTTTTGTACTTATCCATTTGATTTTTCTTCTTTTGAGAAAGGAGAGGATTAAAGAAAAATTTCTTAATTTCTGAAAAAGTCTAAATAGAATTCAGTGTTGTTTACCAACAAAATTCAGTGTTGTTTACTACAAAATTCTAGTAGTAAAGAAAAAGTCTATACTACTAGAAGTCTAGCAGCTGTTAGTATTAGGGATGTTTTAACCAACAGTTGGGATGATGATTCTTTTTTGTTTCAACTGAATCATCTGCCTGTGGCGCTCAGTAGCCATTACTTAATCATGTAACTTCGAGGTCTCCCTGTTTTCTTATTAAAAAAATAAAGTTGTTTACCACAAAATGCCAACCCATACCCAGGCAACCAGCAGCTTTGGGATTGCAAGTTATAGGTCAGTTGCTTCCCTTCAATTCACAGCGCCCCCTCTCCCACTGTACCCACTAGCATCATCTATCTACCAATAGTATCATTCATCCCTTGTTCTTGGGTCCCCTCCCCTCCTTTCTCAACTGTACAAAATCAAAATCATCCTTCCTTCCTTCCTTCTTGCCTTTCTTTCTTCATTTCCCCATCAAGTGGGTCGTCCTTGTTTAGGTCCCACACTCCAACTTGCCCCTCTATCTCTCTCGCTCTTTCCCAGTCTTTCTCTCTCTCGAAAAGAAGAAAAAAAAATGAAACACCACCACCAGCAGCAGCAGCAATAGCAAACTTCAACGATCGATTCCTCTCCGGCAATCCATATTTTTTGATTTTCAGGTACACAATAGATTGATCACTTCATTTTTATTTTCTCTCCCTTTTATACTAGATGTTGTTCTGTTGATTGAGGTTTAATGGAGAAGGATATGACTATACTCTTCTTATTCTTGTTATTATTACTTCCGTAACATTAAAAAACCTTAAGAAGAAGGAAGGGTTCTATAAAAGTATGAGGAACATTCTAAAGAAGTTACATATCATGCCTAACCAATCAGAAGATAGTATTGGTTCAGTATCATCTAGAAATAGTAATAGTAGTAATAGGGGTAATAATAATAATAATGACGGTTCAACAACCAGTAAGATATCTCCTTCTCATCATACTGATCAGCAGAACAAGGCATTTTCTGGTTTATCGGGTTGGTTGAATTCGGTTACTAACAGACATAATTCAAGTCTACCACCATTGAATGTTGTTGGTGGGAGAAGAGGGGAAAGTCCAATTGATACTTTGAGTATTAGTGCTTTGGATGCTGCATTGGAATCGGTAGGGCGTGATTCTGAATCCAGTAATTCGAGAGATCCTGAGGTTGAAGAGGAATACCAAATACAAATTGCATTGGAGTTAAGTGCAAGGGAGGATCCGGAAGCGGTTCAGATTGAAGCTGTTAAGCAGATTAGTTTGGGCGCTTGTCATCCAGAGAATACTGCGGCTGAAGTTATTGCTTATAGATATTGGGTTAGTTTCTCTCTTATTCTCTTTAACTTCAATTTCTATGTTTGATGAAGAGGCTGCTATTTGATCCAATACTGTGGATGTTACTATGCTTACTCAAATAAACGTAATTGTGAACACCACTAGGCTAGTCAGTTACTTACTACTTAGGGCGTGACTAATGTGAACAAGCACTTGTGCTAAGAATTCAAGCTTTTCGAGGGAGATGTAATTGTAAAACAGTTCATGATAACAAGTTTAATAGGCATGCAACAACATTTCCCTCAATGTTAAACTTGTTACTTCGCCCTACGGGTTTCCTGTTCGACGCAATGTGGACAACCTTGCTTTATAAGCTTGCCTTGTTTCAGGGATTTGTAGCCGTATATATGGCAAGGGCCTACTGGTCTATTGGTAATAGATCACACAAACTCACGTACAGCCTTTTACTGACACCGAAGGGTGATAGGAATTAGAATAACTTCCGTGATAGGGTAAGTTGATTTTAATTAGACATATGGCAGTCTAATCTTACTGAAAAATGGGTAAAATGTATTAAGATTTTCTTGGATGAGCTATAAGTGTGGAAGGTGGAGTTTGTGCATTTGTCTGGTATGAAGTGATGCACCTCACTGAAAAGATGTGATCTCTATCCAGATATTCAGCTTGAATCAGTTATTATTAGTAAAAAAATTACCCTATTTTCAAGAGTTAGCAAGAATAATTCTGAAATGCACTGGTAGTTGGAAAAATTAGAATAAGCTATAAAGTTAAACCACAGCGGTTACACTTTTCTTTATAAATTGAACTGTATATATTATGTCTACACTATGTCTGATAGATCATGTGGTTTAGGACGTAAGATGGATTTTTTTTGCCTTTTATCTAATCCATATTGAACAATATCATAGCTGGTTTTCATGATTAGTAACTAGCAATCTAGTGTATATAATCTATTGTCAACTAGTGAAACATAGGTTTAAGGTTTTGCAGAGGCTATTTTCTGGTACATGCATATTTCATTTCTGACCTATCTTATATCATAGATTTCTCCATTCCTTACAGAATTATAACGCCCTTGGCTATGATGACAAGATTATGGATGGTTTCTATGACTTATACGGAATATTGGCGGAGTCCACATCTGAAAAGATGCCTTCCCTTGTTGATCTTCAAGGAACACCAATGTCAGATATCATCTGCTGGGAAGCAGTGCTGGTCAATAGGAGTGCTGATGCTAACCTGTTAAAACTTGAACAGAAGGCTCTGGTAATGGCTGTACAATCAAGGTCGGAATCTTTAGGTTCTGTGGATGGTGAATTGGTGCAAAACCTTGCTTCTTTGGTTGCTGACTATATGGGTGGACCAGTTGGGGATCCAGATAATATGTTGAAAGCATGGAAAAATCTTAGTAATCGCTTAAGGGCAAATATTGGGAGCATGGTGCTGCCTCTTGGTTCTTTAACTATTGGTTTGGCCCGTCATCGTGCACTTCTTTTTAAGGTACTTGCTTCCTTCCTAATCATCAGTCTGTTTGACCTAACTAATAATTTTAAATCACAGATTGTTGTAAGAATTGAATGATCAGATATTATTAGTTTCTGGATACTTCGTCATCACATGTAATCAATTATTCGGGTGTTCTTCATTTAAGAGAACAAACCGATTGCAATATCAAGAAATAATTGTCTGTTTTAAACGGAGTTGTAGGTTTTAGCTGATAGTGTTGGCATTCCTTGCTCGTTAGTGAAAGGGCGGCAATATACTGGTTCTCATGATGTGGCAATGAATATCATAAGGCTTGATGATGGAAGGTAATACCTTCTCCTCAAGGTTTCCTTATAGTCTGCCAGGTTGGATTGGATCTTTGTTTGCTTCAGCTGAGATCGTGTTTTTTGTCTATCATGCAATGCAAGAGGATGTAAATCTAATATCTAACAGAAGTGGTTTCTAATATGTATTCATTACCTTGATTTGACAGGGAATACATCATTGATCTGATGGCAGCCCCTGGTACACTTATCCCATCAGATGCGGCAAGTCCTCAAATAGAATGTGAACAACCGCCCTTTCCTGTTAATCCATACCTTGGAGATGTTGATTACTCTCAAATACCCTCTTCTAGTAGTGAAGTCACAACTTCTGTAGGGGAATATTCCGAGTTTGGGAACTTGGAAAAGATGTCAAGGTCAGGTAATGTAGTTCCCACAGAAATCTTCTTAAGTGGTACTACAGGTGGTTCAAATGAGTTTAGACATACGGAAGATTTAGGAATTGGGTCTTCACAGCATTACCTGACTAAATCTGAGGTGGAAACAAAGTTGTCCGATGATTTTACAAATCCAGTGAACCTTGAGAAGGCCATTATCTCCCAAGACCTGCCCAACCGGGCCAATTATCCTTACATGCATGCCAGATCTCCTTCCTGGACTGAAGGCGTTAGTTCCCCTGCAGCACGGAGAATGAAAGTGAAGGATGTTTCCCAATACATGATTGATGCTGCGAAAGAAAACCCTCAATTAGCTCAAAAACTTCATGATGTATTACTCGAAAGTGGTGTTATTGCACCTCCCAACTTGTTTACTGAGGTTTATAATGAGCATGCAAATGCCATGGCTGTTGATGAGAAAAACCAAATAGAAAAGGATAATGAGAGAAGGCGGAGAGATGGTATCCGCAGAAAGGGTCAAGGAATTTTCTTGCCACCTCTTCCTTATCAAGGCACACAAGCAAAAGGAACCCCTTCCAGAGCACAACTGGAACATTTGAAGCCCATAGAGGGTTTGGGTATTAATAGTCCAACAGATTCTGAAGCATCAGCTTCATCAGGACAGGCATCCCCCCCTGTGAAATTTGCTAAACAAGTTCCAGTTGCTGCCGCTGCTGCAACAGCAGCTGTGGTTGCATCAACTATGGTTGTTGCTGCAGCAAAGTCGAGTATGGATTCTAAACTTGAAGATCCTGTAGCAGCTGCAGCAACTGCTACTGCTGCTGTGTTTGTTGCAACGACTGCAGCTGTTAGTAGACAGTATGAGCAATTGGAAATTTGTGCCCAATTGGCAGGTGGTGTTTCATCCTTCAACAACATGGACTGTCTAAGAGATGACGAGAATGCGGATAGTGCAGGAAATGAAACACGAGGAAGTAGTGATCGGGATCATGATGTGTCTCCTGAAGCTGAGAGAGTTTCGGATAGATCTGCAGGAAATGATAGTACACGATCTGATATTGCACTTGATGACGTTGCAGAGTGGGAAATACCGTGGGAGGAAATAGCTTTGGGTGAACGTATTGGTCTAGGTATTGATATGTTCTGTTTTCTTCTTTAAAGTTGACGCCAGAAAATGTCGTACCAGAGAAACGTCAAGAAGTTGTCATCATGTGTAACACCTCTTTGTTGGATTTTTTTTTCTTCAGGATCATATGGAGAAGTATATCGTGGAGATTGGCATGGAACAGTGAGTTCTCTAGCGTCTCCTACTGATGTTGGCAATTTAATATTTCTTAGAATCTGTCATCTGTGTTACTTTCTTAGTCTTTTCTAAATAGACATAACCTTGGCAGGGAAATTTTTTCATAGCCTCATTTTGGTTAGGAGAAAGACCTAATTCCTTGAAATTACTAGGGAAAAACCATTATCTGATAGCGAGCCAAAACTTTCTCCGCATCAATAACTAACTAAGCCCCGCCAAAAATCATGTAACCGTTTTTTATTGTTTGTTCAGAGATTTATTGACTTGACGAGCGTGATTCATTTTATTAGGAAGTTGCTGTTAAAAAGTTTCTGGACCAAGACATTTCTGGTGATGCGCTTGAAGAATTCAGAAGTGAGGTAACTCCATCACTCTCGCACTCTTTCCCAAACATAGTAATATATGTAGAACACAGACTTTGGTTAGCAAGATCATTTAAAATTGTGCTTTTCAAGGTCCGGATTATGAAAAGACTGCGCCATCCCAATGTTGTCCTCTTCATGGGAGCTGTCACTCGTGCTCCAAATCTTTCAATCGTAACAGAATTTCTTCCTAGGTACGTTGGTTGTACATGCCTCCTTCATTGCCATCCTAGAATTTCCTTGAATTCATGCTAATTATTTAGATCTTTTCTTGACAACTGTCTTATGTACTCACTCATAATATCTGACCTGAAGTGCATGAATTAGAGCATAAATTCTCTTGGTCAACATGATTGGATACCATTGTTTTGGGTCCTTTTGCATGGCAAAATTCACGGGGTTCAATAGTGTTGATATGAATCTAGGTGTTACCCAATCTTTTCCGATCAAGGTAGTGCGACTTTACTAATCCATTTGTTAGATAGCTGACAAAAAAGAACAATCATCTAGTGTTGAGGCATTACTGAGGGGATGACGTGGTTGATCGTTTTGCATGAGACTCAAGTGGATGAACCAATTCATACCGCCATGTTTACATGTTCAAATTTTTTGCACGGATAACTCTGACTTTTGTAAATTTATATCAACATTCTAATGAGGATGTAGATTCTCCACTATCTAAACATGGTTGTTCGACGGGTATCGTAATCCATAACCAGATGTTGGCTTCTAATACCAACCAATTCTAACATTATCCTTGTGTGTGAAGGATATGTGAGAACAAGGGCAAGTGAAAGATAATTTAACTCCTCATATAACTCTTTTGTCTATGCAGACCTGGAAACGTAACCTAATTCCTCATTATCTTCTGCAGAGGTAGTTTGTATAGGTTAATTCACCGGCCCAACAGTCAAGTAGATGAACGGAGGCGATTGAGAATGGCCCTGGATGTTGTATGATCCATCATCTAGCTTTTTACGTACTTTTACTGTCAACATAATTTCCATTGAAACTTTTTTATTTCCACTATCAATAAAACTTGTGTTACTTAAATTTTCAGGCTCGGGGAATGAATTATTTGCATAGTTGTACACCGGTTATAGTTCATCGTGATTTGAAGTCACCAAATCTTCTTGTTGATAAAAATTGGGTCGTGAAGGTAAATTTTTTCCTCGCATCCAGTTCTCTGTTGCATGTAAGATATCTTTACTTGCCTAAGTTGAATTGTTTCTATGATATAAAGGTTTGTGATTTTGGATTATCGAGAATAAAGCACAACACATTTCTCTCTTCAAGGTCAACCGCTGGGACG
Source organism: Papaver bracteatum (assembly GCA_023529315.1). Lineage (NCBI taxonomy): Eukaryota > Viridiplantae > Streptophyta > Magnoliopsida > Ranunculales > Papaveraceae > Papaver > Papaver bracteatum. Next base: position 2,083,494 of record JAJJWX010003262.1, read on the forward strand.
GTGAGTTGTTTTTGTGCAACTTTCTTCCCTTTATTATCTCAATCCATGTAATAATAAATAAAAAATATTATAGATAAAAAAATAAATCCGTGAAGCTTATTTTATGTTCATGCTGTGATATGAGAAGCTTAGTCCCATACCTCCATGATCCAGTTTTTTTTTTTTTTTTTTTTTTTGTTTACAGGCTGAATGGATGGCTCCCGAAGTATTGCGAAATGAACCTTCAGATGAAAAGTATATTTGCTTCCCCTCCCTGTGAATATCAGTGAACTTCCAAAAATTCTTGCACACATCCGTGGAGTTTCCAAAATATTTTCTGACAACTTGTTCGGAAATGTGCAGGTGTGATGTTTACAGCTTTGGCGTGATATTATGGGAGCTTTGTACGATGCAACAACCATGGGGAGGGATGAACCCCATGCAAGTTGTTGGAGCCGTTGGGTTTCAGCATCGTCGTCTTGACGTTCCAGATGATATGGATCCTGTGGTTGCGGATATCATACAGAAATGTTGGCAAACGTGAGTATATCTACTATTGCTTAAATCTGTGTTTTTTAGTTTTTATAATAAGAATTCATAAAAGCATTTTTAGCTCATTACGTTGCTGAGATACCATGTACTCAGCAATGGAAAAGTCATGTGGTCAATATGGCATTACTGGAACATATTTCTGTTAACAGACTTTAATGGCTTGCTTTCGGGGACATTGTAGAAATCCCAAGTTACGACCTTCATTTGCTGAGATCATGGCAGCTTTGAAGCCATTACAGAAGCCTGTTACAAATTCTCAAGTGCCTAGACCAAGAAGCAGTGTGCAGGAGAAGGTTCGCCATTCACAGGCCACAGAAGAATGAACAACTTAAAAGTAGAACCGTGAGATTAGGAAACCCAACCTGCACGAGGACCCATCGGCATACATATACAGCATTGACAGATAAAAGAAACATGTAGGACTGTCATGAAATCATTTGAGCAAATGTAAGCAAGAAAAATGTGATTGATCGAAGATCATGATCAACATATTCTTCTGGTTTGGAACCACGTGATCTATTCATTGATTTTCATGTCTTGTATTTTTGGCTTGTTGTTGAAAAGGCCATTGTGAATATTTGTTTGTAACAATATACAGGTGAAAAATTGGTTAATCAATTGTTCCAGTTGATTTTCTATCAGGTGTCAGTTTTTACTGTCAGGGTCCGTTTCGGGTTCGTTGGTATTACACCATCACCAGACCTGGTCATAATATTATAAGATTTCAGATGAAGTAATGAAAACAGGTGCCAAAACATTTGACAGCACTAGATATGTGGGGGTAAAAAGAGAATGGAGGAACACCACAGACGAGAAAATCAGAAAGATAAGGTATTTATTATTTGAGATGGCAGTAGTTGCCAGTTGATCTCTTACTAGTTTTATCCGTTTATCCTAAATCCTGAAACCAGAATTACTTCTTGGAGATAATGGCTACCATTTTTGGGTCACCACCTTCAATTTCTCACCCCATCAACAGAATTCAGCACCTCTCATCATCTTCACAAACACCTCCACCATCACAGCCAGGGCCTTCTGCAACACCACCACAGCCAGAGCCATCCCCCACAACACCACAAAAACTTCAGCCTCAGTCTTCATCATCTTTACGGATAAGTTCGACTGATCAACAGTCACCGCTAGCTGTAAATTCGCCAAAACAAAAACCTACAAAAGCTGAATCCACGGATTGGATAGCATCATCATTAACAAGGAGGTTTGGACTTGGTGCTGGTCTTGCATGGGTTGGTTTTCTCGCTGTTGGTGTAATCTCCGAGCAAATCAAAACTCGCCTAGAAGTCTCAGAACAAGAAGCAAATACCAGGTCAGTCCAAATTATATTCCCGTATTAGACTTGCATTGCCTTCTATTTCTGTTGCAACCTGGTAGAACTCTAGTGTTAATGGCTTTAATCTTATCATTACATGAAGTCGTAAAGAGCAACTTCAAATTGCAACTATGACGGTTAGCGTACACAGACGTCTCTTTAAATCCACGATTAAGCAGCTTGATTAGATCTTCAACGATTATATGTAACTAGGAATCTCTAAATTTTAAATCCAAAATTCATTTCTCTAGGCCTTGGTTTGAGAAAATTCATTTTCTGTGTAAAGTAGGTGTCGCTTTAGCATGTAGTGTTGGTTCTTCCTGTAGTAATATACAATGTTCAAAGGAAAATAGTATACATTATTATTCCTCTAAGTTCAACACAGCATACATTTAATCGTCTTGCAGGGATGTGGATAAGGAGGTAGAAGTGTTGCTGCCTAACGGAATCAGGTATTACGAAATGAGAGTTGGAGGTGGTGCTACTCCAAGGCAAGGGGACCTAATTGTAATTGATCTAAAAGGAAATGTTGAAGGCAAAAATGAAGTTTTCGTGGACACATTCGAAAAAGATAAGAGACCATTGGCTCTTATAATGGGTTCAAGGCCTTATACCAGAGGAATGTGTGAAGGTATAGAATCAGTTTTAAAGACAATGAAACTAGGAGGCAAAAGAAGAGTTATAATTCCTCCTGGTTTGGGTTTTGGAGAGAAGGGTGCAGAGTTTGGTGCAGGAATTCAAATCCCTCCATTTTCAACTCTCGAGTACATTGTTGAAGTCGATAAAGTTTCGATTGCACCTGCTTGATTTTTCAACTATACCCCATATACAGTAACTGTAATTTTACTTCATTTGGTTGCTTTATGAACCAAGAGTACTAGTTCAGCTCCTATCATAGTACAACCCAACCGGAAATGTTAAAACTCTATGTTGTAAGTGATGCTATATTTCAAAGTACTTTTCTGTTCTCACAGGCATTCAAGTACAAAAAGAAAAAATTTATACAGCAAATTATCAGCCTTGCACAAGAAATTTTTTACTTCTTTTATTTATAAATGGCGAATTCGTTTAAGTTGGGCAATGACAAGAACAAATGGCATCATTCAGAATGCTAATTAGAGACTTGGTAGCATACCTCCACACTTCATTGTTTAGGCATGTGGTCCTCTCTATGAACCTTCCAAGGACCATAGTAGAACTTTGGGTGCATGAGAGTAACTGCTTCTCCTGGATGCTCTTCCCAATATTTCTCCGTATGAAGTTGTTCAGTAATTGCAGAACCAATAACTCCAGTATAAAATGCAGCAACATAGATCATAAAAAGTGGTTTAAAAGATTTAGGTCTTTTGTTAGGGTACCGACCCTAAACTCGTCATAAGCCCATGGGTAGAACTCAACTCGAAAACCGGTTGACTAGATGAGGGATCCCATTGACTTATAAACTACCCACTTAAGCCCCATCTACCAATGTGGGACTAAGGTCTCAACATCTCACCACGCTTCCAAACCCAACGTCCTCGTTGGCCCACTCTATCGACACTGACCCGGCTGTAGCCCTTTCCCTTATGGCGGCTCCACTCGACTATCAATATTCAATGCGGTGACAACTACGCCCATACATAGGTGCCCCTACACCTTAATCCAACCTATAGGTCACCCTTTCAGTGGAGGGGGTATGGGTCGTGGTGGTTGGCTCTGATACCAAATATTAGGGTACCGACCCTAAACTCGTCATAAGCCCATGGGTAGAACTCAACTCGAAAACCGGTTGACTAGATGAGGGATCCCATTGACTTATAAACTACCCACTTAAGCCCCATCTACCAATGTGGGACTAAGGTCCCAACATCTTTTATATATATATGTATTTTTTTTTAATACCAAGATTGATTTATTAAATAATGGCAGGCTCAATATGCCTGCCTAAGAAAGAGTGTACAAAGTTGAAACTATTCTGAGAGTTCTCAATAGAAACTTTCTCTCTTCTAACCTTTTTGGCTATAGCATCTGCCAGGTTATTATTGACCCTTTTAACATGAAAGAAATGACAACTGACAAAGGAGTTAGCAAGCTGTTTGATATCTCTAACAATCTTCCTATTCTCCCATCTAACTAAAGAATTTCCTAACATAATCGAATTCACTACATTTTCAGCATCTGCTACTACTTTGATGTTGTGAATGCCTGACTTTTTGATCCATCTGAGTGCTTCCAATATGTCCATACACTCTCCCGCCTCTGAATCTATTACTCTATCTTCATAGGAGCCTTTGATTCCTTTGTACTCACCTGCACAAGAAAAAAGCACCATTCCAGTGCCACAATTGTTAGAATTATAATCAAAAGAAGCATCAACATGAACTGAATAAATGGAGGTAGTGCTGTGAGAGTGAACTAATTGTGGCAAGACATCTAATTGTTCAGTTCTACTTGTTGATTGTGCACTGCTAATACCCCTAAAACTGGCTAATTGATAATTAATCCTAGAAACTATGAGAGAAGGGTTAAGAATCTTGTCTTGAAAGATGCAGTCACATCTTTCCTTCCAAATGATCCAGCAAGCAACCATGAGTGTTTTCCTCCATCTTTCCAATTCTTCTTTCGTGGAGTTATCAACCTGAGTGAACCAAGAGGTGATCCAATCTCTAACATTGTTGCAGGAATCCAAAATTTGTGCAGTATTGATGTTCAGAGAATTCCAGACCACTTTAGCATGAGGACAAGATAAAAGCAGATGAAATAATGACTCATTCTGATGATTGCAGATGTTGCAGTAGTTTTCAACACTGTGGTTGAACTGAGACAGATTTTCTCTCGTTGGGATTGCATCCTTAAGACATTTCCAAATAAATAGTTTGACTATGTGTGGGAGTTGCATCTTCCATAAAGATTTCCAAACTTCCTTGGGAACATTACTAATTGCTAACTGGTTTTGCACTCTTCTTTCAGTGAGTTTATTGTAGGTACTCTTTACTGTGAATTTACCATCTCTTGCAGGGGTCCATCTTAGAATATCCTCTTCAGAAGTAGATAATTGCATAACTTTGATTTTCCCAACAACTTCAGGAGCAAAGAGAGTATTGAGAAGGGGTAAATTCCAATCATTAGTGTTTATTACTATGAGTTCACTAACAAAAACATATTGGAGGTGTGTTGGATGTAGAGGTTCCACTTTATCATCCAAACCTATAATCCACTTATCCAACCAGATTCTTGCTGATTTTCCATTGTTAACTTCAAAGCAATAGTGTTTCTGCAGAATAGATAAACCTTGCTCAATGCCTTTCCAAACCCAAGAAAAATTCTTCTTTTCTGAATTGATATGAAGGAAGTTGTCTTCTTTGAAATACTTTGCTTTAAGAAATTTACCTAGCATTTGATCTTGGTGATGATAAATTCACCAAGCTAGCTTAGTGAGAAGAGCATGGTTTAACATTTCCAGATCTCTGAAAGCTAAGCCCCCAATATCTTTGGATAAACACATATTTTGCCAAGCAATAAGATTGTTTCCCCTATTGGATTTGAAACCCCACCAAAATCTTCTTTGAATGGTATCTAGCTTCTTCAACAACTTCTTAGGCATTTTGAAAGTGCTCATTTGATAAGTGGGGATGGTGTTGAGAACTGCTTTGACCATTGTGGTTCTGCCAGCTTGATGCATTGTAGTTCCTTGCCAATTACCAAGCCTTCTATCAAATGCCACCTGAATATCTTCAAAAGATTTAACTTTAGACTTACCAATAATGAGAGGAGAACCAAGATACTTCTCATTTTTATTCATAAGTTTAACACCTAAGATCTGACTTAGAGTGTTACATATGCTAGGATCCAAATTATTGCTAAAATGGACTGCTGATTTGTCAAAGTTGATGACTTGACCAGATTGAGAACTAAAATCCTGTAAAACTTGCAGGAGATTATTCACACTGGTTAAATTAGCATGAGCAAAAATGAAACAATCATCTGCAAAAAGTAGATGATTTATTGGTGGTGCACCCCCTGGCAGCTGAGATACCTTTAATCTTTTTAGACTGATGAACAACAACCATTGTTCTGGAAAACCACTCCATGGCTAGAATGAATAAGAAGGGAGATAAAGGATCTCCTTGTCTTATCCCTCTAGAAGGTTGAAAATCACTGCATGGAGAGCCATTAAGAAGAACTGAAAGAGAAGTAGTACTTATGCATTGATGTATCAACTGACACCAGTCTTCTGAGAAACCAAAACTTGTAAGAATCTTCATCAAAAAGGACCACTCTAATCTGTCAAATGCCTTGGACATGTCAAGCTTCAGAGCTAACCATCCTCCTTCTCCTTGTTTCCTTTTCATTGAATGAACTAATTCATGTGCAATTATAGTATTATCATTTATTAATCTGGCAGAAACATAAGAAGCCTGGTATGGAGATATAATTCTATCCATGAGAGGTTTCATCCTCTGAACTAAGATTTTGGATATAATCTTGTAAGAAGTATTGCATAATCCTATAGGTCTGAATTCAGAAGGGATGGTTGGTTTGCTCTTTTTAGGAATTAGGGATATAAAGGTTTTGTTGAGCTGTTTTGGCATATGTTTAGAAGTGAAGAATTTTTTAACCAACTCACAAACATCTTTTCCAACTATGCTCCATTGAGATTTATAAAATCCTGCCTGAAAACCTTCTGGTCCAGGAGCAGACTAATTCTCCATGCTCTTAAGAGTTTTAAGAATTTCTTCATCATTAGGAATTGAAAGAAGTGTATAATTCTCTTCATCTGTAACTAGAGTTGGGATATGACAATAATGTGCTTCTTCTAAAACTGGAGAGCTGGAGGTGCTGATATCCTTGAAGTGATTGGTGAGAAGTATTGAGATATCCTCTCTAGAATGAACCCAATTGCCTCCAGAATCTTTTAAGGAATCTATATTGTTTCTGGCTCTTTTCCTTTTAGTAGGTATGAAAATACTTAGTGTTGTAATCCATCTCTTTGAAAAAATTATCTCTAGATTTTTGTTTATGAAACTCATTCTGAATTTGATGCCATTTGTCCAATTCCTTAGCTATCTTTTCAGCTTTAGCAGAGTTTTCTCTTGAGAAGGGAAGTGCTTGTACCTCATCAAGTTGTTTTTGAATAATATCAACATTCTTGTTAATATCTCCAAAGTGCTGTTTGTTCCACTTGGATAGAGCAATTCTGGTGAAGTGAAGTCTCTTAATGAATTTATGAGATGAGGAACCTTGAACATATTTATCCCAGGCTTTGGCTATTTCAACTTTACAAGAATTGTCTTGTAACCAGGTATAAAAGAACTTGAAAGGCTTCCATAAGTTAGGTTGAAAATAATCTGTGATGAGCATAATGGGACAATGATCACTTCCATTTTGACTTAAGTGAAGCAGTTTAGAGTCCTGAAATTGAGAATTCCATTCTGCATTTACTAGAGCCATATCAAGTCTGGATCTCTTTTCACCAGTTCCTTTGTTGTTACTAGTCCATGTATGCTCTCTGCCAATAAACCCCATGTCTTCTAAACCAATTTCTTGCAAGATAGAATGAATAAGACCATCACCATAAGAAGAAGTTGAAGCACCATTAACTTGCAGATGAAAATTTAAATCTCCAAGAACAACCCATGGTTGGGAGATATTAAGTCCTATATCCTTAATGAAGTCCCATTGTTCCTTCTTTTTGGTGTAATTACAAAATCCATACATGAAAGAAACTAACCAATCTTGTTGACTTGGATCATTCTGAATAACTGCATGGATCATATTGTTTTCACAGCTAACAATATCACAAGTAAACCCATTTTTCCATAAAAGAGCTAAACCACCAGATAGTCCAATTGGTTGCAAATATTTTGCATTATGGTATCTAAGAGGTGCTAATAAGGTTTTCATTTTATCTGCAGTAACTTTGGTTTCACTTAGGAAGATCAAATCAGGATTTTGAGTTCTGACAAGATCTTTTAGGTGATCTCTAGTGGATCGGGTTGTAAGACCTTGAACATTCCAAGCAATAATTCTCATGTTTAGTGAAGTGCAAGTAAACTTTGAAAGAGAATGGGTTTGCAAATATTTTATAGGATAGCAGTATAAACTTCTATTAAAAAAATTGGTACTTTGATTAAAAGAAAGATTAATGCTAAGGGATCTAGGGTAGTGTTTATGCTTAAGCTGGGGACCAAGAATGAAACTAACTCTAATGCAGTAAAATCTATGGTTCCTTAAAATAGCAGAAAGTCTATGGCAGTTAAAAATTAAAATTTTGGATGTGGAAGAATAGATAGTTACCTGATTCCCCATGGTTGAGAGAGCTGATTGGTTATCATCCACTGTGACTCCATGAGTTGTCTGCTTGGCAATGTTGGTATTAGTATTGGCACATAGAGATGAAGACTCAACAGAGTCAGAGCTTGCTGCAATGAAATTTTCAGACCTATGTCTCTTTCCAGATCTTCCTTCTTCAGTAGAATCTTGATTTGCCTTAATGAGTAGAGACTCCAGATTGATTTTTTCTCCATCTTTAGGTGGGATAAAGATAGTGGTTTTAGTGAATTTCTTCTGAGTATTCTTGATTGCAGGAGCAACATTCCTGTTAGTAATTGTAATACTCTTGCGAAGATTGTTAACATTTCCTACAAAATATGGTTTTTCATGTGCTTTTTGAAGAAAAATTGCTGCATCCTTACAAGCTCCCGAGGAATGATTAATAATATAGCATTCGGTGCAGATATTTTTTGGTTGGCGTTCATAAAAGAATTTTTGCCATTTTGTTGTACCAGCATTGGTGGTGCACTTGACACCTCTCCTCATAGGCATAGAGAGGTCCACATTCACACATACTTTGATAGGAAAACTTCCAACCGGAATAACATCTTTTGGTTCAATTGCAACCACTTCACCCACTATTTCTCCAATTTTGGTGACTGATGAGACATTCATATGCTCTGGAAGGAGGTATTTGAGTTGAATCCAGAAGTGTTGGAACCCCCAATGTTTTTCAGTGTAAATCATCCCCGGAATATAATCATGAACAACCAGAAGAAATTTGTTAATGTTCCAAGGCCTTTCATCAATCACCGTATTCAGGAAATCCCACTTGCTAAACTTGAATATCATGAGATTTGACTCCACCTCAACCACCCTTAAATCATCTGGTTTAAGAAAGGGCCAAGTAAATCCAATGTACTTCATTACAGTATCATAGTTCATTCTCCCTTCTATCATTATTTTGCCGATAGCACTCGCTTCCCAGTTTGTATCCTCTTCATCATTGATAATGTTACTTCCTTGAACGACCACAACTTCCTTTGTATCCCCTAATTCCAGAGTAGCCTTCTTAAACTTGTTAACCAGATCACCAACTTGACTAGAGGAATTACCTTCCATTAATACTTTAGTTGGTATGGTTTTACTAAATTGGTTTAAGGAGCTATGTTTAGACTGATTGATGGAGACAAAAGGTGAAGAAATAATGATGTGTTTAGGGTTTTGAAGGTAGAATTGGTAGGGCGGACTTATAGGAATTGATTTCAAAGATATTGAATAATAGTTAATTTGGAAATAAAATTTAGGGGGATAAACATTGAAAAGGTAAGAATGGTAGCTGGCTAATCCCAAAATTACCGCTAGTATGTGCCAGGAATAACGCTTTTGTTTGAATTTTCTTAGATTCAAATTTTTTGAATTTCCTATAGAGCGGGATGATATGCATCCATGAATCGGTGAGTTGAACCATCGTCGAAGAACTTGAATCACAATGCCGATGAAAACATCAATACCAACATTAACCAAAGCTATAAGCAAAAGCTTGAAGACGAACTCAGCAAAAGCTATAATCACAGTATACAACGAGGAAAAAGCCATTATAGATAACCAATCTGCAAACGCAAGTAGGGGAAACTAGGGGTGCACACGGACCCGACATAACCGCCAAAACCGCCCGACCCAAACAGAAAATGACCGAAGCCCACCGAACTCGACGTACACAACGGCCCTGAACGGTAAGTTCCGTCGAAACCCGACCAATATACGGTGCTACTCGGTTGGAGATAGCTACCGACCGACTTCATCTATAACCGACCGATCAAAATAATCTAGGGCTAAGAAAACCCTAATACCTTCATATAAATACTTCTCTAACTACTCCCGTCCAGCCACCTACCATCTCATTTAGTCTTCCTTTATTCTTCCATTTTTCTCTCGAGTAAAAAATCTAGGGTTGCCTAAGAGGCGACTCCACTGTCGTCTGATCCGATTTGTCTCATCTTCAACCTAGCTACATCACCACCATCATCTGATTCATCTCCATCTTTTGATTATTTTTGTTGATAATCAAATGGAGTCTACAGGTAATTGAAAAGTTTAGTGATTCATTTTGATTAATATGGTTTGTTTGATTTTGATTTGTTAATTGATTTGATTCTATTTAATTAAGGTACTGTTGTGCTGTGCTGCTATTTAATAGGGTTTAATTAGTTAGGTTTCGATTTTTTGATTGATGTTTTGATTATTTGAGATACTCTTATTAATGAGGTTTGGTTTGCTTGGATTATTTGATTGTTTTCATTAATTGAGGAACTCTTATTTGGGGGTTTTAGTTTAATTTCGATTTATTTTGTTTGATTTTTTGTTTTGATTATCTTGTAGGAGGATTTTTATTTAACTTCTTTGTTTAATTTGTGTTATACATCAATAAGAAAGATATGGATTTTAGTTTTACTCTGTACAGTATATGAGATCATGTTATTGACTTACTGTTGGTGGTGATACATGGAGGAGGAATTGATCATTTGATTGTTTATAGTTCCATTCACTATATGAACTGCACTTGTCCTGTGTATATATTTGTGTATCAATGCCAGAATGTGTATTTGTATTTGATTATGATTTTTTGATAGTTTGATTGGGAACTAATAGTAATGTTTAATGTTTCCTTTAGTTGTAACTTTGGATTTGGATGTAACTATGGATGTCGAGCAATCCACCCCTGCCCCTGCTTAAATTGTGGTATGTATACAATCAAGCTCTTTGTATGAAATTTGTTTAGAGATTATTTGTATGTACTGCTTCTGCCTTGTATATAATCTTGAAATTTTTGGGTGCACTTCTAATACTATTACAGTCCTTATAGTATTGCAGAGTAACTTGGTTGGTTTTCCTGATTCATATAAATAAGTATGTATTTATTGTGTATTTGTTGTAGGCTCCTGGTGCTAGTGAACTTCCAAATGCCACACAACAGAATGTTGATGCAACTGCTCCTAATGTTGCACCTTCTGAAGCTCAAGAAAATGAACAAGCTGATAAGCCTAAAAGGGCTAGCACCAGAACTCCCTCAAAAGTATGGGCTCACTTCAAGAGAATACCAGGTATTGTTCTTGCAGAATGTAACTATTGTCATAAAAAGTATTCTGCCGATTCTAAGAAAAATGGTACTACTACCTTGAACAATCATGTTAAGGCTTGTAGAATTTATGCTGAGAGGCAAAGGGGACAACGAACTCTTACCCTACAAAATAAGAGATTAGGAGAGGATAACGGAAAGTTAGTTTCTACATCTTATAGCGTAGAGGCTTGTAGGAAAGCTTTAGATGAATTTGTAATCAAGGATGAGCAGCCTTTTAGGATGGTGCAAGGGGAAGGGTTTAAGACCCTTGTTCATGTTCTAGAACCTAGGTTTAAGGTCCCATCTAGAATGACGGTTTACCATGACATTTTAGCTATTTATAAATCTGAAAAGGCTAATCTTAAGAAGTATTTCAAAGACAACCACCAGAGAATATGTTTGACCACAGACACATGGACTTCGGTTCAAAATCTGAATTACATGTGCATCACTGTCCATTTCATCGATAATGATTGGAATATGCATAAGAAGATAATCAATTTTTGTCAAATTGGTAGCCATAAAGGTGTTAACATCGGAAAGGCGTTAGAATCTTGTTTGTTAGATTGGGATCTTGACAGGGTGTTTACGGTAACTCTTGACAATGCAAGCGCAAATGATGTAGCTGTTAAGTATTTGATGGAGAGAGTGAACAACTGGAACCATGCTATTATGAATGCTGAAAACATCCATGTCAGGTGCGCAGCTCATGTCCTTAATCTTGTGGTGAAGGATGGGTTGAAGAAGTATCATGAGTCCATTACTAGAGTTAGGGCTGTGGTAAAGTATGCTTTAAGTTCTCCGTCTAGATTGGCGACTTTTAAGAAGTGTGTAGCTAAAGAAAAAATTAGTTGTAACAAAGGTTTGATATTAGATGTCAAGACCCGGTGGAACAATACTTTTCTGATGCTAGAAGCCGCTGAGAAGTATGAGAAAGCTTTTCGAAGGATGGAATACGAGGACAAGAAGTTCAGGGAGAAGTTCTGTTTTAGTATAAGTGCATCTACAACATCTAATGTTGCTTCTAATGATGTTGAAGATGACTATGTTTTTGTAGAGCTTGAGACAGGTAATTATATTCCTGAATTTATCAATTATTATTCAAGTAAATTATTATCAACTTGTTATTCTTTTTAAAAACTGTTGTCTTTTGGTTGTAGATGATTCTAGCTCATCTGATTGCAACTCTGATCCGGAAGCTGGTGTCCGTAAAGCTAATGCGAAGAGGGCGGGAAAGAAGACCAAGAAATCTGTCCATGCTCCCTATTCTGTTGATTGGAGCAATGTTAGAAGTTTTGTGAAGTTCCTCAAGGTATTTTTTGATGCTACTATCAAGTTTTCATCATCTACTTCCATTACATCGAATTCCTTCTTGTGGCAACTTTGCGTGATTCATCAACAACTGGCTACATGGAGAAACAGTGAAGACCCTTTCTTATTTGATATGGCTACTGTAATGACTGACAAGTATATGAAGTACTGGGGGTCCTATGAAGCTATGGAACCTTTTCTTTTCATTGCTGTTCTTCTTGATCCTCGCGAAAAAGAAGTTGGGTTGAATTTTAGGCTTGAGATTTTATGCAAGAATGATCTGGATAGGGTTGCTGAGTTACGGGACTGCGTTAAGAAGGATTTGGAGAAGCTCTTTGATGAGTACAAGCTGCTGTATTAAGTGGGAGATGAGACAACAAAATCTGCAAGACACTGAAATGGCTGAGGCAAGCACGGATTCTCTGGACAGTATGGAGGCTCTTCTTAAAGGAAGGTTAGAGAAGCGCAGGCAGGAGAGTGTTACTATTGAAGGAAGGTCTGAAGTGGAGAGGTACTTGGATGATGTGTGTGAAAATTCTATCCCCCACTTTGACTTGTTGGGTTGGTGGAAGAGCAATTCGTCTAAGTATATTGTTCTGTCATACATCGCAAGGGACGTACTTGCTATTCCAGTCTCCTATGTTGCTTCGGAATCAGCTTTCAGCACTGGGAAGCGTGTCCTAGACCCATTTCGAAGCTCCTTGTCTCCTAGGACAGTTGAGGCCTTGATTCTAGCACAGAACTGGTTGCGCACACCTATGGATATTGATGTATCAAGCTTTGCCGTTGATAATGCTGAAGATATTGAGACATGTATTTCTATCTCTTTTGTGTTTATGTTGATTGTAAGTTATAATTTATAAATTTTTGTTTTGATTTTAAATCTAATTAGAGGTTTACTTTTTTATAGATGTCCTAGGTCCCGTGACTGGAGAAGATTGATACAGGGAGTTATTTGCTGAATGGTATGCTTCCAAAAATTGATTATCTGCTTGGAAGAACCTCTAGAATATCTATCATATTGGAGTTTACATAAGTTGAAGAATAAAACCTTAGTCTGCTAGCGCTGTTATTCTTTGATTCGTTCATTCTTTATTCGTTCATTCTAGTTTTCTTATCAGTTTATTTAGAGATTTTTCATTTTGCTTAAAGATTATTATCAGTTTGATTATTGAATTTATTATTATTCTTAGCAAATTTTTCTATACTAGTGAATCTTCCAGTATTCTTATTGCCATACTGTGTAAACAGGTCAACTTGAACAGGTATTTCAGTGTAAATTAGGAACTGGATATGGTCGGGTCGGACGGGTTTACGGTTTACCCGATCCAACTACACCTGGTTATTGAAAATCGGTAAAACCGAGCCCGAACCGTACCGAACCGAGTCTGAATCGGACGGTTCACAACCGAACCGATCTTAAAAATCAATACTATTTGGTGCAGCTTGAAAATAAACCGACCTTTATGGTTCTATGGTCGGTAGGGATGAAAACCGATCCAAACCGACCGTTGTGCACCCCTAGGGGAAACAAAGGGATTAGTTAAACATGAGTTTTAAAAAAGAGATTTAATTAGAGATTATAAAAAACAAGTCACAGTAAACAAAATGCTTAAAAAAGGATTGAACATATAGGAAAAAACTACTAGGAGAAAAAGGAAAGAAGAAGAAGAGATCACTGCATTGGAGAAATAGAAAAAATTAAGATGAAAAGAAAGAAGACTGAGTTAACTCAGTTAATCGCCGATCCTCAGAGCAAAAATGATACTCCTCACCTAATTGTGCGAACAGTCAGATCCCATAGCAGTGTTTTCTCCCATTTCGAATACACATGTTCTGAATATTTCCTCCATAGATATGCAGACATGATGATTCTCTTCTCCAAATGGAAGAATTAGGGTTTTTGGAAATTTGGGAGGGGTTTAGGTTTTTTTGTGAAGGAACTTGTTAAATCTACTAGTTTATGAAACAGGCCGAGTTAAATCGGACAGATTCGAAGTAAGTAATGTATACACCCTTTTGAAAGTAAGTGATTATTAGAAAGAAGAAGATGGTTCGTGGACAGCCTAGCCTAGACGAACGAGTCGTGTTTAAATATACTCCACACATCAGTCAACAAGCAAAGCACAATATGAGTTTTCGAAGTGGGCGAAGGAGTTGAAATTCCTTATTTTAAAACGTCCCCCATAATTTTACCCTCCAAATTCAGTTTTGGGTTCTGAACTAGCATACAATGGGAACAGTTCTCGATTCCCATTTCTTAGCTCTCACAGCTCTTGTTACAGTAAGTATATCCAACTCTTGGCTCTCTATCCCTTTGTTTAGTCAGTGAAAGAATAGTAGTACTGACTATGTGTTTGTGAAATTTACAGGTGGGTTATCAGTTCATATTCTTCATAATCACAGCTCTTTTAAAGTTTGATAAAATCACTGATTTTGCTGGTAAGTTTATCTTCTTTGAACTCACCGAAGAAGTAATTTTGGAATAGATAAACTTTAAAAAGAGTCTTATATCACATTTTTATTTTGGGATGTGGTGGTTAGGACTTTTTGTAGGATTTACTTAAGAAAACACACGATCTTTGTTAAGATTGATGTAATAGTTTGAGGGTTCTTGCTGCCTGCTTTACTGAATTCAATGGTGGGGAAAACATAGGCACAATTAATTTAGTGTGGATTCTGCGGAATAAATTGTTTGGTACATGGGTTAGAACTCTTTTTTCCCATGGTTGGGAGCAAATTGGTTGTACTTTGTATTCCAGCGGCTGATAACTTTAGGAACTTATTTCAAGTAGGATTCTAAGGAGTTGCGAGACTTGATTTGCGTTGGTAGGGGAGGCAGTATTAGATATAGTCATACAGATAGATCACGTGGTTTCCAAGTCAAGTTCTTAATTCCTATCTTATTTAATTGTACTTGCACTCGTAGTATACCAAGTTTTAAGTGTGATACAACATGGATAACAATTTGTATCTAATTATATCGGAAAACTTAAACCACTCTATAAATCAATTTATGGTTTCGTTTTACTAATCATTTTTGGGGGATTATGTACTTATTTATGTCATGCAGGAAGCACAAACTTTATTATAATCGCAGTATTGACTTTAGTTGTCAAAGGAGCATGGAATTTAAGACAGGTATAGTTCTCACACCTATAGAGTTTACATGTAACCATAATGGGTTTCTCTTTAGGCTGAAAATATGAAGCATCACTTAGTGACAGACCTTCACATGGTTAATGGTTTACACAAGATAGTTGATACATAAGTTGTCAACTCTGTGTTTTAATTCCATGATCTTTCATTGAGGTACAAATTGTCTGGACTTGCTCTACTTTTCAGATAGTCTTGACGTTGTTCGTGGTGATATGGGGCATCCGTTTGGGGTTATTTCTACTAATGAGGTAAGAAGGAAATTACTTCAGGCATGAGGCCATTTTCCTTCATAATTTATTGGTGTTATGTTTCTTTGCCTGAATACTAGTAGGTGCAGATTTATCTAGTTATTTGATACTTTCCGTAAATCCCATGATAAAGGTTACAATTGTGCCATTTCATGTGCTTGCTATCTGAATCTGAATCTTAATGATTGGATCATATAATGGTAACAAATTTTGTCGCAACTTTCATGTGTCGTTTTCTTATTCGTAATAATTGCTTGATTTACATCTTAACAGGCGAGAACACAATGTTAAAATGATTTACAGTGTAACCATTGAATTTTGTAACTGAAATTTTGTTACATTTTGATAGTAACAACACAATTATAAATATACTCTTACCTATGCTGCTGACAATTGGTTTTCTGGATGTTATTAGGATCTTACAGTGGGGGGAAGATCGCCGTTTCGACGACTATCGGTCTAATATTGGCAAATTGGCAGTTTTCTGGATATTGCAGGTTATTTGATAATGGACCCTAAATAATCGCTTCATCTTATTACAAGTCTTGTAGAGTTTATTTTACCACTGAATTTGGACGTTTTTACTTTCAATTAACCGAAAAAGATCAACAAACCTGTTGACAAGTTCTCATTGCAAGCTTTATTAATGACAGGCTGTGTGGGTATGGACTGTGAGTTTGCCTGTAACAGTTGTGAATGCAAGTGACAGAGACCCATCTGTTCAAGCAGCAGATGTTATTGGGTGGATTCTTTGGTTAGTTGGCCTTGTGGTTGAAGCTACGGCAGATCAACAAAAACTGAAATTCAAGAATTCTCCTGAGAGCAGAGGGAAATGGTGCAATGTTGGGGTTTGGAGTTTCTCTCGTCATCCAAATTATTTTGGAGAAGTAAGATGGAACTCATACATACACATGTCACAAGTTCTTATGGACAAATTTTTCATAAGAAGGTTTTATCCTTTGGGTTTCTCATTTGAACTATTATTTACAGATTCTCCTTTGGTGGGGAGTTTTCATTGCTTCAACCCCCGTACTGAAGGGAGCTGAATGGCTTGTAATATTTGGACCAATTTTCCTTACCCTTCTGCTTCTTTTCGTCAGTGGCATTCCATTACTCGAGGTACTTTTTTTTTTTTTCGATAAGCCGCATCTTATTTTACCACTGTAATTACAAACTGAATATTTTGATTTATCTCGCTGTGAAACACATATTTTTGTAGGAATCAGCGAATAAGAAGTTTGGTAATGTGGAAGAATACAAACACTACAAAATAACAACCAGGTTTGATCTAATCTAGAATGTCCTTTGATTTTGGTAATCATCGAAAGACTTAAGTAAGAAATCTAATTGCTTGTATGATTTTTTTGTTCCAGCCCCCTCATTCCATTGCCACCAATATTGTATGCCAATCTGCCTGGATGGTTTAAAGCAGTATTTCTCTTTGAGTTTCCATTTTATAATAAAAGCCCTCAAGGCGAAAGATTAGGCTGGTAAGATATGGTACAACCTGGAAAACACTATTCTGAACTATAAGAACGCAACAATTTCAGTTTGCAGTTTCTACCTAAATGGTCTATTTAGGTCTTGAACCACTTTTCTGTATCTCCTTGCTTCAATTAAATGCTTCATGATTTTAAAAGTGCATATTATTTCTGCAAGGGATAAAGAGAGTTTGGCGAAGGACAGAGATTCAAAGAAGACGCATTAAAAGAATAATGGTGAATCATGACTTGGCTGGAATGCGATATATCCATATAATGTATGTATGCGTGTTTACTGACAGAATGTTAATTAAGAGCATTGTAATTGTAAGAGCACTGTAAATCTTTTGTTTTTGTTTGATGTATCTGGTGTGACTTCAACCTCCCCTATTCATTGTGATGCGTTTACCAGAGTTCTACGCGTTGCGAACCAACCTCAGAAAAGTTGTAATGACACTGTATTTTACTAGGTTATGCCTTTTTCTTTTCACTATTCAATGTAACTAAATCCAGCTTACTGCAGTCTCATTGAACATATAAACGATGCTTCTAGGTTTCTAACCGTCAACTAAGAAGAATGTATTTCCTAGATGCTTTACAATTATTCTGGCAAAAGCTGGACTCGTTGCTATTCCTTAGGTTGTTAACATTGTCTCCAATTCACAAGCATTGTTGCATTAGGGGGAAGCCAGTCTAAGATCTAGATTCTATAGGCGGATCATCATTACTAGTGGTAAGTAAAAATGAACAAAGAACATTTTCTATCCTTTTTAAGCAACGGTTGTAATTTCTAACTTTAGTACTACATTTGACCAGAAGTTAGTGGGTAACTTTGGCAATGGCATCCAGCATTGTTCCAAAAGGAAAGGCATGGTTGTTCAAGTCTACCCAAGGTGATTTCATCTTGGATTAACCGAATAAAATTCAGAATCATTCACTGCAAGTTTGAGGGAGTAAGCCCGTGATGTTTTCTGCTTAGAATTAGATGGTGTACAAAACCACCCTTTAAGATGGTTCTTTTATTTTCATATAAGTAATTTACTGTGTTTGAACTTCAAAACAGTCCAATATCCTGTGGATCTTAAAAAAGCTTTACAACGAAGAATAGAAATCCAAAAGCTTGATTTCTCACATTAGGCTATTTTGTTTGCAAGAAATCACTCTGTTGCAATCTTGGAACTGACAAAGTTTTATATTGAGAAAAACTCAGTTGGCAAACCAAAGATACAAAGATGTCCAAACCATCGTATGGCTATGAAGGAAAATCCATGTGCACGCGAAATGACTATGAACTGCAATGCTGATACAACAAGAACAGATTCCTCTCAAACTTCCCTTCTTGATTAGTGTGTAGTACGAAACAATAATGTTGGGAATAACAATTAAAATTGATCAAACAACTAAATAATATAAGAGGCACTTATCTGATTTTTTGTATCTTTTCCTTAGTCAACTGTTGATGTCTTGAACATCCTGCTAAACACCATAGAAGGAAGAAACCGAAAATAGTGGATTGAGGCGCATGTCCAACATGCCGTCCTTAAGACAAGAATGACCCGCTACACTCCAAAAAGGATGATGCTATAGCCCTACTGGACATCTGCCTCCAAGATATAACAATTATATATATAGTTTCAGAAGAAACTACTCTGTTGTGGTTAAAAGGTGTATCAAGCTCAAATTCTAGAGCTTCTGGCCCCACCAAGATTATTTAGACCAAAAGGAACCTTCTATTTTTTTTACACCACCAATATTTCTCTAATAACACCACCAAGCTTCATACCTAAAAAAAATATATAGTTTCAGAAGAAAATACTCTGCTTTGGTTAAAAGGTGTATCAAGCTCAAATTCTAGAGCTTCTGGCCCCACCAAAATTATTTAGACCAATAGGAACCTTCTATTTTTTCACACCACCAATATTTCTCTAATAACACCACCAAGCTTCATACCTAAAAAAGAAAAACGAGACTTGCGTCTCAATCATCGATTCCCTTCACTCTGGCCGTCTGGCATATAAAAGCTTTTGTAAACCCTAATGCCTTTTATCACCGCTTCCTTTCCCTCATTTTTTACTTCTTTCTCCGTCTTTTTTCTTCGTTCTGCCTAATTTTCATTAGTTTTTTTCCCCTTTTATGGTGCAGGTGATAAGATCCATGAAAACACGCAACTGAAACGTTATTGGATTCAAAAAACAATCGGTTGGTGTATGAAATTGTCTCAATCACTCAGGTCAGTAAACAATTATTCTTTTTTTTTTTTTTTAATTTATTTCTTATATGATCTCTATGAAGCGATGAAGTGAAATAAGAAGATACCTTTCATTATATTTCTGATTTCTTACTGTATTTTTAGGGATTTTTTTTTGAAATTTTGTGTTTCAGAAGGTAACGCTAGCAGCAGAATAAGGTTTTTGAAATTTTGAGATACATATACCATGCTCCCTTTAACGTTGTTGGACATTAAAGGGAGCATGGTATATAAAAATAAAAACGAGACTTGCGTCTCAATCATCGATTCCCTTCACTCTGGCCGTCTGGCATATAAAAGCTTTTGTAAACCCTAATGCCTTTTATCACCGCTTCTTTTCCCTCATTTTTTACTTCTTTCTCCGCCTTTTTTCTTCGTTCTGCCTAATTTTCATTAGTTTTTTTCCCCTTTTATGGTGCAGGTGATAAGATCCATGAAAACACGCAACTGAAACGTTCTTGGATTCAAAAAACAATCGGTTGGTGTATGAAATTGTCTCAATCACTCAGGTCAGTAAATAATTAATCTTTTTTTCTTTTTTAATTTATTTCTTATATGATCTCTATGAAGCGATGAAGTGAAATACGAAGATACCTTTCATTATATTTCTGATTTCTTACTGTATTTTTAGGGATTTTTTTTTTGAAATTTTGTGTTTCAGAAGGTAACGCTAGCAGCAGAATAAGGTTTTTGAAATTTTGAGATACATATACCATGTTCCCTTTAATGTTGTTGGACATTAAAGGTTCATATCTCAGGTTGGTCTAAATTTCTAAAGATCAAATGTGCCTTTCTTTTATTTACTTGATATATTCACGAAGATGGAGTGAGAGAAATAGCTTGAGATAACTATAAAGGAGAAGTGCTCTTTTTCAAGGATTGATTCTTACTGCCAGTTGTGAAGTTTGGATATATATAGACTAACTATAAACTCATTATTCTAAGCTTAGTGGCACTCTATAGTCTGTACCAATATTCCTGAATACAACATACAAAACTACACAAATGTGTCTATCCACTGTGTCTTAGGTTCTCCTTATATATTAATATTAACCAATCCAACAATCTATCCTTTGTTTCAAGGAAAGGAAAAATAGAATCAAACAACAGGTAAATAACAGATGATTGTGATTGTGACATCTATCGGTCTGACAATTTGGAGGTAACATTGAACTAATCAGGCAAGTTCACAAAATCTAACAAATATATTTTTGTTATAATAGGTCTCTACTATATGCGTCGACCACAGCAGCCGAACATATACGGGAATGTAGGTAGATGAAAATGTGGAGAAGATATTGTTCCAGAACATGCTGACTATAAACAAAGCATATTCCAGTATAAGGAATAGAAAAATAATAAGATTAAAACCTGAGTAATAAACTTCTTAGAAAAGTATATACGACACTAACAAACCTCTTCTTTTATGCAACTAAGAGGGATACTCTAATTACAGCGTACTCGGAAATTGTGAGTGGCAATATTGGGCCTTCCAAAAGAGCTTGGTGAAACACATAACGAGGGATGGGGTAAAGAAATTTTCCATCAAAGGATGAAGAGGTTGAGGTTGTCCCGAGGTAAACACTTGACTTAATAATAGAGAATGAATTATACCAACAATAATATTTCTGATAAAAAAAAATATTCGCGCGAAGATAGAATGCTACCCTTTTTAGACAACAAAAGGTGCATCAAGTAGCACATTTGTCTTCTATTTATCAACATTTAGTGTTTGACACCGTTAAAATTGCAACTATTTTTGTAGCTTTGTGAGCTGGTGCACTCAGTTGGATATTACAAAAGTAGTGACTATTTAAAGAGCATACAGCTCTCGGATCGTGGTTTGGCATCCTCTTCATGTTATCATTAGTAACTATGGGGGACATATTTACTTCTATTGAGCCTGTAAACTATGTTTATGTTTAAGTTCAAATGGTTCAAACCTCTCTAAGTCTTACAACTGAAACCTCTCAGACTCTCATGTTGCCAAGAGATGGCAGAAGATATTAATTCTTATAAAGCATGAGATTGCAATGGGCTAGCAATCATTAAAACAATTGAAATGTGTAAATGCATAGATTCTTTCTCATGATCTTTTGTTCCAGTCTATTTTGATGATGATCTAAAAAAATGAGCATACCACCGAGTGCACCAAAACTGCCTGTTGACGAAAGATTTATTTAGTGTTTGCTTTTGCAAATATAAGGTAGTGTGAAATATGTAAGAAAAAAGTACACCCTAAATACATGTAAGTTGGGATTTTTTGGCTCTTCCGAACAAGATAGTTTTCCGATGAACGTATTTTTGTAATTTTCTATAAAGTATATATAAGTCATCTTCTATTGCACTCTACATTTGTTTTATGTACATTTGTAATTTGGAAAGAAGTTATATTTGTGTATTCCACAAGTTAGCTTTTTCAGATAAGTAGATATGTACCACCAAAATATATTTGATGAAATTTCACAAATAAGCATATCCACCAAACATATTTTTCTCTATGAAATATCTTAGGCCCGTGCAACGCACGGGTATAAAATCTAGTCTCAATAAAGTTTGAAGAGCACACTCAAACCTTATTCTATCTAGAACTTGGCAGTGGAAAACACATGAAACGTACTTAAACCCTCGTATCAAACATAGAAGACAAGGAAGAAGTTCTGTACACGGACGGCAAGAGAAGAGAGATTCATATATATAAAACCCTAACCCAAATCCAAAATATATAAGGTAAACTTATCCCGTAAAAGTAAGAGACAAATTTGGAAGGTGTTTTTTATTTTTGGAAAAACTGTTTTATTTTTAATTTTTATTCACATAAAACCGTATTTTTCCAACAATCGCCCACATGAATAAAAATACGATAAAACACGGAAAAACATGAAATATCACGAATAGGCATAGGTGTCCATAAGGTCTTGAACCCTTTCTTAGTGAGAGGTTACCAGAACTACTTATTATCCAGTGTCTATAAGGTCTTGAACTATCTAACATTTGGTGTAACTCGCGATAACAACCACGCATGATATCTCCAAGGTTGCTGCCAAGCTCCGCCGTTGTTTCCATTTTGGCCCTAGACGTATCTTGTTTCTCATAATTCTCTAGAGAATCAACTCAATTCTCATAGGAAGAGGCCCCACTTCCTCATTCAGATAGGTGAATTCCATCAAGAATGTTTACTGCTACACCCCACTTCAATCTTAAATTGAAACTATGGAACTTATTAAGACTCATTAAAAGTCATCCTTCACATGCAGTCACACTATCACATCTACACCATAGGGAAGGGATTAGAGAATATAATTCTTGGATAGTATTTACCATTACCCACCACAAATTAGTTGTCTCATTCGAAACCTTGATCTTGGGGTCTCTAGTCAGCTAGGTTGAGTATCCTTCATGGCAAGTTTATTTTATGAGCTTAAGTCCCATCCCCCTCGATGTATAATTACAAACTATCTCTCTAGATTATCCTTTCGTCAAAGGATCACTAATTTTTCTGTTGACTTCACTAAGTCCATGAGGTTCTCTTTTGAATTTACATGTCTACTGAGACTCTCTTTTTGACTTTCACGAATCAACTAAAATTACTTCATTAGAGAGTATAATTGTCTTACCGAATTAGCCTTCTCCGAGTATGTATAGACTTTGTCATTGCTCATTTACTTTAGACTCACATAGTCAATTGAGTTTCTGCAATGATGGCCACAGGCTTCGGTCATAGAGGAATATATTCTAAGAAGCATATTAATAGCCATTCGGCTTCCTCTCGCGCTTGAATTAAAGCACACAAAATTTGATTTCTCGAAAAATCAACATCATCATGTCTGTTTTAAGGATTCCTTAGATAGACACTCCTTAAGAGGGTACACACGTAAGCTATGATTTTTCCATAGCCTGAAACAACAACATCTCTTAAGGTCAGTAAAATATGTATCTCATACACAATTTAAGATGTACCTCAAGTATCGCAAGTATCTGATCATATCCTCCCAGTAATTATTTTGAGATACTAGTGTATTTGTATACATATGTTATACTACATATTTACAACACACATTAAACGCATCGAGTTTGACAAAGAGCATTTCCTTCAGAATTTCTGCTGGTTCCCTTCGATCCTTTAGATCATATCAACTAACTTGTTCTTTCAGTCAAATCATAAATATCACATATTTCATAGGTAATTGTAAAGCATATAAAAATACACGTACTATTCAACAATACATTCATTACAGCTTCCTCAAAATGAAGGTTAGTGCAATATATATCACATATTTAAAATTAAATATGTACCTCATGCATTCCAACCTCTGGTTCTCTAGTCAGAGCATCCCTGTGATTTCCCAGGGTAAACGTGGACATGCACATCTGTTTTACAACACATACTAAACACGTTAGACAGAAACTATATTCTCAAAATTTCTTTTGGTTACCTACTGATCCTTTAGACCACGTCAACCGCATATTAGTTTCCTGTAAAATCTTAAACAACGTCGATTTATTAGTAGATGTAAAACATGTTTATCGTATCACAAAATATATCATAATAGAGGAAATCAATAAGATTAGTATCTAAGCTTATACAAATATATATGTAAATTCAGGTTGCATCAGGTGTACTTCATTTTCTTCAAACCTTATAGTTTGTTCTTCATCTGATCAACCTGTCAAGGATACTTTCTCAAAACCCTTGTGTATCATTACAAAGTGACACATACTTAATGCCTGATCATGCGATTTTCCTGCCATGTGAAATATATGAAAAATAATCTTAAAATTACTTATTTTCTCTAGACCACATATTTCAGCTTATTTCCATAAGTTGTTTACAAGAGATTCTATATTAAGACTCATAATTAGTCTAAATATAGATTACAACAATAGATTCTTTAAGTTAAGCATCAATGATGACTTCCTCTCTCGACTACAGAATGTTACTAACTTCCAAACATACATGAATTGTGGTTATAAGCATTTGGTTAATCACTCAAAAAATTTCTTCAAATACCTCACAAGGTACCCGGATTGAAAGATCACAGATCTTTTCCCCACACTTATTGAGGTCAAATCAAATTTAACATAAGTTATTGTAGGCAATTACAGAACACTATGGATGCACTAATAAAACAAGTCAAGGGGATTGTCTTGAATTTTCTCACGAAAACAAGATCCGATAAAAATATTTTTTCAACAAACTCAACATCCCTTGACTTATGCGAGTAGTATTGGAAATGACACACGAATGTAAACATGCATCAAAGTTCAACAAAACCTACAGATGCATACGCCACCAAAATAGTCCAAACATTCCAAAATCCCCCCACATTTAACTACTTCTCTTAAGAATCATTGAATACTTAGCTCTTTCTTTGAGCTCTTCACCGTCAGCAAGTACAACAATTAAGTATGATAAGATGATGCTCTTCCCTATAGTTAAAACTCTCAGTGCAATGTAGGGTGTTACTGTTCTAACAAGCATCATTGTAAAGATATGCAACCTAAATAGTTGAAAGCTAAGCAACCTAAATAGTTTTCAACTACAATCACATACAAGACTTGAATTAGGACACTAACCCTAAGGTACCAATTCTTACTCCAAGAAAATATTTACACAATCTCAAAATAAGCATGCAATCGAAGACATCTCTCTAGATGGGGTGTGTACCTGACATGAAATCCACTGTACCTTTGCATGATATTGAAGGAGATTAATTTTACAACACTTAGTACCGTACCATACAGTACCATCGCACATGATTTTGTTGATGGAGAATGCACTGTTGTTGGCACAACCTAGCGTTCCAGTTGCATGCATCGCCTCGTTTTTGCACAAAAATTGTTTCCCTGATTAGCTCAAACTCATAACAAAGGTTAGTGATAAAAATTAGGTAATCAAGAATATGGTACAATTTCACAAAGAACCTCCTCACACTTTAAGGTAGATCTTGAACAATAACAGTTCAATTATCCTCTACCTATAGGCTGCAGATATTGGATATGGAAGTTAACAATATGCAAGATCCACCAACTATTAACGTGATACTGGACATATTTCAAACTTAGCAATATGATCCATATCACGCTCTTCATTAAATGCTCCCAAAGTCCCAGTAATACACAAGGAGTTCATATGGGCCCGTTTGCTTCAGAGAAAATCTGAAAATCATGAAAACCTTTTCCACATCATGCTTGTTTGTTATATCTTTCTTAGTCTTAGCCCTTGCAAGGTTCTTATCTGCCTGGTTTCCACCCAGCACATCTCTTCAAGTTCAAGTCACGGATTTAACTTGGAAATATCTTATTAATCAATCTAAAATTATCCAACACATTCATAAGGATAATTCTGGGCCTTTTTAGCACATCTCTTGACTTGTTACGATATACCGTCTCCCCTCCTAAGAACCTCTGCCAAACTATGTGCTAATTCCAATATCTAGACTGTAGTAGTCCCGTTTGAATGCGAAAGAGTCCTCTTGGAGTAGTTGGTCTATTCTGAAATACTTTTAACTGTGCAGGAATCCCACGACCTGGAAAGTTTGAGACTTGATGGAATTTCAATACTACTTCCATTGTCGAACAAGTTAGTATCTGATGGTGGAATAACCCAATCATTCTCACAGGGAGATCTGGGATAGTTATCATTACTTTCGAATGACGAATTCCTTCTTTTACCGAGAACGACCTCTTCCTATTAAATGAACGATAGTTCCTAGCATTGGGGAGAAATGTCCCTGTTACTTGTGGTTTTTTTGTCTTCTCGGCAATAAAAGATGTACCAGATGTCATGGAAGATTTTTCGGAGAGGAACCGGGGTCCTCCTGGAGTAACACCATTAAAAATCATATGAGACACAAAGCACTTCACAGGCATCCCTTGATGGGAGTTCGAATCCCATGGCTGCTTGTTGCATCTATACCATCCCCTGGACTAGCAAATGATTTTGTAACACACCTAGCTGAGGACGCTTCAACACCTACAATTGGTATCCATGGTGCGGCATCTTTACTGACTTGTTTCATTACGAGCATTATCAAATTGACCATCCTATCAAATATTATCATGAAACCGATCAGAAACTTTATGACATACCAATTAAACTAAACAAAAAATTAATTTTACGGTTCCAATTGGTACGAGAAAAGTTGTCACTGGCAAGGTATCGAACAACTACTTGACATAAAATTTTGTTTCTATCTTATCACCTACTAACACGTTTGATAGATTTGGTTTAAAAGGGATAATGGGAGATAAAAAATCTCTAAACAACTTTGCATCACATGCTTGGAGATATCAGTTGTGGTTACGAACTAAAATTTCCCACCCAGTAGACTAGATACTAATTCATAGTCAAGTTTCAACACGTAGGTAATAAAGCTTCAAATCTAGCTTGATTCTATGTTTCCCTAAACGTGAGAACAAACTAATCAGTTATGGATTAACGGTGTTTACTCTTTAGATTCCGACCACATAGACTATGTTATTAGTCTAAGTTTGATTTTCTTAATTGTCATTGTGAAATAATTCTTGTCTTAAGATTGTTGGGAATAACAATTAAAATTGATCAAACAACTAAATAATATAAGAGGCACTTATCTGATTTTTTGTGTCTTCTCTTTAGTCAACTGTTGATGTCTTGAACATCCTTCTAAACACCATAAAAGGAAGAAACCGATAATGGTGGATTGAGGCGCATGTTCAACATGTTGTCCTTAAGACAAGAATGCCCCGCTACACTCCAAAAAGGATGATGCTATATCCCTACTGGACATCTGCCTCCAAGATACAACAATATCAATAAAGTTTGAAGATCACACTCAAACCTTATTCTATCTAGAACTTGGCAGCAGAAAACACATGAAACGTACTTAAACCCTCGTATCAAACATAGAAGACAAAGAAGAAGTTCTGTACACGGACGACAAGAGAAGAAAGATTCTTATATATAAAACCCTAACCCAAATCCAAAATATATAAGGTAAACTTATCCCGTAAAAGTAAGAGATAAATTTGGAAGGTTTTTTTATTTTTGGAAAAATCGTTTTATTTTTAATTTTTATTCACATGAAACCGTATTTTTCAAGTGCAAATTTGTGCACCCCCACATAACCGGGGTGCACATTATGGCTTCTCTTATTTCTCTAAACAACTCTAAAAACCACTTTCCTTCATTATCTCAAAACCACTCAACTTTATTTATTTTATTCTCCTTTTTTATTTCTCTCCTTAAATTACGTTTAAAACTAAAAAAGACTTTGAAAATCTCATTCAATACCTTTTTCTTATGTCTCTCTTCCATTTCGGATCAAACTATGCCTACAGAAAAAATAATCTTTGATCAATATTTTTTCTAGATGGGAAACCAAGATTTCTTCTGATCAAACTTTAAAGATGTAAAGTCAAATGGTACATGTGTAATCCAATCCCCAATCAGTCGAAATTTTTGTTAAAAACAGAGTAAAAAACGAGCAGTAATGCCTTTTCTTCTTCCTTTGTCATATCTCGTCTTCAACTCCACTGATCTCTGTAAAATTCCCATGTGATTAACTAGATGTTAAAATCAAGACTTAATTGGTGTTGTAGCATTAAAATCAAATTTTGAATTCTTTATTAAATATGTGAATTAATATGAGAAGAGCAATATTGTATAACTTTTTGTTCTTTTTGTTTGGTAATTATATGTTCTATAACGGTTTTTCTATTCCCCTCACGTTTCACAGCTCTACTCACTGCTCGGTTGACGTGTCATGACGCGTGTCATACAACGTAGGAGAGAAAAAGCTCATGTCAGATGCTGCTGTAACTTAAAATTTTCTTATTTATATTCTTTTCTCTCTCTCTTGGAGAGATAAATTATAAGGCAAGACGTGAACAAATTTTAGATCTCACTTATAGTTCTGTACCTGAGCCAAGAGAGGAAATAGGAAAAGTCCGATGAATTTTTTTGCTTGCTGATGAATAATTGAAATCAGTAAATAATTCCATCGATTATCGGTATTCTTAGATTCATATCTTGTATTTGATTTGAAATCAGAATTTGTATTCTGTAGTCCATATATATACAATACAGAAGAAGTTAGGTATCGTTTGTTACTTTAGTCATCATGGAATTCGAAAAAAAAAGAGTTGGGTTTCTTAACTCACCTAAGGGTGATCTTATAGGGTAATGTTTTTCAGTTCTCGTTTTATTTGTATATTTTTATACTTTGATTTATATGAGATGTTTTGGTGTATTTCTATATAAATTTGATTTTGTAAAGTGATGGGTTCATTGTAATTCTGATTTGTAGTGATAATTTTAAATTAAATATTCAATTGAATCTTGTCTATGTTTTTATGTGAAAATTTGAAATATTGTAAGTGCATATGAAGTGTTCGATAATTTGTTGTGAAGAAAGAATTTTAGCATGTTTTAGTGATAGTATGCTTTTACTGGTAATTGTAAAAATGACTTATTTGAAGTGCACATGAAGTGTTCGATAATCTGTCACATCCATATCTTGGAGCAATTTACTTAAATGTGTATTTGTGTTCAAGTCTAGATATTTGTGGAAAGAAAAACCAGTGCAATTTGTTGTGATATCTTAAGCTAATTCTGACTCTAGATATTTATTGTTCGGTAACTCTTATTGCTATTCCAAGTCTGTCTCTGAATCCTTGTATGATAATACGCAGATATGGATGTAGGTGTGCGCAAAATTACTGAATGTAAAGATGTTGAGATTTTAGATGTTATTAACAACAAAGACCAAAAATCAGAAGTTGTTGAAGTTACACAATGTCGGAAAGTTGGAGTGGAATTTATTAAGGTAAAGCGGAAGACAGAAATCAGAACCCGCAAAAGCTTTGATGCATTAGTGGTCCAAGCAGCTGGATATGAGAAACTTATATTTGATCAAAAAGATGTTAGAAAAATGCTTCAGTAAGATGTGTATGCTAAGTAGTTTGTTCTTTGCCTAAAAATAAGATTGTGACTAACAATCAAATTCCTTTATTGTAATTCTAAACCTGAATTGTAAAATTCGCATCAGTTTTTAATATAATTATGATTGTAGACTTTGAGTAAGTTTTTCTCAATTCAAATTTTTTTATATAGCTGCTTATTGAACTTACATCTAATTACAGGGAACTTTCAAAAAACATAAGTGAATTACATTAAGCAGAAGTAGATTATGTATACTATTTTACATAATTACAACGACAACTTACATAACAAAACAAGTCGCATATTTACCAAAAAAGAACAAGACAGAACAAAACAAGTCGCATATTTACCAAAAAAGAACAAGACAGAACAAAACAAGTTGCATATTTACCAAAAAAGAACAAGCCGCAGACCTTCCAAAAAATAGAAAATTTTAAGCATTCAATCCACAATTACATGTAGAAGATGCAGTTTGGTAGTTTTACTGCCAAATTGAGATATACATTTACTTCGTTTATCCTTTAAACATCTGCAAATTAGGCGCATTAGGCAGCAACGCTGATGCAGACTCTTTCATATGAAAATAACTTTCTCCACTGAAATCTTACAACAACCACGATGATAGATTAGTAATATATCTTCCATTGAAATCGTACAACAACCACAACGATAAATTAGTAATATATCTCCGTAGAAACAAGTCTTACAAAAAATAAAGATCTAAATGGAAACAAGTCGCAATAAAAATCTCCATGGAAGCTAGTCGTAAAAGAATTATTATGAATCTTACCATCGGTAGTCCTACGTAATCAGGGGGCGGATGCTGATAGGATCCCCAAGATTGGTACATAGGCACCTGGGGTAATAATCTGTTTGCTTGATACAGATGAGTTTTTTCTATTACTGTGTTATACTGCCACATAGGTACTTGGGGTAATACTCCATCAGCTTGGTATATATAATTAGGAGATGATATTCCATTATGTTGGTACAAAGGCACTTGTTGTGGCACAACCTGTATAGTTCCGTCTGTATTAGTCATTACATTGTGAGATAAAAAAAAGATGAATGAACAGAGATTGATCAAAATAACTCACCTGCACATTTCCATTTCCATCTAAATTGGTACTTTTATTATTTTTGTTTTTACTGCCCGGTGGTCGTCCTCGCTTTTTAGTTTTTGGTATAAGTACATCAACAGATACAAGACCATCTTCTTCATTACATGCACCCCCCACTGTTCCCAGCTACAGGATTGTTCTTATTACGTTTCCAAGTAGGTTGATACGTATTTGATCGTGGTCTTCCTGGTCCTTTCTTTTCCTTAGGATTAAGTACATCCGCGACTACCGTATCATCAACATTCACTATCATGGTATCCACAATATTTTCTCCCGACGAATCTCTTTCTTGCACTCCTGTACACTTCTCGTTAGTGGTAGGACTCTTTGTTTCTATCTCATGAATTGCATTATTATTTTTTAGTAAATCTAATTGAACGACTAACAATTGCTTAACATCATTGAAAGAAAATTCTGATTTTACTGCCATGTTTGCAACCTCACTGAAAAGAATACTCAAGTTATTGTAACGATCACGCTCAACAGTGTTTTTCCAAAATCCAGTATTGGATTTCATACTTGTGTGAGGCCTCTTCACATCTTTCCTCCATATTTTTTTTATGTATTTATATGGTATCAACTTAATTCCCTTCCTAATTAATACATTAATAGCATGTCTACATAGTATTCCTTCAAACTCAAACATCCGGCAACTATAAGTAACCTCTCACTCATTTGAATAAAAAATTACATCGAAGTTCATCTATTTTTCAATCCTCTGCTCATCAATACCGTCAATCCACACACTTGCACGAGTAATATTCTTAAATGTTCCAAGAGGATCCTCTTCTTCTTTGATAAGTTCACAATACATTTTCGAAGTCAGTTCATTTTGAAAATCTTTAAACTTCGATAAAGTATACAGCCCCTGCATCTGTTTTTCCATTTCAAAAAATGTAGCAGT
The DNA here is from genome assembly GCA_023529315.1 of Papaver bracteatum. Taxonomy (NCBI): domain Eukaryota; kingdom Viridiplantae; phylum Streptophyta; class Magnoliopsida; order Ranunculales; family Papaveraceae; genus Papaver; species Papaver bracteatum. The sequence goes on from JAJJWX010003262.1 coordinate 2,115,122, forward strand.
AGGAACCAGTTTGGTAGATGATTCTGTATCATAAACAGTCTCTTTCTATGCCTTATCCCTTGTTGCACGCTCATATTGCTCCACAAATTGTTTCATAATTGTTTTTGGACCAAGGTATCCATCAAAAAATGAGTTCATACTCTCGCTTCTTTGTGTAGACTGCATTCCAGCCCAAAAACAATCATTTAGATAACAAGGTATCCAATGATGCCTTTCTTCATATAATTTTTTAAGCCATTCATTATCACACAATTCATACTTTTGTTACATCTCCATCCATTTTGTTTCAAACTCTGACGGATATTAAGAATTATAGACAACCTTTTTCAATGTATATGTAATGCGCAAATAATTACGATGACTTTTAAACTTCTCTGGTAATTTTTTCATCACATGCCATATGTACCACCTATGTCTACTATTTAGGAAGACTATTTCCATGGCATTTTGCATAGCCTTGGCTTGGTCAGTTATGATTGCAGGTGGAGCACTTCCAGACATACAATCAAGCCAATTGGAAAATAACCATACAAAATAGTCTGTATCTTCATATACTACCAACCCACATCCAAATAATACTGATTCTCCATGGTGGTTTACCCCAACAAATGGAGCAAATGGCATATCATATCGGTTCACCAAGTATGCGGTGTCAAAAGAAATCACCTCACCAAACTCTTTATATTCTTCTCTTGACCTACCATCTTCCCAAAATAGGCTTCTCAAACGACCAATATCATCTATATCAACACTTGAATAAAATCCCGAGCCTTGTGAACCCATCTTTGAAAAATAACTTAAAATGGCAACTGCATCTCCTTCTCCTAGCCGTGAATTTCGCAACTTATCAATTAGATTTCTACAATCTTTTTGAGAACAAGTCATATTCTCATAATCGCCGGCTTCATTTACACAAACACCACAACTTTTACACAACCTAATACCAGATTGATAAAGAAGATCAAGTTGGTTCTTTTCCCGGGAATTAATGAAGCGATTACAACGAAAATGTCTAGCGTTTTCAGGTTTCAGTTCATGATTGTGCTGCAAATTGAGCTGGCTGATCACATAACCAACTAGGCAATCTAACCGTAACACTAGCTTGGCTTGACAACCACATTTTATTGTAGCTTGAGTCCTTAAAGGCTTTTCAGAGACGGAATTACACTTACCTGCTCGAGCACAAGTAAACTTGTAGATTCTTATACACCCCGCGACATTCTTCACGGATGTGATTTTCACTACTGGAAATCCAGACACTTTCCCAAATGCCTTGTAAAATTCCCATGCATCATCTATAGACTCAAACCCCATACCAAGAGCAGGATGAATATTAGGTTCGATTCCACTAATATCAATGCAATATGACTTTTCAAAAGTCTCCTCCTGCATCAACTAAGATAATCAATACCATATATAACATAAACCAAAGTACTTTTAGTCACTGAGACATTTTATCAAACAACTAATAGGCATGTTATGTATCATATTAGTTAGTAGGAAATGTGTTGTTCCACAATACTGAGAATAAAATTTCCAAAACTAAAACTTGAGAATAACAATCCCCATAACCGAATTTAATTTATTTTTGAAATAAGAGAAGAATTACTGGTTTTAGAGTGGATATTCTAACCGTGTTCTTCAAATTGGAAGATTCTCCTACTTCTTCAATATGCATCTTGGTAAAATCTCTCTGTGGATTTCCCAACCTCTCATAGAAATAATACTGTTCTGGTGAAAAAGTTCACCAAAATTTTGTTTAAAACACATTTCAAATATGATTTCAAAGTCCCCAAATTAGATTTTTCCCGCCCAATTTTCAGCACAGATAGATTAGAAAGAGAAAAAAAAAATATTTTCAAATATACAAGACTAAATGATAGAGTAATTTTCTCTCTCCCACGTTTTATTACACTTGTTGCGACACGTAGGCTGAGCAATGAGTAGAGCTGTGAAGCGTGAGGGGACTAGCAAAACCGGTATTACTACTGGTTTTCTCATTCAAACCTTCCTTCTTTGGTTAAGAAAATCAAAGAAATTGATTCCATCTCTACCGATGGTTTTCAAATTTTTAACGGCGTTCGAAGATCCAGATCAACTTGATATCGTTTGGACTAATTCTCGTGCTAGGCGACAATCCATTCCATCTATGATTCAATTTAAATCTAGTTTTTGGAGATAAAGATATATAATATGTTCGTAATTCTTGTAAAAAAAAAATAATCTGTTAAAAAAATACCCGAAAGAGGAAGAGTGAGAAGTGGTTTTAGAGGTTTTTGTCAGCCAATAGAACATGCCGGAATGTGCACCCCGGTTTTGCGGGGGTGCACAAATTTGGACTCGTATTTTTCCAACAATTAATACTTAAACCCTTGTTTATTAAACTTCATTAAAGAGTTACAAAGATGAATTGATAAACACGCATCACCTTTACATATCACATGAGACTTACTGAGTGAAATAATACACGCAAGTAGCACACCCGCTTTTGTGAGCGGTTTAAAACATTATTTGGAGTAGGATAATCAGCCCTCTACTCATGCAAATTATAACCTTACTGGTTATATGACTAGTCTATAATCAAGCACATATATTTATAGATAGATATATTTGAGCCCTCATCATTGTGACCTCATTGACAACAACTTGGAGAGATCAAACTTCTTATGTTTCCGTTTAGTAAAATCATCAGCTTCCATGTCAACGTTTTCATCGTAAGTAGTCTATTGTTTACCTTCCTTGTCACTCTGCGCAAAGTGAACTTGTTTTTTGACATGAACTTTCTCATGAACCTTTGGGACATGTTTGTCAGCCTTAGGGACATGTTTGTCAGGGCGATGAAATGAATTGTTTCTGTCAACTCTTATTGTCTCATCAATAGGGGTATTAAGATGTGGAAACATAGGTGATTCAACAGTTTTAACCGTTTCGGTTCTTGTAACCTGATACTAATCTTCATCTGGTGATGTCTGCCAGCCACCATATGCCGGGTAGTTAGTATGATCCTGAGGATATGTTCTTGGTTGAAACGTCTCACGAAGGTAATCATCGTCTGTTTGAGTCTGCCAACTAGATTTCTGCTGGTAAGTATGACCATAATCATTGTAACCTCTTCCATGATACATGTTTTTCAGGTGTCAGACTTTAAGTACACTTGGCTGAAATTTTGAGAAATATATGAAGCTAAAAAATTCTCTGTGAAAACTTGTTTGTTTAGTTGGTCTACTTTAATAGACAAATATGTTAGGTATAGTATTCCAGAAAGTACAAAGAAAGATAAGATTGCATCTAATTCTCTTTGCTTTATCGTCAACATATTCTTATTTTCCATTTGTTTTGGCCATATACAAAAGAAATCGTGTTCATGGATGTGGGTCATCCGTTTGGGGTTTATTCACTTCCACTAATCAGGTAAAGAATAAAATCATTGCAGGCACAAGAATATTTTCTTTCATAACTTATTCGTGTTGCGTTTCATATTGTCTCATTGACCGAATACTTGATGCAGGTTTTTCTCTCGCTGCTTCGGTTCTTGATATGGTTATCATAAATCTAAAGTTGAAGTTTACATTTGTGCATAAGAAGCAAAAGTTGTTGCTATATGGGAATATGCAATTCTGTTCTTTGATTAACTGCTTCATGAGAAGCACAAGTATGCTTCAAAAAAAGAAAAGAAAAAAGAGAAGCAAAAGTTGTTGCTATCCAACTTTGGTACAATTATATATCTTATAATCTCACACTTGAAGTGGATTATTCTGCACCTTAGTTATAGAGCGAAGGGCATAGAAATTTCATATTCCTTGGAAAGATGTGCTCACAGTCCAACTCTGCAACAAGGTAACAACCATGTGCGAGTTGGACTCAGCCCGACTCAGTGAGTTTAAAAAACCTAATCGAGTTAATTTATCCCAGTACTACCCTCCCTAGTCAGCGGGTTAACTATTCTGCTTAGGTTAAATTCAAATGGGTCGGGAATTGAGTATTGATGGCAGTGATGGTTTTAATCCAAGTGATACTCTCAGAATTTCCTTAAATCTTTGATTATTGTGTGTGAAGAGGGAGAAGCAAAAGGTTAATCCGACCATGGTAATGGAGTTGATGCTGCTGCCGTTTGTTTTCATAAAAGTGTTGTTCCTGTGTTGTTTTCTTGAGAAGTTAATCCGACCATGGTGGTGCGATTAATGCTTTCTAGTATGAAGAAAATGTGACAAAAAAATTGCCCATAAGGTGTTTGTTCTTATAACTCAGTAAAGTTGTACCTTCAGAGGGTGGAGCATTTGTTTTTTCAAAGAAAAGTGATAGTTTCGCAGTAGTTAAGGCATCAACAAAAGAATGGACTGTGCGTGATTTAGTTTCGTGATTTTTGTGATTATATGTATTGCAAAAAGGCCAAGGTCTGTTTGTGGAGTTTCATGTTTCAAGTGAAGTGAGAAACCAAAATTCCTTTCAGTTGAGCAACCAAGGTAAGAAATAAAAAGTTTTGTTTAGTTTGTCCGTTCATTCTATTTCTTTGGCTATATGGATGCATCCAAATTTGTGGATCCTTTTATTGTAAGAGTTAGTGAATTAGATGGATTAAAGCATGATGTGTCTATCACTTACTGGTGATTAGTGTTGTTTCCTTGAAGTGTGTTCAGTTCAGCATGGTAATGATTAGGTGTGGTACACAGTACAAAAGATGCAGTTGTATTTGCTTCTTTATTTGTGCGTTTGGGGTTGATTTGTTTATGTATGTATAACATAATGGATAAAAGAAATGTATGTTTGAGTATAGTACTCAACGTCTGGTTTATGGGCCATTAGAAGACATATACATAATTTTCATACTTTGTAAATGATATATGTACGAGTCTTTTTTCTATATTGTTGAAGGGTTTGAAGCACCGGGTAGGCATTTCCTTATTTTAGATATTATCATTGGCATCGAGATATTATCATTGGCATCGAGATGTCTGTTAGAGCCCCTTAACTTTGGATTGGATCTCTTTATTTATTTGTTAATTTGTTAAGTTTGTAGGATAAGCACGGAGAGTATTTGGAGTAGAGAAGGTGGACATCATGGAACACCCACAAGCTTAAGCCACCAAAAAGGTTGGTGTTTATAAATGCATTCGGTCATTTCCTTTGTTATATTAATGCATTTGGTGCTTAAGCCTTAGTATTCCACCCGACAAGGAAACTTATTGATGCAAGTGTTTATGTTTGCTCAGTGAAATGAGATGTTCTTAAGCATTTGCAAATTGAGTTCTATCGAATTTCAGAAAACCAGGTTGTACAAGATGGAATTAATGCTCTTTCCTCTGCTCCTTTGTCCAGTAAAAGTTGCAGCAAAATTTGGCCTAGGTGTAGATGCAATGAAAGCAAAACTGCTTGCGGATCATGAGGATCGCGAAATTACAGAGAATGGAAGCCAATATAATTAATCATCAGGTAAATTAGTTTAGTTTTCTTATGTTTGATTCTCAGCCTCTTTGGTGGGAATTCTTAATGGGGTCTTTGCTTGAATCGGCATTATCTATCAATCTAGGGAGTACTAGAATATTGTGCTAGCTGGAAGTTAACGGGGAGGAGACGCTAACACACAACTTAGGTGAATGTATTTTTGCTACAAGGGCATGGAGATGGATTCAAAATGTCTTCGGTGTCCAGCTTAATGTTGATCTTGTAGCTACGTACAAGGCAGCAAAAGGAAGAAGTTGAATGTTTATGGAATTGTGGCTGGTTATTATATTGGTGATTCGCTCGGAACTATGGCTGGACCAGCATACCTAATTTATTTTATACGATCATTTTTGTTTTGTACCCAATTTATTTTATATGATCGTTTTTGTTCTGTACCCAATTTATTTTATACGACTATGTGGAAAAAAGATGTATGTATATTTGACCATCGTACCTAATTTATTTTATATGATCGTTTTTGTTCTGTACCCAATTTATTTTATATGGGTTAATGAACTAACCCGACCAGGAAGGGTGGGTTAGGAATAAACCGGCCTTGCTTGACTCACCGGGTACACCGAGTTGGAAACGCACATTGTTGTAACCTTTTTAGAAGTTGCGTCCCTGCCCGGACCTTTCAAAGAAATGGGAAATTTCTATGTCCTTCGCTCTTAGTTATATGCAGGTGGACTTGGAAAATTCTTTGGCCAACTCTTGCATATCTTAGCATCTGTTGCCATTTTATTTTTTTTTAAAGAAAAAAAATAAGAGAAGATTCAAGAGGCATACAACAATCAACATAAAGACGAATGACCCAACTTGATTTTTTGGCATTATGGTCACAAAAAAGGGATAAAGAAGAAAATTCTTCTGAAGAGGGTTTTTCAGTTGCGGACAAAAATATATTTCCTTTTATCATTTCTAAAAGGATCGAAAAACTAGGTGGGATATGTAAAAGATATTCCTTCTTTTCCATCATTTCACATGTAAAAAAAAGTATGGCATTTTGTTTCGGACAACATCTTCAGGATAGGTTCCAAAAGAGCTATATTGAATTTCGATGGGAACTTCTCTCGATCCAATGACGCATTGATCTAGTTGCCACCGAAACCACAAAGGACTATCTAAAGTTATTCATCTCTACCGATAAGTTCCAAGTGCATTCTAGGAACTACAAAAATAGGGTTCTTTTTCTTTTGTATATTTATAGTTATTATAGTCAATTTTTTCGTTTTGATAGTTTAGGTGATTACATGGATTATATCTATTTGCACAAATACCTCGACGATTTCCAAACGTTAATACATAAAATTCCATAAGCATATCTTGGGTTGGTATGGAAATGGGATCCCCAATAGATGGAGACAAGAAAACTGTAACATCTCATGGCAATCCATTTTAACAGCTCCTTTTATGAGCCATTAGATCTCATCGACTATTTTTCTGAAATAGAGATATTTTTAAACTTGTGTTTACACTTCTTTAACACTCAGTCTCAATGGTTACATGTAAAAAACGAATTTCTATATAAAGAAAAATTATCCCTTCTCAAAAGAAAGATTTACTCCTCTCCATTCTACAATATTGCAAGTTGTAGGAGTCCTAGACATGATTACTCAATGCAATGCAGAATGTTCGAGATTGCGCCATTGTTGCTAGAAAACGGTGGTTGAAGTACATGGAGTTTTTAACTAGATACAATGGGAAAAATTTTGCGGCCCATGTTGTATATGTCAAATAGAAAGGAGAGCCGTTTAGTCACTTCGAAACTACCGATCGAGATCATTGGATGTCGTTTCACGAAATAAAATTGTATACAATGTGTTTAAATTCTATTATTTTTGTATTTTCTATATGCTGACTGAAGTTTAATGTTAAATGTAATCCTACGTTTTTCGCAGAATCTTAAAAACACTACTAGCTTGTTTGAATTCTTACCTAGCATCATAAGTTTTTATAGTTTAAAACGATATTATTGAAGTCTTATCGGAGTTATGTATATGGATCAGTGTTTTATCATCCAATGATGAAATATTAATCCCCTGTAAATGTTATGGGAAATTATACGAAATTTTTGTGGATATTCATTCTTGATTGTCCATCGAAAAACACGTAGGTATCTGTAATCATTTAGAAAGACTTAATTTTATTAATCAAAATCATATTAATTTATTATTTATCAGTATTTTCAGAAAACTATAGCTTGTTACGAATTCGTTTAAGTCAGAGGTAGATAATTTAGTAATAGTGAATGTTATGAACTCATGAAGATTTATGTATCTGGATTCAATGTTAATTAAGTGCCATGAAATGAGAATGTGGTTTTTCTAATTACTGATAAAAATCTAATGAAACGTTGAACAAATTTGGATTTTAATTAACATTAATTCAAATTATGATAGTTTTCATTAATAAAAGTAGAGCAGCTACATAAAACGGTTGAAATTAAATTACATCAAGCTATCGATTATTTCGATTTCCATAATTTTCTGAACCATTAAAAATCCATCCCGCCATATTTGGACCTGATGTGGTGTGCTTGAGTCTCGCTACCTGGTTGAGTAGAGTTACAAAATTATCTCCATAACCTTAAAAACTAATATGGGGGATATGATAATGTTTGTGGGCAAAAACAGGTTACTGGTTTTTGGATAAAAGCGGTGGAGTAGGCAAGTGCTCGATGAATAAAATCGTCCAAACCTTTAAGAAATGTACTTCACAGGAGTACTTTGATTTCGAGAGACTAATCTGTAGGACTCTGTCCTAAACTAAGAAAATGTCCGTTCCAGATTCAATTCGGTCACAAGGAAGGAAAAGAGTCAATTTGTAGGGAGGAAAGTTTAGAATGAGTGGAGATCAATTGAGATTGATTAATTGATGTGTGATGTGTTGAACTGCTTTGAAGATGACTTCTCTGTGTAATAGAGAGAAATCCCCTATGTGTTTGATAATTGTCTGTCGTAGGTTTTGGCTTACGTTGAGTCTTGTTAGTCTTATCAAGTCATAGGTCGGGGAACCTATTTATTGCATAGTTGATGCGTGTCGTAGGTGCACAAATTAATTCACTTATATTCTACTTTACTAATGAATAATATAGTAGCAAATAAGGTTCGTTCCCACGAAGAGCAAGGAGTTTTAGTTGTAAAAAATGTCATAATGGGGGGTTTTTGTTTTAGATTCAAAATAAAATCAAAGCAATTAAAAATAATTAAGTTGCAAGCAATGGAGAGAAATATGATCAGGGAATCCTTCTTCGTTACTAAACCGTCATCAAGTTATTATATTCATCCATTAATACAATTAATCACAGATTATTACCAACCGTGGAATTACAGCTAGCTCAGTGCTATCCCCTAAATTCCTTATATAACTGAGTACGGAAGCTCTCCAATACCAGATTCTATTCATCTAAACCACCTAGTAGTAGCTCACTCAAGGTGTAATTTCTCCGAATGCTTTATCTTTTGTGAATTATAGATTGATCCTAGTAGTTAGACTCTTAGCTCAAGGTCCACTTTCTAGTTTTTTTTTTTTTTTTTTTTTTTAAAGCATCACTTTCTAGTGTTGTTTATACACACAATCGCTACACAAAATCCCTCTGCAAGGTCTTGTGTTCTCTACTTTTGTATGAATTGTTTGACTATTACTTATCTCCTAACTCAATACTAGCATTTGATTGAATCAACAAATTAATTCAGTTGGCCACCTAAACAATCTATCAATTAATCATAAATATTCTAATTAGTATAAACAATCAATAATCATGTGAAGAACTTGAAAATAGATTTATATAATAACTCAAATCATGTCTAGAACTTAGAATTCATCCTCAATCACTAAGAAGTTTAGCTACTCATGGTACTAATAAAATCCACGAGTTTCAAATAATAAAATGGTAAAGAAATAGTTACGGTGATGAATTTCTCCAAAACCCTAGCTTTTCTTCTCTCCAATGGCTTGATAAAAGATTAAGATTGATGTCCCAAAAATATTATAAGTACTCTTATATAGGTGTCCCAATTTTAGTTGTGCCCGTGCTCGAATTCCGGTCGAAATCAGTTGCCAAAAGTAGGCAAAACTAGCCAAATTGTAACCAAGCACGTCAAATAAATCCTCACAACCAAATGGGATGCATCACCTGCCGAACAAATCCTGAAAGAAGCCCAGCCCACTTATATTTTTTGGCTTGTCAGTTAACCGTAACTGACAGCCTATTTCTCCTTATCTTCTTACGGATGGGATTTCCCGTCCGATTGTTCTCCTGTAACTTTTTCACAATTTTCTTGTTTTCAAACACGGCTGGGTTTTCCCATACGTAAGTTTCTATGTATCTTTTCTCAATTTTCTTGTCGTATGGGAAAACCCATACGTAAGTTTCCCTGAACTCCAACATCTCTTTTGTAACTTTTCTGGTTAACTCCCAAGTGGAACTCCACTCTCGTTATTGCACTGCCAAACCACGATGTCAACTCTTTAGATTTCATCCTCCAGTTTACTTGGCAAAACTAACTCCATTCTTCAGTCCATATACTTCCCTGCCATCTCCAATAACAACAGCAGTCCCGATCTTCTTCATCTCGAGCTATACCATAACGTCGTCATTTCCTCATCAGATTCTCAACACCGATAATGGAAGCACGGTACCATCAATCCATCATCCATCAGGTTCCATAGCATAGCTTCAGGTCATTCTTATCGACTTACGGCACTCAAAACTGCCTCCATCTTTCTCTCATGAGTTTGCTTCGTCACCGTTATTTATTCAACTCAGCACTGCCATCTCTATCGAACAACAACAATCAGCATCACTCTTCACTATCAACCAAACCATCTTCCTTGTTTTGCTCGAAACCCACAGTAACTAAATCATTCTCCATCTCCGTTCACTTTATTCAGCTTCAAGAAGCAACATATCATTTGACATCGTCACTGCAACTAAACTCCACCATCCAACCATATCTCAACTCCATCAATGTACTGACTCTGTATACTCGAAACTGTCAAAAATACCAGTGATAATCCCATACTCCATAGATCTAAACCCATACTCCATAGAAAACTCGAGTTTTCATCCTAACAGCACTATCATCATTACTGACGTTCGAGTCTTCCAACTCCATTGTCAACCACCATCTCTGTCTCATCACCGTGGCAATCACCATTGTACACATCACCATACCATCATCCATGAATGATAATGGCAGCATCCATGCGTCATTCTCATTCAACCTAACAAAAAAAACCACTTCTTCAATACAGCTCCACAGAGTAACCCATCAGCTCTTTCCCGTCGCTGCCATCAATCAGTATTCTCTTACAATCTCCAATCTTTGCCAGCGATAACCAAAGCAGCAGACCCATTCTTCTCTGTTCTGTTCGTGCATGAAAATAAAGAAGATGAAGTGCCCTGAGTAAATTATCCGAGTGCTTTTAGTGATCTTGTCTCCCTAGTAGTTCCAGCGTCCTCCTTTAACATTTCCCGTCTAACTGTCAGTTCCGGAGAATCGACAAGCTTGACTTCTCTTTTCTCCCATAACTTCTTCATACGACATCGGTTTGACCTCATTCTTTCGCCATTGGATTCGTATTTACGTCCTCTTCAAGATGATATCAAGAACTCTTGGATTCGAATGAGTTCCACTTGATCTTTGGCCCTTCTCCGCTTGCGGCTAACTACTTTCTTTGCATAATTAAGTGCATATTTAATTCTTTTGGATGATTCACCTAGAAAAAACATAAATAAAATAAAACAAGAGTAATATACAATAATTCGCAAGAAAATATAGCAAATACTAGCATCGATTCGATACTAAATATATGCAAAATATGCACTTAACAAATTTCCCCACACTTGGATTTTGCTAGTCCTCGAGCAAACTATCTAAAATACAACAACTCCATGTCGCCGAGGATACAATTACTCTAAGCATGAATAACACGCCTTTAAACCCCTAGGTGTCCCTAGTGGACGAGTTATAGTCTCGTGAGGGCTTACGAGAGGTATTCCCACAAAACCTACTCCAACTTCAAAGCGTTTTAGCTTCCCAAGCATCCAAAGAGCTATGAGGACATAGAATTTCTGCATGCTAGTAATAAGAAGTTAGAAATACCAAAGAACATATTCATTTTTTAATCTTGAGTGAGAAATAACCACACCATAATGAGAGAAATGCATGTTTGAGAGCGATCAATAAGCATTTCGCCTCGACTTCTGCCTCACTTAAATGGATTTTATGATAATTGCACTCAATAAGACGGCTTTTTTATGGGTCTCACATGTGTGCAGGTAGGAATGAAGAGAGAATCCTACACACGTTGAATGGTGGGAAGGAAGCCTTTCGAATTATTTCTGGAGAGTCCTCAAAATCGTGTAAAACAAAGATATTTTTCTGATGATTTCTAAGAAAGAAAATCAACCACTATAGCAAGGATGGGAGTACTTACCACCTTCACATCTGATTGCAATGATGAAAACACCACTCTCATAGCATCCAATAGAAATGTCTTCATTCGGCTCGTCTTCTTCATCTTTTTGGTCTTCGTCTTCGGTCTTCAACTGTTGATGATAAACTCTTGAACTTCGTAAAACTTCGACAAGTTGTACTCTTTTCCTCAATTTCCTTGTTGCTTGAAACTTCTTTATATATTTTTATTCCACATGGCCTTATTGAACAAATAACAACCTAAATGTAAATCTCTTTGTATATATATATTTTTTTTTCCTTCTTTTTTATTTATTTATTTATTCTATCAAAATGAAAATTATATTAAAAGATAAAAATTACATACTAGGCAAGCGAGCGACAAGCTGTGCCGCTAGCCCTTTTTGAATAGCAAAACCTATCCTATTAAAAATAAAATCTCGTGAGCCAGGGGTCATTACATTGCTGCGCATGACTTTATGGACCCTCTTGAGTAGTCCAACCGCTTACGGAGCCAAATATCCAAAAGTATCAAAAGCAAAGGGGACGAAAGCATGCCCATTGTCAACACATGCTTTCTCATGCTTCGATATCTTACCTGAGGCAGCCTTTAGCGCTGCTCGCCCGACTGTAAAGGTGCCATGTCCAATTCCTACCAAAGGAGATACCCGGTGAGGTCAACACATGTGTGTTTCCCATTAGCCCATCCAAAAATAAGAACATCAGCTGGTCTTAGTGTCGATCTCCCTTCAAGTGGGTCTGTCAGGAAATGCACAGGTGCTTCTTTCTTTGCCGAAATGCCAGACCTCCACAGTACATCATACAAAATATCCCTCACATGATCATGTCTATATTTATAACCAGGGTCTACTTTACAATGAACTGCATGTTCACCATATGAATCCAAGCAACCTGTGATGCAAGCAGGGCAGCGAGAGTCAGAGGGATAAAGCGGGATCATTAACATGTATTTGAGGATAGACCGGTACTCCAAAGGAGACATCTTCTGCCCTAGCCCCTCAATCGGAATAGCCAGAAGAAAATCTTGGGCATGTGCTGCTTGCAAACAACCAAAAACCGCTTTCTGTCTCTCCGTTAGCATGTAAACTCTATCAATGTCCTTAACCACTTTATTCTATTAATTTGATTTTAGTATATAGAAAAAAAAAATAGCATTACAAAGGGGCGGTCGGTAGCCTAGCAACAAGCTGAGCACCAATACCTTTATGAATAACCAAACTTAGCCTATGAAAAAGAAAACTTCCATGACCACTACAAGCATCAAGGTTAGCCAGACAATTCTTAAGTCTCTTCAAAAACACTACAAAGTCCTCACCAAGTTCGCCCAAGGTAGTGAAGGATAAAACCCCCAAACTATAACCATGAGATGCAAATTTATCCAAATATTTTGTACATTTACGCGAAACAACATTGGCAATGGCTTGACCTGGTATGAAGACATTTCCAACAACGGTAGTGAAAGGTGAGACACTAGTAACATCAAAACACAATAAATATGAAATAAAACAATAAATATGAAATAAAATTAACATGGCCATGAAAGAAGTACTTTACCACTTTGATCTTCACAACTTGTAATGCCTTCATATCATAAACTTCAATAACTTTCATCTTTTGATTTTCTTCATTCTTGTAAATAAGTCTTCATACTTTGATATAAAATTCCGCTCCTTATGTGTAAGTCTTTAACATGTATATAAAAATCTGCTCATTGTATGTTGCTTTACTTGGATATGAAATTTGCTCTTCCTTGTATTGTTGCTTGTAAACCTCAAACATCTTCAACTTCCTTGTAGATTTTTGATGTCGCTCCATTTTTGATGATGATGTGTTTCTATGGACCTGTTGTTGGCGAGAGAGAGAATGGTGCTAACTGCAAATCAAACTACAAGAAAGTGGTTTTTGTCCATAGAGGTCACCCTCATGATTGACAAAATTAGAACTCAAGAGATCAAAGAGTAGTGCTTCTATTGGTGGGAGGTTGGGTAGCTCACCATTCTACTCGGAATTAACGTACGGTGACACACACTCAAAAGAAAGCTCTTTAGTCAGCTACAAAGAAAATTTGGTTTGGTGCCTTGGTTGATATGAAAATGGGTAGTCTCCACTAAAGATTGATCAGCAACTCTAATAATGCATTTATCTCTTCTCCTAATTTTCATCACCGGCATGATTAAATCCATTATTTAACACTCCAATTCGTAAGAAATCCGAATGTAGTTCTCTAACACTTCCAAGTTCAGTTATGTCGGTCAGAATCTCTGTGTAAACATACCTAGAAGTATGATAGTGACTCTAAAATATCTACAAGTTGAAAGTTTTTTTATGCAAAATTTTGAAAAATCTATATGCAAAATATTCCCCCACACTTAAACTTCACATTGTCCTCGATGTGTAAAATCGAAAGTTATGAATTCTGACATAACATAAGATAAAACGCAAAAACTTTGCAAATTGGAAAGGAATTTGGAAAAACTCCATTTCACAAAAGTTGTTCATCTACTTGTTTTATACAAAGTTTCAAAAGTGCACAGTGTTTAGATAAACGGTCTGATAGTTATGGTCTCTGGACTGAACTACGCGCAGTCTGAATTTTTCTGACAAAAAGGTATTCGTCATAATTTTCTTCTAAAATAGATTACGGACTCAATAAAATTAAACATGGGGATGAAAATATGATATGAAAACAATAAAAACAAAAATTAGAAGAGTTTAAGATACAAAACCTATGGGTTGCCTCCCATTTAGCGCTTGGTTTAAAGTCGTCAGCCCAACTTGGCATTCTCCTTATGCTACTCCTCCAGAGGGAGTAAATATTTAAGCTCTATCTCATCCACATTCACATAAGCGATGTTTTCATAATATGGCTTCAATCTATGGCCGTTGACCTTAGAAGTAGTCCCATCTCTAATACTAGTGATATCAACTGCACCATGAGAATAAACATTAGTAACAACATATGGTCCAATCCATCCGGACCTTAGCTTACTAGGAAATAACTTAAGACGAGAATGAAATAAAAGAACTTTCTGTCCCATAACAAAATTCTTCCGAGAAATCATCTTGTCATGGAAAAGCTTAGTCTTTTCCTTATATATACGAGAAATCTCGTAAGCATCATTACGTATTTCCTCTAGCTCATTGATTTGTAGTTGCATATGTTTCCCCGCTTTATCATACTCCATGTTGCACATCTTTACCGCCCAATAAGCCTTATGCTCAAGTTCAACTAGGAGATGACAAGCTTTTCCATAAACCAACCGATATGGAGACATACCAATCAGTGTCTTATATGTTGTTCTATGTGCCCAAAGTGCATCGTTAAGTCTATGACTCCAATCCTTCCGTGTAGTGTTAACGGTTTTATCAAGGATGGACTTAATCTCACAATTTGAAATTTCAGCTTTCCCACTAGTTTGTGGGTGATACAGCGTACCAATCTTGTGTGTAATGTTGTACTTCTTGAGGAGAGCATGGAAGGATTTCTTGAAGTGCGAGCCTCCATCACTGATAACCACTCTTGGTGTACCATGTCTAGAGAAAATATATTCCTTCACATACTCACAAACAACTTGAGAATCATTAGTAGGGGTGGCTTTAGCTTCCACCCATTTTGAAACATAATCCACAGCAAGAAGTATATAAAATTTTCCATTCGAATTAACAAAAGGACCCATAAAATCAATGCACCACACATCAAAAATCTCGACAGTGAGAATAGGATTGAGTGGCATTTGATTTCGAGCACCTAGATTGCCCGTTCGTTGATATATATCACAAGATTTACAAAAAGAATATGCATCCTCAAATATGGTTGGCCAATAAAAGCCACTCTCAAGGACTTTGAGAGCGGTACGTTTTGCACCAAAGTGACCACCACAAGCATAAGAATGACAAAAATATATAATTGATTGAAATTTAGAGTTTGGTACGCACCTGCGGATAATTTGATCAGCACTATATTTCTACAAGTAGGGATCATCCCACACATACTGCTTGGCTATTTTCTTAAGCTTTTGAAAAGTAGACATTGTACTAGGTACTTGCCTTATAACCAAATAGTTCACTATGTCAGCGTACCAAGGTGTTGATTCTTCAATCGAGAAAAGTTGTTCGTCTGGAAAACGATCCTGTAAGGGAAGTTCTTCTCCGGAAACAACAAGTATACTAAGATGATCAGCAACTGTATTCTCAACACCTTTTTTATCTCTAATTTTTGTATTGAATTCTTGTAGCAAAAGAATCCAACGTATGAGTCTTGGCTTAGCCTCCTTCTTTTTCAATAGGTACCATAGTGCTGCATGATCAGAATATACAATCACATTGGCACCCACCAAATAAGCTCTAAATTTTTCCAAAGCAAATACTATAGCCAACAACTCTTTCTCAGTAGTAGAATAGTTGATTTGAGCATCATTTAGGGTCCTTGATGCATAATAAATCACATGTGACCTCTTGTCTACTTTTTGACCCAAAAAAGCTCCGACTGCATAATCACTTGCATCAACTCGAACATCAAACTCCAGTCAGGTGACTTAATAATTGGTGCAGTAGTCAAAAATTCCTTCAATTTATTAAAGGCATCCTTGCACTCCTGGTCGAAGTTAAAGGCAACCTCCTTTTGCAACAATTTGCACATCAACATTGAGATTTTGGAGAAATATTTGATAAACCTCCTATAAAAACCTGCATGACCAAGAAACGAGCGAATTTCCCTCACCGAAGTGGGGTATTGTAAGTTCCTAATCAAGTCTATCTTTGCCTTGTCCACTTCGAGCCCTTGAGAGGAAACGATGTGGCCAAGTACAATTCCATGGTCTACCATAAAATGACATTTCTCCCAATTTAAAACAAGATTAGTGTCTATGCATCTTTTAAGCACAAGTTCAATATTATTTAAACAAATATCAAATGAATATCCATAAACACTAAAGTCGTCCATAAATACCTCGATGATGTTTTCCACGTAATCAGAAAATATGCTAACCATACATCTCTGAAAAGTGGCAGGCGCATTGCAAAGACCAAATGGCATTCTTCTATATGCGAATGAACCGAAAGGACAAGTAAAAGTTTTCTTCTCTTGATTCTCTGGCGCAATAACAATTTGATTATAGCCCGAATAACCATCCAAAAAGAAATAATAAGAATGTCACACTAACCTCTCTAACATCTGATCAATGAAAGGCAAAGGAAAGTGATCCTTGCGGGTAGACAAATTGAGCTTTTTGTAGTCTATGCACACTCGTCATCCTGTTTGAAATCTTATAGGAACGATTTCATCATATTGATTTCTAACAATAGTGACACCTTATTTCTTAGGCACCACTTGCACCGGACTAACCCATTTGCTGTTAGAAATTGGGTAAATCATCCCCACACTTAGTAATTTGAGGATCTCTTTCTTCACGACCTCCATCATTGGGGGGTTAAGCATACGTTGAGCATCACGTACTGGCTTTACATCATCTTCCATAAGGATTATATGCATGCACATGGATGGAATAATACCTTTGATATCAGCAATTGTCCAACTAATAGCCGTTTTGTGCTCTTTCAGAACCCGAAGAAGGCGTTCTTCCTATATTGCTGTGAGATTCTTTGCAATAGTGACTGGAATCTCTTCCCCATCACCCAAGTAAGTGTACTTTAATTGATCAAGTAGAGGTTTTAGCTCTAATTTAGGTGTCTGCACAACATAAGGTAAAGGAACTTCATCAGTAATATGTAAAGAGATATATGAAATATTACCCGTTTTAAATTCTTGTGATGCCGTTAAATCACCACATGTCTCAACAAACTCCGTTGGAATATCAACGTCCAAGTTAGGCATGCCATGGATGTCCAAATCAATGCTATTTTTTAGCACATATTCAAGTTCATCTTCTTTGTTCAAATCAAACAACTGTTGTGCCAACGAACCAATAACATCAACAGAAAATGCTGAATGGATATCACTTGGATAACGCATATCTTCAAAAATATTGAAGCGTATAACCTCTTTGTCAAACTCCATAGTAAGTTTCCCAGTATCACAATCAATCTTCGTCTTAGAAGTCTTCATAAATGGTCTCACAAGAAGTAATAAAGTAGACGAACAATTGTCCCAATTTTGGATATCCACAACAAAGAAATCAACCGGAAAGATTAGTTCATTCACTTGCACTAACACATCTTCCATGAGTCCTATAGGATATATGTTAGACTTATTAGCTAATTGAATGATAATCCCCGTCTCCTTTAAAGGTCCCAGATTCAAAGAATCATAAACATCGGCTGACATCACGCTTATGGAAGCTCCCAAATCAAGAAAAGCACGCTCTAAATGTTTTTCACCAATAGTAATTGGCACTGTAAAACCACCAGGATCTTTAAACTTTGTAGGAATCTTCTTTAGCAGCATAGCTAAAGCACTTTCTCCCACTTGAGTGATTTCTTTAGCAATTAACCTCTCCTTCCTTGTACACATATCCTTCAGAACTTTGGCATACATGGGTACCGTTCTGATGGCCTCAATAAATGGAATGTTGATATGCACCTTGTTGAAAATATCCATAATCTCCTTGTCTAGAGCTTGCTTCTTTGACTTGGAAAAACGACTAGGAAAAGGAGGTGGTGTGGTAAAAGTAGGAACTGTGTCCTTAGGTTGGCCAGTTGAGGTTGGATTTTCCTTTGGAACAGTTTACACCTCTACTTCCTATTCCAAGTCATACTAACATTTTCTTGTTATTTTGGCTCTTCTGTTTGCTTCCCACTTCTTAGAGTTACAACATTGACATTCGATCTTGGATTCAAAAAAGGCTGTGATGGCAACTTTGCCGAATTCTGTGCTTTTAATTCATTCAAGTTTGTAGCCAATTGTCCCATTTGAAGTTGCAAGTCCTTTATATCCATATCTTGTTTCTGCAGGATTGCATCTTGATGCTGAGCATTTGCATCATCATTTTCATCATATCCTCTAAACTAAAACTCTGATTCCACTATTGAGGCTGAGGTGGAGGTTGTGGTCAGAACTGTGGTTGTTGAAAACCACTTTGTCGCCCATAAGGATTAGGAGGTGCAACTTGCTGATTTGCATAACTAAAATTTGGGTGATCTTTCTAACCTGGATTATAAGTATTAGAGTAGGGATCATACCTTGGCCTATGATTAGGGAACACATCATTCACCTGTTCAGACTCTTCTTCATAAGAATGAATAATCACTGCTGCCATTCGTTGTACTACCTTTTTTATGTTGTTCATCCGTTGCTCTGACTGTGTAGACTCTCCAATTTCGCTAACTCTTCTGATATTAGAGTTGTTTCTAGTGTAGAATTATTGAGCATTAGCATCCATACTCTCAATCAAACTGGTTGCCTGCGAAATTTTCTTCTGAGTAAGTGAACCACCGACAGCTGTATCAATCAAATTCCTCTGTTCTGGAAGTAATCCTTCATAGAAGTATTGAATGATAAGTGTAGAGGATATATTATGGTGTGGGAATCTTGCCAACAACCTCTTATACCTCTCCTAATATTCATATAGAGACTCCCCAGACATTTGTAGAATGCCACTAATCTCCTTACGAACGGATGCCGCTTTGGAAGCAGGAAAATATTTCTCCAGAAATAGCTTTTTCATCTCAGTCCATGTTGTAACACTCTATGGAGGAAGACAATACAACCACTCTTCTGCTAAGTCTGTCAATGAGAATGGAAAGGCTTGTAGCATAGCCATATCTCTGTCTGCGGTTGCATGCCTCATACTTGTCATTGTGTTCTGGAACTGTTGAAGGTGTCGATTTGGATTTTCACCTAGATATCCCTTGAACTTTGGTAGATGATGAAGTAGATTCGACTTCATCTCCAATGGTTCAGTGATTGTAATGCACAGCATTTGTGAATCTAAGCATGGAGATGTCAACTCTCCTAACTTTCTCTCCGGAGGTGGAGGTGGTGGTGGATTATTGTTATCGCCTACCATTGTTGATGTAGAAGGTTCTTCTTGAAACTTTGGACATGCTTGTAGTACCGTTCCCTTGCGAGTTTGAATTTCACATCTCTGGTAATTCCAATCCTTCGATGCCAGAGATTAAGTACCTGAAACCAAAAAAATCTAGAAAACAAAGTTAAAAACTAAAAATAAAATCTAAATCTAAAAATAAAAACTTAAAGGAAACAACTAAAGCTACCGACTGCTCCCCGGCAGCGGCGCCAAAATTTGATGCGTGTCGTAGGTGCACAAATTAATTCATTTTATATTCTACTTTACTAATGAATAATATAGTAGCAAATAAGGTTCGTTCCCACGAAGAGCAGGGAGTTTTAGTTGTCAAAAATGTCACAATAAGGGGATTTTTGTTTTAGATTCAAAATAAAATCAAAGCAATTAAAAATAATTAAGTTGCAAGCAATGGAGAGAAATATGATTAGGGAATCCTTCTTCGTTACTAAACCGTCATCAAGTTATTATATTCATCCATTAATACAGTTAATCACAGATTATTACCAACCGTGGAATAACAACTAGCTCAGTGCTATCCCCTAAATTTCTTATATCACTGAGTACGGAAGCTCTCCAATACCAGATTCTATTCGTCTAAACCACCTAGTAGTAGCTCACTCAAGGTGTAATTTCTCCGAATGATTTATCTTTTGTGAATTATAGATTGATCCTAGTAGTTATACACTTAACTCAAGGTCCACTTTCTAGTGTTGTTTATACACACAATCGCTACACAGAATCCCTATGCAAGGTCTTGTGTTCTCTAATTTTGTATGAATTATTCGACTATTACTTATCTCCTAACTCAATACTAGCATTCGATTGAATCAACAAATTAATTCAGTTAGCCACCTAAACAATCTATCAATTAATCATAAATATTCTAATTAGTATAAACAATCAATAGTCATGTGAAGAACTTCAAAATAGATTTATATAATAACTCAAATCATGTCAAGAACTTAGAATTCATCCCCAATCACTAAGAAGTTTAGATACTCATGATACTAATAAAACCCATGAGTTTCAAATAATAAAATGGTAAAGAAATAGTTACGGTGATGAATCGCTCCAAAACCCTAGCTTTTCTTCTCTCGAGTTCTTCTCTCCAATGGCTTGATAAAAGATTAAGATTGATGTCCCAAAAATATTAGAAGTTCTCTTATATAGGTGTCCCAATTGTAGTTGTGCCCATGCTCGAATTCCGGTCGAAATCAGTTGCCAAAAGTAGGCAAAACTAGCCAAATTGTAACCAAGCACGTCAAATAAATCCTCAAAGCCAAATGGGCTGCATCACCTGCCCAACAAATACTGAAAGAATCCCATCCCACTTATATTTTTTTGTCTTGTCAGTTAACCGTAACTGACAGCCTATTTCTCCTTCTCTTCTTACGGATGGGATTTCCCGTCCGATTGTTCTCCTGTAACTTTTTCACAATTTTCTTGTTTTCAAACACGGCTGGGTTTTCCCATACGTAAGTTTCTCTGTATCTTTTCTCAATTTTCTTGTCGGATGGGAAATCCCATACGTAAGTTTCCCTGAACTCCAACATCTCTTTTGTAACTTCTCCGGTTAACTCCCAAGATGGAACTCCACTCTCGTTATTGCACTGCCAAGCCACGAGCTCAGCTCTTTTGATTTCATCCTCTAGTTTACTCGGCAAAACTAACTCCATTCTTCAGTCCGTATACTCCCCTGCCATCTCCAATAATAGCAACAGTCCCGATCTTCTTCATCTCGAGCTATACCATAACGTCGTCATTTCCTCATCAACTTATCGACACCGATA
The DNA here is from genome assembly GCA_023529315.1 of Papaver bracteatum. Classification (NCBI taxonomy): domain Eukaryota; kingdom Viridiplantae; phylum Streptophyta; class Magnoliopsida; order Ranunculales; family Papaveraceae; genus Papaver; species Papaver bracteatum. The sequence goes on from JAJJWX010003262.1 coordinate 2,136,782, forward strand.
ATGGAAGCACAGTACCATAAGTCCATCATCCATCAGGTTCCATAGCATAGTTTCAGGTCATTCTTATCGACTTCCGGCACTCAAAACTGCCTCCATCTTTCTCTAATGAGTTTGCTTCGTCACCGTTATTCATTCAACTCAGCACTGCCATCTCTATCGAACAACAACAATCAGCATCACTCTTCACTATCAACCAAACCATCTTCCTGGTTTTGCTTGAAACCCACAACAACTAAATCATTCTCCATCTCCGTTCACTTTATTCATCTCGAGCAGCAGCATATCATTTGACATCATCATTGCAACTAAACTCCACCATCCGACCATATCTCAACTCCATCAATGCACTGACTCTGTATACTCAAAACTGTCAAAAATACCAGTGATAATCGTAAACTCGAGCTAAACCCATACTCCATATAAAACTCGAGTTTTCATCCTAACAGAACTATCATCATTACTGCCGTTCGAATCTTCCAACTCCATTTTCAACCACCATCTCTGTCTCATCACCGTGGCAATCACCATTATACACAGCACCATTCCATAATCCATGAACGATAATGGCAGCATCCATGCGTCATTCTCATTCAACCTAACAAAAACACCCCCTTCTTCAATCCAGCTCCACAGAGTAACCCATCAGCTCTTTCCCGTCGCTGCCATCAATCAATATTCTCTTACAATCACCAATCTTTGCCAGCGATAACCACATCAGCAGACCCATCCTTCTCTGTTCTGTTCGTGCATGAAAATAAAGAATATGAAGTACCCTGAGTAAATTATCCGAGTGCTTTTAGTGATCTTGTCTCCCCCTAGTAGTTCCAGCGTCCTCCTTTAACATTTCCCGTCTAACTGTTAGTTCCAGAGAACCCACAAACTTGACTTCTATTTTCTCCCATAACTTCTTCATACGACATCGGTTTGACCTCATTCTTTCGCCGTTAGCTTCGTCTTTACGTCCTATTCAAGATGATATCAAGAAATCTTGGATTCGAATGAGTTCCACTTGATCTTTGTCCCTTCTCCGCTTGCATCTAACTACTTTCTTTGCACAATTAAGTGTATATTCAATTCTTTTGGATGATTCACCTAGCAAAACATAAATAAGAGAAAACAAGAGTAATATACAATAATTCGCAAGTAAATATAGCAAATACTAGCATGGATTCGACACTAAATATATGCAACACTTAACAATAGTGTTAGCACATCGATCTCTTGTAAATAGTGACAGTTGATGAGAATTGGAAGAATGGGGAAGTGGGAGAACGTGTATAAACCAGTTCCACTTTGCATGGGAAACTCGGTTAATTAACCGTCTACTACTCCATTCACTACTTAAACTACCATCACAACATACTCACATTTCTCATCGTGCCTGTATTGCACATCACATGTGATGTAGGCCACCAATCTAGTGAATATTCCCCCACGTGACATGAACTAGTGTCTCATGTGAAAGTCTTCCTTGCAGACGTATTTTATGTGGTCAATCTTTGATCTAGTTAGACTATGAGTCTCAATTGATGAATTGAACATAGTTCGTAACTCAAGATTATGATGGATGAAGATAAAGTGTTTGCTGGAACAACAACATTCCCTGTGGACCATAAATGCTGAGTCTGATGGGTCACTGATGACTGTGGAACATCATTGTGCTTGTTGAAGCAGTGATGATAATCGAATGACTTGGATTGATAAGCATGGGTTTAATGAGATTATTGGATCGATCATAAAACATTATGTTGATGCGTTAAGCATTTGATAGAAAGTCATATGAAAATATTCATTGTTGAATTATCATAAAAGGTTCATCTTCGATCCAAATGTCATGAGTCAGTCGAATGACAAGTACAAAGATTATAATATTGGCTTATTGACGAACCGCTGAATATTGGTTGATGGACCAACTGAGTATTGGTCGATGAACCATTAAAAAACTGATAACTTGATCAATATTTGAATATTGATAGTTGAATCAATATTGTTACGCAGATCAATTGATAGTTGAGTCAATTAATTATTAATAATATATTGGAAGCTGGATCGAATATTAAATGATTAATTTGAATAATGATTATTGTATCAATATAGAAATTGTTGGTGTTTGAACCTGTTCAGAATTATGCTTTGCAGAGCATTAGGTTCAAAATCCTAATTTTGATCGATGGATGATCAATGAATGGTTGAAAGAGGATCAACTGTGCTTGATTAAGCATTCACCAAAGTCATTTGCAGAGCATCTGATGAAAGAATGATTAATTAGTATTTAATCATAATTAAAATAGTGCTTTGTCGAGTATTAGGTAGTAAAACATATTATGGAAAAAGAAGGACCGACCAAGGGGGTTTAGAAACCGGCCCATGGTGGTAGTGACACCAACTGATGGTGCGTGGATGATGGTCCAAGTTTTTGGAGAGAGTTTGAACCAAATATGGACTCCAGAAGACTAATTAGGTCATTAATCAATGATGGAGGTGGGACTGGATTTTGGAAGCCAAGTAACCAGCCTTGGTGGCATGTCCATGTTGCCATGTCGTCCGCGGACCATTCCTGAGAATTATGGTATTTTATGATGGTCCATCGAGCATTATTTCGTCTTTACAAAAGAGTTTGAGTTTGATCGAAACTATCATCTTTGCTTGAAAGACCAGTATTTGAAAATACTAAAATAATTTTATTTTTAATATTATTTATGGTAGAAAGTCATAATGATTGCAGGACCGCTTGCTTTACCAACCATATGGTTCATGGAGTATGATTTGAAAAGATAAAGAAATAAAGAGTTTTGATCAAAAGAGGGAGTCCTTGAAAGAGAAAACCTAAATAATAATAAATTAATATTATAATAGTAAAATAAAAAGAAAAATGGAGTGGGGGGGGACGTGGTCAAATTTGATCAAACTTCCATATCCTAATTCTTTCATGTTTTTGGATGCTCCTTTGAGCCGATGCCTTCTCGGGTGCCACTTATGCCCGAAAGGTGTCTCCACCCATGGATTTCTTATTTTATTATTATTTCTCTCTTCCTTTTCCTTATTTGATCAAATTTCCATATCCTAATTCTTTCATGTTTTTGGATGCTCCTTTGAGCATTATTACTAAATACACTGATGCCTTCTCGGGGTGCCACTTATGCCCGAAAGGTGAATAATTTATTACTAACTTATGGAATTTAGTTGGGAAAAGCCATGAATTGAAGTAGATGAATATGGGGGTAAATTATCATATTTTTTCTTAGCACTAGAAAAAATTAGTTAAATCATAGGTTATTGGTGGATTTGAATACCTCATTATCCATATTATTTACACCAACAAGCTTGTGTTGCTTGTTGCACTTGCGGTTATACATAGAAGTAGGTATCTTTCCGATCCTACCAAGTTTTTATCCGGTAGTGGTGTAGTTCATTTTTTCATGTCACTATTCATTTTTATCTCCCGGGTTCACATAACACCGTGTCCAATCTATTTTTAGTTTAACATTCAATATATTCAAATAATCGAGATATGATACCTAACGTGAACCTAAGCTTTAAAATTTGGAATAGAACGAGACCCTATAAGGTAACGAGATTAGTAGGAAACGAAAATATCATATTCCAGGCTTCCTCGCCTCTATTCAATTTACTTAAACCATTGATTCCGAAAAGGGTTTGCTCCATTGTAACCAATTCCCTTTCGAAGGATTAGAATATTTCTATGAATTCATCTGGATGTATTCAACATTAGATTTAATCCGCATATAATTCTTCTAGGCAATCGGAAATCTATGCTTGTACCTTATGTGGAAGCTTAGGCCATCCCGCCGAGAATTGCTATATTTTGCATGATTTTAGGAAATCTAGAGAATATCATGAAAATCCAATATATGAAATGCCAACAGTTACAAAGATGATAGTCATTGGGACCATAATCAACCTTTCGAAGGTTTAACGCTGGGGAGTTGAAAATTTTTTTGTACTTCTCAATGTGGAGGAAAATGAGAATCATCGAACAAAATAATGCTAGGAGTGTATTTCATGATAAACCATATAGCATTGATTTGTGAAGGGACTAGAAATACTACGATTTTGAACTATGGTCTTGCAGTGGACCTAAGAATTGTTCTTTGAAGTGTGTTGAATCGATGTGGTTGGATGATGTTCCAAACCTAGGGTTAGAGTTATGTGCATCTCAAATTATTTTGGACTTTTTGTCCACTAAATATCTGTTATTGAGAAGTCATATCCGGAATGCATTGATGTTTCTCTTCCCATCCCGAACAAAGCCCAAAGTGATGAACCCCTAAAAAATGGAGGTTTGGGGTTTTACTTTCTCACTTGCATTTCTATCATATCATAATTATGTGAGATTGTTAAAATTTCTGCACTTCATGTTTTGGGTTGATTCTCAACTCTTTAGTCAAAACCAAAGAGATATTGTTAAATCTTGTTTCATGAACCGGTTAAGTTGTATTTTGTATATATTTTGGCTAACCAAATTTTTGTCTTATCACTCTTATTGTTTGCTTTCAAAGCATTCATCCTTCTATGGTTAGCACCAACCTTTTTGCATTTGGTCTCTTTGAATCTGTTTTGTTCCATGGTTTGGATTTCTTATGTTAGATTTAGGTTTTATTATTTCTCTCTTCCTTTTCCTTATTTGATCAAATTTTTTTCCATATCTAATTCTTTCATGTTTTTGGATGCTCCTTTGAGCATTAGTTTAACATTTCTATGATGCCTTCTCGGGGTGCCACTTATAGGGACACCTAGGGGTTTAAAGGCTTAGTGCATACGCTAAATGCAAAGGTGAATAATTTATTACTAACTTATGGAATTTAGTTGGGAAAAGCCATGAATTGAAGTAGATGAATATGATCCAAAACCCAAGGATTCTTTCCAAAACATCCACCTCACCCCCATTGGTAAATTATCATATTTTTCAAGTGTGAGAGAATTTTTGTGTATTAGCACTAGTTCATGTTAAAAATTTATTTTGTTAAATGTTCTAATTTCATTTACTAGTGTTTTATGAAGCCCTAATCTCATTGGTATGTATTCAACTTGAAAGTTTAGAATTGTTTAAAGATATAATTTAAAAGTTTTTCACATCTTGCTCTCACAATGTATGCCATGTATCCATTGTAGTTAGAATATCTCTATGTTGATTATAACATTCAATATATTCAAATAATCGAGATATGAGACGGCAACATCATATTCAAGTTGAATGCATATCATAGGTTATTGGTGGATTTGAATACCCTAGTATCCATATTATCATTTCTTGTTATTTGAATTCATCCGGATGTATTCAATCGGGATTTAGATTTCCAAGTCTAACTTGCCTTGCGTTTATACATAGAAGTAGGTATCTTTCCGATCCTACCAGCAACATCATATTCGTTCTGAATATTTCTATGAATTCATCCGGATGTATTCAACATTAGATTTAATTAACGCCTTGTACTAGCAGACAACCTGTCTAGAAGCGCTTTAATTAATCATCTTGTACTAGCAGACAACCTGTCTAGAAGTGCTTAATTGATTCAGACATGAGACGGCAAAATCACGTATGTTCTGAATATTATTCTGGGAATAGTTATAACAACAAACATCTTTTAAATGTACTTAGAATATTGGAAGGAATACTAAGTTGTTCAGCATGGGATACATGGAATATTGAGAGCTGGATCTAATATTGCCGTCATGTATTATTGCTTTGATGAGGTTACAAAATTGGAATTCACTTCTCTTTCGGAACGTGAAGACATAAAATCTCTTATGTTTCTGATGCGGTCAAAGATACATATTTCTCGATGTGATTTTACGAATTTAACCATCGTCAAAATTCACTGTTTTTTTGACTCAAGAAGGGCAATAGATTAAAAAGTCATTGACACCATTAAGGGAATGGTGAACTGAGCAGGAAAAAAAGAAAAATACAAAGCTCACTTAAAGTAGAGCTGTTATTACATGGGACCTAAAGCTGCATCCCAATTACTCAACACTAAATCGAGAGTAATATCCTCAAACAAATTAGTACCCACAGACCAATTAAACATGAAAACTTTCACACTGTCAATGATCTCATCAAGTGTTTTGTACTTTCCATTGAAAACTCTGTTGTTCCATTCAATCCAAATAGCCCACCAAATCGCAAAGGGAATTATATCCCATAAATTCCTTCTCCTTGACATATTAGCACCCTTTCTCCTATTCTATTCCCATAAAGTTTTCCTTACAAATTGCTGAAATACCCATTGTAGATTGTAACCTTTTAAGAAGTATAACCATATTGATCTAGTAGTTTGACAATGTATAAATTAGTGATGATTAGACTCTGCGTCCTTCTTACAAAACAAGCAACCATTCACCACAATAGAACCCCTCAATTTATCTATTGTTGGAGCAACATCATAACACAGACACCAAACAAAAAACACTACTTTTTGTGGAATTTTTGGGTTCCATAAGCTTATGTGAGGGAAAGAAATAAGACCATCATCCTCAAGAGATTTGTAACAACTTGCCACAGAAAAATTACCTCAAAACTGCCATCTTCTTTGATCTTCTGCATTGTCAGGATTTAAGTTAGGATGGATGGGTATTATATGAACAACCTCATCAATTTCATTATCCTTTAGAGCCCTGCAAAAATTCAAATTCCAACCTGCTGAACCTACATACAAATCTTGTAATGTAGCATCTTTTCATCTGCTGATTTTATAAATAACAGGAAATAAGTTCTCTAAAGAATAACCATTTGCCCATTTATCCTTCCATAATAAACATCTGTCACCACAATTGATGTGAATAACAGTACTGCTTAAACACATGAGATATACTCTTTAAAATTCCTATCCACAAGCTCTTCCCAACATAATTAGTAGTTGAGTTAGGAAAAAAAACATTAGGATTACTACCAAACTTCTGATTGATTATCTTCCTCCAAAGAGCCTTATGATCAAAATTCACTATCAACAGATAACAATCTACAAATGGGTGAAAATGTTGGTGGAGCATAAATAGTTGAATGCCTAGTTTCTTTAATGCTCAACACACCACCAGGAGTTCGTATCTGAGCCAGTGCCTGGTCAAACAAACCATCAAGAGTTTGTATCTAAACTGATTCCACGTCAAAGCCTCAATCACTTGGTACTAGTTAAGTATCTTTTGGGGTAGATGATACACATATATGCATCTGTTAAATATAACTCATGCTTTTGTTAACCATGATTCATGTTATTTATAATCCATTATTTATATTCAATTTATTAACCAATCATAACCTAAAATATATTTACTAAACTAAGTTAGCAGTGATGCATAGCTAGTTTGGGGAATTAAGTTGAGATCTAATTGACTTTACAAATATATGATACCTTTTACCTCTTTTTCTTCCTCCAACCATAAACTCTAGATTTTATGCTCCCTCTATCCTTATTATATAGGCGGAGTTTTGAAAATTTGCAGTCCCATTAGATAGGCGGAGTTTCAATTCCAAGATGGGTATTTCCATATATTACCCTTATTTATTATAGGTAGTTATCACTATAATTAAGTTAATATTTCTAATATTGGAAATTGTACAAAGGGTAAAATAAGAAAGATGATGGTTATGTATGAAACCAATAAAATTTATTATTCTAAGCGAAACCCACTTCTCTGCTTATATATTGGGGACGGAGGAAGTATTTCATATTTTTTAAAATGAAAAAAATTGCACCAATATTGCGACATATTAACAACAGGAAAGGACAAACTATGACATGTAACGTTTTCCCAATGAAAGGATGTCTAGAAATTGATGAATTCTTCATCATGAGATTAACTAAACAAATCTAAGATATAACTACCAACAATCTCTATCTATTATGAGGTATCATATGAGTTTTGGAGAACGTTAGTAAATGAAAAGGGAAAAAATACAAACAAATATTAAATTTTAATGAAAGTTATTACTTGCAGGTGCGGTACACTAAGTGACGGATAACTTTATTTGGTATTTCCATGCAACCGCTGGCAAGATTCTAATGTCAAGGTGCACAAGTGGGTTTCATCGTGCGATCTACCACGAGATGTGTTCTATATGAGTCACTGATTTACGAATTTACAAAATCAATGAATCAGTAATCTAGTTTATTATCCATGTTGCAAGTTGGCAGGGTTATAAAATTATTATGAAAACTATTTCCGGCCTCTCCTGTCCCCTCTCTCTCACTTCTTATTCTTTAACAAAACCATCAACTACAACCCTTCTCTGCCCAGATTCGGTCCATAATTTCTTAATTATTTCTTGATTTCTAGGTTAGTTAGTAGTTTTAGCTTAGTTGTTATTATGTTTTCTACTTATCTACACCGTTATGGTGGTTTTCTCTACTCTTTTGAAGTTTATCTTCGCTTTAATGACGATTCTTGGTTATTGGGTTGGGTTTTAAGATCAATAATGATGCTCTTCAACGACGGAATCTTCATCTTTGTTGTCCCCAGCGACGGAATCTTCATGATCAACTTATCCTGAGATAGAATCTTCATCCGTGATTTCTTTGACGACGGAAACTTCATCACTAGTTACAAGAGATTTGAGCAAATCACTCCTATTTTGGGAGCACATCTTTCTAAAGACTTAAAGGCTCGTCAAAAACTCACATGTATTGAAAAACAAACTTAATGGTTGGAATTTAATTCCGAGAAAAACCAATCTTCCTCCGATTTAATCGAATCTTATTCATACTTGTATTTGACCAACTCCGGTAATCCTTCTTTTTCTGTTATCGTATTTCTCGGTATTGTACTTTATGGTATATTCTTGTTACTTTGTATTGTCTTATTTTCAATCTTAAACTCATTGTAACCTCGAATTTCCATTAGCGAAAAGATTTCTTGTTTATCAAAAAAAAAGAATCTAACTTACCAGTTATGAATAACAATAGAAAAAAGTTAAACTAAAAATTATAGCCAAACTTAAGAACCAAATGAACTAATTTTAACAAAAGCATAGACTACATTTGAGACAAGCCTAATAAATAAGAAAACAATATTAGTCGGTATTCTATTAAAATATTTTCTTAAAATATGTTTTAGGAGCCAGTTTAATATTTTGACAAGTATTATATTTATTCCAACTTGCTCATATACATGGCTCTGCCTCTGCACATCTAGATAAGATGAATGAATATGCTTTCTTGTTTTTCCTTAATTCTCAGTAACATAAAAATATACTTACAAATAGCAAATTCCCAAAGTGCGATACAACCCGTTAGTTTCCTCCCTCCCTCCCTCTTCGGTGCTTTTACAAATGCTTGGAAGAAATCTAGGGAGTTGAGTTTTTTTTTTTTGGTTTTTGTTTTGATCAATAACAAACACTTGCAAGTTCCTCCCCCTGGGAGTTGAGTTACGTTGTGACTAAACATGCCAAAAGGGCATATATGCACTGCATTTTATTTCACTTTCAAATTCAAGCTCTCTCTTTCGACAACGAAACAAAATTAAACCTGTATCAATATCGGACTATCACCAAGGACCGATATTGACACTGGTTTAATTTTGTTTTCTTCTTCGACTGCTTTCAAATTTAAGCTTAGGATATTGAGCAATCTTTATGTTATCAACTAATTTCAGACTTGTAATATCGTACAACATGTATGATCCATCTATCAATTTAAGACTTGTAATATCGTACAACATCTATCTATCAATTTATATAGAGTGAGAGCGGGGCTAAGAGAAAAAAGATATGCATCTTGTGTCTAAAGCATAACTAAATTTCTACTGGACCACCCAATAACAAAGATTGAAAATTTGACACCCTCGTGCTTGCGCTTGGTAGTTAAGAGAATAAAGTGAAAACTATTCAACCAACCAAGGATAATAATTGTATACGTATGACGAAGAGTCGTGAAAGTGAGCATTTTTGGTCTCCGGTATTTAGGGAACTTCAGAAGAAAGTAAAGGGGTGCAGAAGATAAATGTGTATCTCAAGTCTCAACTAATTTTCGCCGCTTAATTGGGCACCCAAAAATAATTAGGAGCCTCACACTACATGACAAAAAAGATCATCAAAATTTAATTGGGGTTATCCCTTATCCAAAAAAATATTAACGGCTAAATTACACTAGATGATTAGCGTTAATAATTAGTTAAGTTAAGTTAATTAGCATGGTTAGATTAAAATCAGATTTTAGAATTAAAATTTGAGAAAAAAAAGGGTTTTTTTAAAGAGATGTCGTCATCTCAAAATAAGGGTGCTAATGAAGATCCCATTAATTAAAACGAAGAAACCAATTCTCAAAATGAAGAAAGAGTCGATCCATAAACACTATGCCAGAACTCAGAGAAAGAGTCGTCGGTGTCGAGGGATGTATATCCCAACGATTCTAGAAAGTCGTTAATTAATTGATACCACCGTTGAGACTCAAACCTGCAACTTTTTGAGATTATGAAAAATCGTCATGGTACTATGATGAACACTGACGATTCTAACAAGGGTCGTCATCTAAATTTTTTCACATTAACGACCCTCAAAGTTAACGACTCCAACAAGGGTCGTTAATGGACAATTCTAACAAAGTTCTTTGTAACAAAGGGTCGTTAGCTTCTAGAGCTCTTTGGTCGTTAGCTTCTAAGAGCTCTTTGGTCGTTATCTTCTAATATTTTTGTAGCAAAATATCTTCTTGACGACTCTTGTTATTTGGGCACCGTCTTTTGCTTTCTTTTCACATGGAGTCGTTAACTTTTAAAATGAGCATCATTTTTTGCTTTATGTTCACGTAGAGTCGTTAACTTTTAAAATGGAGTCGTTCGCAAAGGATCGTTATATGTTTCTATGTTTCGGTAACGACTTTAATTTAGAGAAAAAATAAAATGAAAAACCATAATTAGGGTCTTTTTCTCCCTCCTCATATATCCTAACGATTATTCATAGTCTCTACATGCATATGAGAAATCGTTAGGCTTTAGGATTTTCGGTCGTCAAATCCTTTAACTTTAACTGATTTTTTTTTCTTCGTGTCGTCAATGGAAGAGAAGATAGTTGAGAGAGAGGGAGAGGGGGAGGGGGAGAAGAGATTCTGTTTTCTTTGTTAAAAGATGGAAATGAAATGGAGGCTTGGGGTTAAGAGTGAATCGAGTTTTAAGTTTTATTATTAATGAAGGATAAAATAGTATTTTCACTACAATTTGGAAACCCCCTAACATAAATGGAGTGGGTATAAATTTGGTGAGGTCCCTAATTATTTTGCGAGGCCCAAATTAAGCGGTGCCAATTTTCTCTTTTCTTTTCACCCCAAAAGAAATGTGTAAAGGAATGCACAAACACTTTTTGATTGTTAACTACCGTTCATTTATCGATCCCATAATAATTTAGTTTTCTTCCAATGGCATTGGAAACATGTTTGATTTGGATAATTTTATTTTAGAAATTTCACTTTCCACCCATCATGCTAGAAAGCATATGCTTACATCCTTCTTGACTATACATTTATTTTTTTAACGAAAAAAGTGATTTTATTAATCTAGCAAATGTAGTACATGAGATTTAATTTATCAAAAACACTAGTTAAAATGCTAGCTTTTTGAATTTTTTGATCCAACTTGGACGACATATGCTGAAGGTATTTAATTCTTGCTTCCTTGGCGATGAAATCTGCTGCAGAATTATATTCTATATTGATATAATTTACCTTAGCTTGAGGTAGATCCCTCAAAATTAACTTAGCTTCATGTAGAGTGTTTTCCGCTGTCCAAGGAATAATATATGTGCTTACCTTATTTATGATGTCCTCCAGAGCTTTACAATCCGTGACTATCGAAACACTTTGACAAGATATTTTCTTTTAGCCAAGCGACTGCTCTTGGTAAGGATTTTGTTTCCGCGTGAAGAGCGGACGCCGCCCATTCAGAGCTCATTGATAGATGCATGAAAGTATCTTGGTCCACTGAGTATAGGATGAAAGCATAACCCATCGACATGTCTTCTTTCTTAAAAGAGGCATCTATAAAAATTATACAGTCTGTGTTTAGTTTAGACCAGGATTGACTGCTTGGTATTGTGTTTTGAGCATTTGTCGTCTTGTACAAGTTTGCTGAAGGAGTAAAATGTGGAAATATATTGACATGATCTATTAGATTAGTCGGTTCTGGTTTTATGTTCTCAAAAACCATTGAACATCTATATCAAGAATATAAAGCATAATATGGACAACTTAGCCTAGATAAAGAGCGGTCAGGATGCATCCGGGGAAAGTTAAATCCACGGTTGTGGTTTGCTCTAATTAAAATTAATCATTAAGAGTGTTTTATTAATTAGTGTCTCATTAATATATCATAATGAATTATTTATTAAATTTTCATCATTAAATGTCCTCTTAATTAATCTAATAAATATGTAATTTACGTTAATAAATAAATTTAATAAAAACTATATCAATAAAAATTAGTAGTTAGTAGTGGAAGAAGTAGTGGCTGGAAGAAGCGGTGGTGGTGAAGGCGATAATATCAGTGGTGGTGGAAAAAATAATGTCGATGGGTGGTTTTATGGTGGTGATGTTGGTGAATAGTCGTGGACATTATTAGTTTTGTATATTTACAATACAAGCAACATTGTATCGTGAAAGATGTAGTTGGTCATCACGATTGAAAAAACATATATCGTATTTTGAGGATGAGACCATACCATTTAGAAAAGAAAAAAAATCATAACCGTCGGATCACCTATACAGTACACTGCTACCTATAGTACCTGGTTTTTTAAATCATGGTTCTACTTCACAATATACACTAAACTCATCAAACTAAGTTTGAGCACTTCATGAGTCAGTGTATTTCTCCCGGATACTAAGTATCTGAATGAGTCAGATTAAGTTTTCTACGGCTAACAGAGAATTTCTTCTTATCTGATTTAACAAAGGACTCCAATCTTTTCTGAAGATAAACCAAATTTATCACAGAAATTACTATCATCAAGATATTTAGGGATTACCTTAAGTGTCGATGCCCTGGAGTCATTGTTAGGTTCCTTTATGTTCAGTTCCTTATTTTTCTTTGGTATCCACTTCTTAGTCTTCTGATCCTTCTTCCTTTTGTGATGAACAACACCGGATGAGTTTTTTTCGAGAATCCTTTGATTTAGAATAATCAGGTTTACGTATGCTTCCTTTAGAGGATGATCTCATGTTATACTTTAGACCTGAAAACGCTTTTTCAGGGTTCAAAAAGGAAAGCCGTTCACAATTCTTGACAACATGACCCTTGTTTCCACAATGAAAACATCGATTTCGATGACCCTGATGATATAAAGAACTCTGATGTGAGTGGTTCATCTTGTGATCCTTTACAAATTTATTTTTACAAGATGAAAATCCCCTTTTAGTGCTCTTAGTGTCGACATTCTCCTTTCTTTGCAAAGAACAGATTGACCCGGATTTTTTGTACCTTCATGGAAAGGATGTGTCCAACTGGTGTTCGGACATTAAAGGACACATATCATGCTTTAGCCTTTTGACAAGTTCTGAAATTGTCTTTATCTCAAAATCATATGAGATATTTAAGGCGTTGTAATCATCAGTGGCATTTTTTCTTAACCGCTCAGTTTTGTTTTCTTGATCAATACTTTTCCTTAGTTTTGATTCTAAGGATTGGATCTTCGAGGAAGAAATGATCTTGCAGGAGTCTAGATCAGTTTTACATGATGAAAGATCACGTATGAGTTGATCATTTTCATCTTTCATATAACATAAGTATTTCCTTATCTTTTTAGTGCAAGTGTAATTCGGTTGCACATGAGAGGAACTCTTTGCTTAGTTCATCTAGTTGATACGTTACATAATCAAAATCCTCTTTATCATCAAGTAACTCAGAATCAAAATCATTGATTGTGAGCACATGGCTTAACTTAACTTCTTCTTGAGAACACTGGGACATATTTTCAGAAGAGTAGGTAGAGCTTATAGAAGACATCCCTTCAAAGCATTTTTGAAAGTTAAACCCAAGACGATTTTTTTTAAAAAAATCTTGAGATACATTAACTGAATCATACATAGATTCAATTTCTTATAGGATGGATCGCATCAAACACATATTGTTAGATATTTTCGTGTTTTCCTGCTCTGAGACCAATTGAAAAGGTGAGGGTACCCAAATATACCTCAAGCTAAAAGTTTTTTTACCTATAAGTCCTTTCTCCGAAAGCGATTGTCTATGGACTGAATGGAGACAATACAACTAATCGTTTTACACTTCGTGAAATCATCTATGGATACGAGATCGAGACAATACAACAACGAAGTATGTTTACTTGATAAGAGGTTCAGACTTAACCAAACACAATAGGATTGCTATCAAGTAAATAAGAATTAACGTTTGTGTAATTTACTTTAAATTATAATAACAACAATTATAATTGCGGAAAATAAAAGTAAATGACACAGCAAGATTTTGTTAACGAGGAAACCGAAAATGCATAAAAACCCCGGGACCTTGTATAGAATTGAATACTTTCAGGATTAAGCCGCTATACAAAATCAAACCAACTTCGTATAGTTGAGACCAAGCAACTAAACCTATAGTTCACCTAGTTCCGTCTGTATTCCCACGCCTCCGACCTGTAATAAGTCACGTACTTAGAACAATTCCTTTGGTTCGTATTCCAATCAGTAAAGGAACAACAAATATGTTCGGTATCAACTCTTTTCAACCAAGTGATGTGAGTTCGACAAAGGTTCTTATGTTTATCTCAACTAAACTCCTTCGCCGGGTTCTTAGATCTATCTTATTATCAAGTACCAAAGTAACTGTTAAGATTTTGTAATCAATACTTTTAGTCACAAAGAATTGTATTGATGTCGATCTACAGCATCATCGTTGTTGAAAATCCATAGCTATAACAACGAGAAAGCAAGAGTTCTCAATCATTGTTATACATTGTCATAGTATCATTATACAGCGTCAAAGTCCAATTGCATCACAAATTCAACAACAATACTATGGTGATATGTCACTCACCCTTTGTCAATACTCCATCTCACATGGAAACCACTCCCCCTTACATAATGATCCGAAAACCATATGTATTTGTAGTGTGAACTACATAATTATCCCCCTTTTTGTCAATAAAATTGGAAAAGGTACAAGAACGAGATCCTAATGAAATTTTTGTAACAGACGCTTCATGACCAAAGGTAAGTATATATCATCTTTATTTAGATGCAATCATAAATCCGAAGCTAAATGCGTTCATCAAGGAGTCTATAAATATACAAGATGACCCCTATAATATTCCACAACCGCACTTCCCACAAAGATTTGGAAATTAAGCACAAGTTAAATTAAGAACTCTCCCCCATAATATGTCATTCCCGAAAGAACAACAAGAGCGACCTTAATTTCAAAAGAAAAGAAGGATTTCTTTGGACATAACAAATCACATACAAGTATGAATTTGAATCCAAAAATATTAAATTAACCATAAGCGAACTCATAATTAATTTAACCAAATAAGCTCAACACAAGTAAACTTATGGTGACTTAAAAACTCAATTAGATTAATCATAAGAGAACCTATAATTAATCTAATCGGAATACACAACTAAAATAATCACCAAGGTAATCAATTTAATTGTTCATACTCACATAAGAAAATCTATGGAGCAATGACTAAGTTAATTATCAACCCAGTCAAAAACGCTCAAACATAAGAAAATCTTACGGAGTCATAACTAAATAACCAAAAAGATGATTAATTTAGTTCAATATGCTCGACATAAATTACCTTACGGAAAAACAACTAAGCTAATCACAAAAATAATCAATTTTGGTTGTTTAATGCTCAACATAAGACACATTACGGAGCCTCACAGTAATACACAAAATGTGGATCAGGGAAGATCAATTACTGCGGAATACACAAGGATTCATTCTATTTTCCATCACCATTTGCACAATGACATATAATAAATATAATCCTTGAAAACAAAATATTTTAACCTATCTTCCATAAAAAATTAACATAATAGGCTTAACTTTTGTATATGTCAAAAGTCCATTCATTCTTTTAAGCATATAACTCACGAACGACTTTAGTTTTGTCAAGGTATGGGACAATCAAGTTCACGGACACAAACATACATATCCCATAACAATATTACAATATATAAAATCATAAAGATTAATACTGCAAAAATCATCTTCCAAACAGGTTTAGAATTTAAATCAATAAATCTAAAAACAAGAAGATGAAAACGTTGGACATAGCTATGGCTATTCCAAACTCTAGTTATTCTTCTAAACAAAACAAGAAAAATAGAAGATTTACTAGGCAACCAAACTTTAAACAGACTAAACTGAAAACACTTTCATGCTAAAACCGAACACAAGCTGGAGTCATATAGACACTTTTGGATTCTCATGAGTCTTGAGATCGTTGAATCTTGTGATCGATATCATCTACTGCAACTTCCTAAATGATGTCTTCATTCAGAAGGACTTTGACTTGTGTTTTCAAGAGATCAAGGTCAAAAGTAACCTTTTCCAACTCAGTGTTTAACACGTAAAGACTTTTCAAAGTATCATCAAGTTGCAGTTTTTCTTCCTTGTAATATTTAAGAAAGTCATGAACCACTTCAGCAGAGATCATATCCCTATTTTTAATATTCTCATATGAGTATGCATGGTAACATGAGACATTAGGATGATCATCTTGGACAAGGGTTCTCTTCTTCCTTCCTTTGGACTCAAAACCAATACTTTTAGCAAGAAAGCCTCTAGAAAAACCACACGCTCGTGAAGAAGAAGACATTTCTTGATAAAACAAAAATAACCTAGAGTTCATAAACGTGACCCAGAGGTTTGGTATTTAATGGTTTCTTAGGGAGGAAGACTTTTTAGGGTTTTCAGACTGTTGACTCGAAATGGTAACCCATGTACACATTTGAATATAGTATACCCCTCAAGGAATAAGAAGGCAAGAAAAGAAAATAACATAACTATAAGTACAAACAATACTTAGGCAAACTTGTATGTAGTAAAAAGTTTAGCTATGGACGATAAGAAAATAGCTTAACTTAACAAAAACAATTTTGCCATTAGTATACCTGTCTTTAACACATCTTGCTCAACAAGAGTTTTACGAGCAAGTTATTAACCCTTGTGATTAATTAGCACAAGTATGAGATCTAAGCTCATTAGAAGAATTGTGTTTATGATCAAGTCTTTTTTTCCTTCTTAATTTAGAGAGGGATCCCTTTTGATTCGAGAAATTATCATAAAAATTATTGTCATCAAAATATGAGACATAATTTGAATTCTTACCAGAAGAGTCTTGAATTTAGGAGGATGGCAACCTGTTGACAATTTCTTTGTATCCTTTAATTATCTCTATCAAGTTACTTCTCATATCAACAATTTTTATTCTCTCTCCTGGAATTTATTTCATATCAAGGGAACCGTTGTTTTCAGAGAAAACTACTTGATCTTTCCTTAGACGATTCTTATTAAGACTTTTGTTCTGCTTTCGAGTATTTGAGGAGGTCATTGAACTGACCTTCCTGGTAACATACACAGGGTAAGTACGAAAACCAACGGGTTTAGACATATGAATTTCAGTTACACCTTTGAGGATTAAGTCTAAGGTGTGTTGAAGTTGAACAAGAGAATTTTTATTCAACCTAGAGTTTCCCTTTTGTATAATAGAACCTTTTTCCTCACAAAACAGACATACTTTATGATCATACTGGTGATTAGGCAGTTTAGTTTTAACATTCTCGTCAGGAGATTTCTTCATTCCATGTGGCGTGGAATTTCCTTGATCAGAGGAAACTAACACATCTTTCTTGATTGGAAGGGACTCCGATTTTACTTCTAGTACTGGAGCATTTCAGTTATAGCAGAAGTAGTTGGTATATTGGACTGTTTGAGTATCCTTGAATAGAGAGATTACTCAAGCGATGTTCTATTTCCAATGCATCCTTTTTAAGGCTTGCCTCAAGAGTCATACATGAAGAATGATCTTCAATATTTTCTTTGAATTTGCAGTCTCTTATTACATCAAAAAGAACATTGACATGTTGTTTCAACCAATTGAATCTTTCATCTTGGATTCTAACCAGATTTAGAATCAAATCACTCTATTCAGCTGTTTCCCTTTTATATTGAGAAATAGACTCTTTTGAAGGGAAATTGGGACAACACATGTCAAAACCTGTCTATCTAGTTTGAACACAAGGTTCGTCTATATTCGAGATTGAAGAATCGTTCTCTTTAATAGAAATAGACGAGACATGATTTTTATTTCTGGTGATGCATTTATCAGAGATACTACTCTTGTACATAGAGTTAGATCACTACAAACACAGACTGATAAGGTCTTTAAATGTGTTTTCCTGCAAATTGTATGGAAAAACTCACCCACAACTAATGTAAGGAAATATCATGTATTACACAAGACACAATTGAAGAAAAAACTATTTGATTCACTCGAATCGGTTCATGAACTATATAGCCACGGTTTGCAATATCATTCCTTAGTTTATAAAGATAAGTTCACAAACATCGTTTTTAGATATAACCTACTCAAGTTCGCAGACTGGGTTCGCAGACTTAAGTTCCCGGATGGAGTTCACAAACTCCAGCAGAAATTCTCGGGTTTGAGAACTTCGCCAATTCGCGGACTGGGTTCATGCACTTCTCTGGTTCTCTTGATCAACAAAGTTCGCAAACTTTGGTTCAAGGAATAAGGACTTATACACATATGTATTTCCACAATAATGCTTATATCCTCCATTGGTTATATTTTCTAAACTCTCATTTCAATCATTGAAACATTTTCAGAGGACGTTATATAGTTGTTATTCACAAACCATTTTTCGTCAGAACAATTTTTAAAGTGATTGAAACTTAACATGACTTTCGTCACTAGGTAAAGATGAACTTGGCTAAAGTGAAAGCTTTACCAACACATATTTCGAGAAATAAATAGGCGAGGTATACTCGGCTCGAAATACCAAATGTGTATAATCTTAGTCTATATAGCAAAACGACTTTTGTCTCAAGATATGAGATAAATAGACTTTTGAGTGATAGATAAGTTCAAGTCTCCACATACCTTTTAGTCGATGAAGATCCACCATTTCCTTGAGTAGTCCTTCATCTTGTATGATGATTTCCATGGAGTTATTGAGCTCAACTACACTTTCTATCCTAGTACGGACTTATCGTTTTGATCACAAACATGCTTGAGATAGCAACGCATGCGAGTTCGACCGAGCAATGCTCTAACAAGTTTGAATATTTTTCCAGGGAGAATTGATATCGAAATATCATTATGTTGTCATCCTTATGCAAAACAAAAGAATAACAACAACCAACCTTTATCATAGAAAGGTTGAAAACCCCCGAAACACATATGATTTTATGTTAAACCAAAAACGATTCAACATATTGTGACTTTTTCACATATTATTTCTATCAGAACCCCTCATGATCCTTTGATAAAGATTACCAACATGGGCTAGAACTTAATCCTACTAAATCAAAAAGTCACCCAAACCATAAGGGTTCACAACATTATCAGATCGAATATCAAGGTAGAAAAACAGAAATCAAACATCTCATAAACATACATAACAATAAAATAAAGCATTCAAGCACAGGCTATGTAGATCAAAAACTATCACAAGAAAAATCATAAATCAAATAATTTCATTCATAATAGACTTAATACAATCATTGAAAGAAATCAAAAATTGATGTCTATTTTAATTTGATTCAGATCCCTTCATAAGCTTGAGATCTCTTCCGCTTGATAGGAATAATTCTCCTAATTCCCTGAAGATATCCTTAGTTGAAGAGTAATTCCTCAACCTTGTGAAAGTTAGGTTCCTCCTTGTTTACTCTTCTAGAGAGAAAATCTAGTTGCTTGAGAATCTGAGATTGAACCAGTAGGGTTTTTTCAAGACTACGTTTTAGCATCAAAACTTCCAACTTAATTTCATCACACGTTCGAGCCATCTTATGAAATTCTTTTTCATAGTCAATCATACAAGATGAATGATTCATATTCATATAAGAATCAATTTCGTTTCCATTGAAATTAAGAGAACCAAAATATTTATAAGCCATCTTCTCAGCATACCTTTCTGAGACTTTTGAAGAAAACTTTGCATAGTAATCCGAATTATTCATGATTCCATGCTTCATGAAAAGAAACCAAAAACTCTAACAATACCAAAAATTATATACCAATAGTTACTAAAAACTTGTTCATTGATTATGGAAATCAAATATTCTCCCTTAATAGATTTTTTTTATTTTTTTTTATTTAATATTAAGGATTTTAGGAAAGTGCGTTCCTGTGAATATCTTCATAACTCTTGCAAGTTTTTGAACTACTTCATAATATACACTAAACTCATCAAACTAAGTTTGAGCACTTCATGAGTCAGTATATTTCTCCCGGATACTAATTATCTGAATGAGTCAGATTAAGTTTTCCACGGCTAACAGAGAATTTCTTCTTATCTTATTTAACAAGGACTCCAATCTTTTATGAGGATAAACCAAATTTATCACATAAATTACTATCATCAAGATATTTAGGGATTACATTAAGTGTCGATGCCCTGGAGTCATTGTTAGGTTCATTTATGTTCAGTTCCTTGTTTTTCTTTGGTATCCACTTTTTAGTCTTCTGATCCTTCTTCCTTTTGTGATGAACAACACCGGATGAGTTCTTTCGAGAATCCTTTGATTTAGAAGAATCAGGTTTACGTATGCTTCCTTTAGAGGATGATCTCATGTTATACTTTAGACCTGATAACACTTTTTCATGGTTTAAAAAGGAAAGCCGTTCACAATTCTTGACAACATGAACCTTGTTTCCACAATGAAAATATCGATTTTGATGACCCTGATGATATGAAGAACTCTGATGTGAGTGGTTCATCTTGTGATCCTTTACAAATTTCTTTTTACAAGATGAAAATCCCCTTTTAGTGCTCTTAGTGTCGACATTCTCATTTCTTTTCAAAGAACAGATTGACCCGTATTTTTTGTACCTTCCTGGAAAGGATGTGTCCAACTGGTGTTCGGACATTAAAGAACACATATCATTCTTTATCCTTTTGACAAGTTCTGAATCTGTCTTTATATCTCAGAATCATAAGAGATTTTTAAGACGTTGTAATCATCATTGGTAGTTTTTCTTAACATCTCAATTTTGTTTTCTTGATCAATACTTTTCCTTAGTTTTGCTTCTAAGGATTGGATCTTCGAGGAAGAAATGATCTTGAAGGAGTCTAGATCAGTTTTACATGATGAAAGATAATGTCTGAGTTGATCATTTTCAGCTACCCAATCTGAAAAATGAAAACTTGTCATGGGTTTAAATTTCCCTTCTAAGCATTTTTGAAATTTAAACCCAGGACAAGTTTTTTTTTCAAATCTTGAGATACGTTAACTGAAAAAGCGAGGGTCTAACAACCATACCCAATATTTCGAATTAGCAATCTGTATGGACTAACTCCGAGTTTCTTTTTAAAGAATCAACTAGACAGTCAGACTCAATCTAGATATAAATATTTCTATCTCAAGGAGTTATTATCTCTATCTTGTTTTGATTTACTCAAGCTAATAGGAATCAGTGAGTCTTAATCAAATACAAGGAATAACTTTGATGGTACCAAAGACTAATATCCAAGTGTCAATCAATGTAAATCAATAACCAAAGGTTGGATATTCTAATTGATTGATGTTAAACACATAACCTGCATTTTTTCAATTATAAAGATAAACAATATAATGCGGAAAATGAAATAACACAGACACCAGAATTTTGTTAACGAGGAAACCGCAAATGCAGAAAACCCCCGAGTCATAGTCCAGATTAAACATACACTGTATTAAGCCGCTACAAACACTAGCCTTCTCCAATCTAACTTCGGTCTGGACTGTAGTTGAACCCCAATCAATCTCATACTGATCCAAGGTACAATTATGCTCCTATGCCTCTGATCTCAAAAAGATACTGCGTACTTGATTCCCTTAGCTGATCACACCCAAACCTAAGAGTTGCTACGACACAAAGTCGAAGACTTTAATAAACAAATTTGTATCACACAGAAAAGTCTATGGTAATAGATAAATCCATCTCCCACGAATATACCTGCGAGTTTTGTTTCGTATTTTGATAAATCAAGGTGAACATGAACCAATTGATAAACCAGGCTTATATTCCCGAAGAAAGATATTGTGGAATCACAAATGATGAGATGAAGATGTTTGTGATTACTTTTTATCTTTCTTATCGGAGATAGAAATCTCAAGCCAATTATTCCAATTGTACTCGTACGATAGAAACAATAAGATCATATCACACTACTACAATCAAAGTAGTACCGGTCTGGCTTCACAATCCCACTGAAGTCTTTAAGTCGTTAACCTGGTTTAGAAGAATAAACCAAAGGTTAAAGAAGAATCGACTCTAGCTTAACACAACTAGTATCACACAGAATGTGTGGGGATTAGGTTTCCCAGTTGCTAGAGTTCTCCCTTATATATCCTTTCAAATCAGGGTTTGCAACCAATGTTAGATTGGTAACAAAGCATTCAATATTCACCATTAGATGAAAAACTGATTAGATTCAAGCTAATATTAATCAACCGTTAGATCGAAAACATAGCTTGTTATACACACATGTAATGCACGTTTGTGGGCTTGTGAAAACCATACCCAAACTTGTACATTAGTTGGTTCAACATAGTTAACCAAATGGTTAGCCATATGATAACTTTCATATCAACCATATTCTTCTTCACCATAACTAGTTCAAATGACTCAAATGAACTAGTTAGAGAGTTGTTCAATTGTTTAGATATTTATGTACTACACAAGAAAAAATTGAAGCAAAAATAATTTGATTCACTCGAATCGGTTCATGAACTATATATCCACGGTTTGTGATAGACACATTTTTGTGTCTGAATTGTCCTCAATGTCTCTATTGTTAGTGCTTGATTTTTCATCGATTCATGAACTATATAGCCACGGTTTGTGATAGACACATTTTTGTGTCTGAATTGTCCTTAATGTCTCTATTGTTAGTGCTTGATTTTGTACTTATTATGGTGTTTTTATGTTTGTGTAGGTGTTTTTGGAGGAATACACTTGTGTGGAAAAAGTTGCTCAAAAAGTGCTTTTTGGACCCCCGGAGAAAAGTGATAAAGACACCCTCATTTTGGATAAGGGCACCCCATTGGGCACCTTCTATTCGCACCCCCATTTTGGTTAGGGGGACACCATCTTCATCATTTCAAAAAATTCAATTTTGGCGGGAAAAGGTCACAGGCTATGGAAGATTAGGGTTCGTTCTTTGGAAGAGTTTTAAGTAGACTCAATGGCTGAAACTGCATGGTTCGACTTGATTAATCTTAGCAGGCATGGTATGATCAATGCTTTCGGTTAGAATTGGCTGCATCGTGAGATTGAAGCAAACAGAGCCAACACGTACACGGGAGACGTTTTTCATGGGTTTGCATGAGTTTTGGAGAGTTTGAATGTGTTTTGTGCATGATTATTGACTCGAGCAACAGTTTGTAACGTGTTATAGATAAATAAATAAATAAGGAGTGTTTTCAGCTGGCAGACGCGTGCAGGAGAAGAAAAAGGAAAGAATATCTTCCCGTATCTGGCAGAGTAATTGGGAATTATTTCGGAGTTATTGTCGTGATTTCTTGCCCCTGTCGAGTATAAAAGAAGAGCTTGGAGGTCATAGAAGGGTTACAGAGCGATTAGGGAGAGTTTAGAGCAACCACATAGGATATTGATCGAGTTGCAGAGAACACATTTATGTTGCAGCTATGAAGAACTCGAAGAACATAAGACGCAAAAGGTCAGTCGTTTAGCTACAGTGACAACAACAGTGAGTAGCGGGTTGTACTTCTATAGTGACAGTGACGCATATCATTTATCGTTCTCTGTGACAACTCGGTTTGTAACAAATATAACTGTTACAAACCCGGTTTTCATTATATTTCTCCCATTTTCATCATTTGTAAACACTTTGAGCAATAAAAATATTTTTTGAGCGTGTTTCCAACATGATGATGAGCTAATTATCCCACAACCAAGGCAATGAGGAAGCTATTTACGCATGAATAATTGGTAATTATTTATTTTCTCTAATTTATAATTAATAATTCACTCAATCACTGCTTTTGCAGAGTTTTTAATTGTTTGCATAATTTCCTTCATTAGTTGTGATTCAATTAGATAGGTTATACTTTGTATTAAGATAATCTATGCTTAGGGGATACAATTAATTTTTGAGGATTTGCCTGATTATATGTGAATTAAGAAATAAGGGACTTAAAAGATAATTAGAGTTTTGGCTTTTTTACCATAATTTATTCATGTGTAATAGTGGAATCAGTGTCTTGGTTATTCCTAATATCTTGAAATCAAATTTTGAGTTAAGTTTTCTTTATTTTTAAGTTTTATTAAGTCTAAAATCTATTGCTATCACAAGTCTCAACGAACCTATTTACTACAACATTATTGAGATCACATCAATTTTTGGCGCCGCCGACGCGGACTTGTCTTTAGGCTAGAGTTTTTAGATTTTTTATTTTTTTTAGGTTGTTGTTTTTATTTTATTTGTTCTACTTTACGCTTTTGGGTTTTTGTCTTTGCATTACAGATTTTAGAATTTGGAGCGAAAGAAAAATTTGCCAAAGCTTTTGGTGAATACTTAAAGATTTGGAGTTAAAGACAAAGCGAAAAGAGCGAGAAAAAAAAAGTTTATTTTATTTATTTAGATTGTATTAGGATATCTTATATTCTTGTAATTTTCTTTTTCTTTTGCACTTTATTTTTGGACTTTGGACTTTAAACTTTGGGACATTATTTTTATTTTTTTAAACCCTACGGAAGGGTAGTATTAAATATTAAATTGTTTGCAGAGAAGGACGGCGATTACGATATCGCCTCGGCCCCTCGGGTTAGTACATGACATAGGAGTCGTGGCCCAAGTCGACTTCAACGGTTCATCCCCTGTCTGGAACGGGAGGTAAGTTTGTCGAAACACTCGCGAATCCCCTGTCAGCGAGTTACTGTATTCCTTCATTTGCATATATGCTGAGGACTTGAATACGGCTGCATTAATTTCCTAGTAAAGGGAAAGGACTGGCCATACAAGATAAGGGTTCGGATTTCATCACCGTTCTCTTCTTGCCCGCCTTGGGAAAATGATACCAAACGCGAACCTAAGCTTAAAATACTAACTAGAACGAGACCGATAGGGTAACGAGCTTAATAGGAAAGTCATTCGAAAAATATTGGTTACTCTTTTAAGCATATTTCGAAGTTCATGATGGTTTCTGTGAGTTGAATGCGTGACTGCACCGCTTTGTAATGCCGGTGGGACCTTAGGTATCAAAGCTACACTAAGCTTCCCTCGCCTCTATTCAACTTACTTTGTCTCGGATTGATTTCAGAGGGGTTTTATTAAATTGTAACGAATTCCGTTTTGAAGGATTAGAAGCTGGTCTAGAAACAATCTAAGTGGAGCCATCATGCTTTTTGTTTGCTAGAAATCTCTAGGTTTGCTTTGGTGGAGTCAGCCTACTTTGTGTTTTCTTAGAACTTCCCTTCCTTTTAGGATTTTTCTTTTTCTTTTTCTTTTCTTTTTCTATTATATGCCCGAGGTTATTAGAGAGCGGTCTTGGAAAAGAGAAAATCTAGGTCGTTTGATTAGTGAAAAACCTAGTAATTATTCTTGTGGAAGCGGGGAGCTCGAAGACTCTTCTTTTCAGAGCCCCGTTTTTGGAAACTTCAGCTTTGAGAATATGTCTCTTCGCGAGGAAAGTACCCCTAGTACTTCATGTAGGTACCGAATATCGCAAGAAATTAGCTTACGAACATCGTAATGAATATAGGAGGAAAGAGTTACAAAACAATGCGATGATAGAGGAAGCACGTGGAAGTATGAAAGATTTGCGAGGTAAAAATAATCTTGCGAAGATATGTTGCGATACTTCGCAACACATATACAGTTGTACAAATTTTACTATAAATGGGAGTTCAAATGTAAAATTCGGGAGGTTCTTTTAATGAGTGTTAGAAAATATCTTAGGAAAGAGAATAGAGAAAGTTGTAACTATTCTGGTTCCATTTAGATACTTCTATGTAATCAATTGAGAGAATTAATAAGAGAAGTGTCATTCATCATCAAGAACTTCTTAAGTTTTACAAATTCTACTGAGGGTGTAGTTGTAGGTTATTCTGCAACTACATAATTGGCGCTAGAAAACAGGGAGCTGAGGATTGTGATAGCTAAAATTTGAAGGAATTGTGGAAAATTTGAAGATCAAATGGAGTCAGTAGATGGAGATTGCAAAAAAGAAGAATGTAATATGATCACAAAGACAATGATTGATGAATTTCATAATAACATGAAGGGAAAAATATACAAGCGAGATTGTAGAGGAAGAAAGATCATGGAGGTGGAGAAAATAAAAACTTTGGAAGAATGGGAAAAACAGAAAATCACATTTTCAGCATCAGAAATTCCAAATGAAGATTTGAACCACACTTCACCATTGGTGGTCACAATTCTGATCATGCGAGAAGAGAAGAAAGCTATAGAAAAATGGAAATTAAACCGAATTTTGATCGATACAGAGAGTTCTGTTAATATCATATTCCATCATGCACTTAAGGGGATGGGAATTAAAGATGAAGAAATCACAAATTCAAAATGTCTTATTCATGGATTGGGAAAATCTACAACAAAATCTAAAGGGGAAATAGCGCTGCGAATATTGCTAGGAGAAATCGAAACACATATAATCTTATGTATGATAGATATGGAATCTCCATATAATATGCTGATAGGGAGGTCATGGATTCATGCGATCAAAGCTTTTGCTTCAACATTACATCAGAAAATCAAATTTCCTACACCAAATGGAATACAAGAAATAAAAGGAGATCTTGATAGTGCAAAATTTTGTTATCAGATTGAAGTAAAACAGTGTGGATGGAGAGCAAGAAAGAAACAATTTCGTAGAAAACTTGCGAAGGAAGCAAAAAAGGAAGAAGAATTTAGAGTGTATACAATAAGAGCAAAGGAAGGGAGAGGAATACCAAGTGAGATTCCAGAAAAAGAAGGGGAACCAGTGAAAATAATCAAAGAACCAACACCTATGGGGGAGCAAAGTCCCAGCTATGTTGCAGCTGAACCAACCAAAGAAGTAAATATAGGAAGTAAAGATGAGCCTTTATTCTTGCGAATTGGAACTAAGATGGGTGAAGAAGAAGAGAAAAGAACTATTGATCTCTCGCGAGAATATAAAGATATATTCGCAGGAAGTGTAGACGAGATACCAGGAATTGACCCATCAGTGGCGTGTCATAGATTGAACATAGATAAAAACATAAGACCATTCAAACAAAGAATAAGGAAGATCTCACAAAATTATCATGTACAGATAGAAGAAGAATTACAAAAGATGCTGGATGCAGGAATTATAAGAGAAGCAAAATACCCAGAATGGATTGCGAATATGGTCATTGTTCCGAATAAGAATAAAGGGATAAGAATTTGTATAGATTTCACTGATCTAAATAAAGCCTGTCCCAAAGACAGTTTTCCATTACCAGACATACCACAAATGGTGGAATCAGCTGCAGGACATGATAGAGTCACCTCACTTGATGGATATAAAGGGTATAATCAAATATCACTCGCAGAAGAAGATCAAGAACATACTGCCTTTTTTGCTCCAAGAGGTTTATATTGTTATGTGAAGATGCCATTTGGATTGTGAAATGCGGGTGCTACATATCAACAAATGGTTGAAAAGGTGTTCGCAAAATGGATACATAAAACTTTGGAAGTATATGTAGATGATATGTTGATAAGAAGAAAAGAAGCCAAAGATCATGTGCAAGATTTGAAGGAAATATTTGAACAAATGAGAAAGTTCAACATCAAATTAAATCTTGAAAAATGTATAATTGGAGTTGCGTCTGGGAAATTCTTGGGATATATAGTATCAAAGGAGGGAATACAAGTTGATCCAGAAAAATTACAAGCAGTTCGTGACATGCCAACACCTGCAACGGTAAAGGAAGTACAAAAACTAAACGGACTCTTGGCTTCATTGGGAAGATTTATTTCGCGAATGTCAGATAAGTGCAAACATTTTTTCAACATACTTAAGAAGGGAGCAAAATTCAAGTGGACTGATGAATGTGAAAAAGATTTTCAAGGAATCAAAGAATATCTCACAAATACATCCATATTATAGAAACTAGAGAAATACGAAGAATTATTGGTATACCTCGCAACAACTCCATATGCTCTAAGCGCAGTTTTGTTGCGAACAGATGCATGAATAGAAAGGCCCATTTACTACATTAGTAACTTTTAACGCAGCAGAGAAGAATTATTCTAAAATGGAGAAGTTAATCTTAGCCCTGGTTTATGCATAATTCAAGTTACGAATATACTTCCAAGCACATGTGATAAAAGTGGTAACCAAAGTTCCAATTGAATCAATCATGAAGAACACAAAAAGGTCAGGTAGAATAGAAAGGTGGAATGCACAAGTAAACCATTACAAGATAAAATACGAATTATTATCATCACAAAAGTCACAAGTTGTCGCAGATTTCTTAGCAGAATTTCCTTTGGAAGAAGATGAAGCAGTAGAAGAAATGATGGATGTTGAAGAAGAATTTGGGAATCCAAAAGATATGTTAACAGAACCAAATATATGGGAAATTTTAGTAGACGGATCATCCAATAGCGAGGGGAATGGAATAGGAGTTGTGTTGATTTCACCAGGAGGAGAAAGAATAGCATTCTCATTCATACTAGAATTTGCATCCACGAACAATGAAACAGAGTACGAAGCTGTAGTGCATGCATTGAAGATCGCAATAGAAAAGAAGCTTGAAAATATAAGGATAACAAGTGATTCGCAGTTGGTAATTTGTCAAATTAAAGGGGATTATACCACAAATGAGTCTTCTTTGAAGAAATACAAGAAACTCGTTGATGAATTATATGCGAAGATACCAAAATTAAAGTGGAGACATATAACAAGGAAATAAAATCGACTCGCAGATGCTTTTGCCTTCATTCCAAGTTTGATGACAAATCCTAACACAAGAAACATCAAAATCCAGGCAATTCAACACCCATCAGCGAACAAAGAAGAAGAAATTGAGGAGGCAATTGCGATGGAAGTAGAAAGAGAATTACCAAACAACATCGCAGATTGGAGAAAGGAAATTCATGCATATCTCGCAACAGGAGAAATATCCATGAACAGACTAGAAGCACATAAATTAAAGAGTTGTGCAACAAACTATGAGCTATGAGAAGGAATTTTATACAGAAAATCTTTCAGTGGACCACCTCTCAGGTGCTTAACTCGTGAAGAAGGAGAAAAAATATTCAAGATGTTACATGGAGGAAAAGCTGGTAATCATAGTGGGGGAAGATCTCTAGCATATAGAGCAAAGATACAAGGATATTACTGGCCTTATATGCATACAAATGCAAAATTGTTCGTACGAAGATGCAAGGAATGTCAACGACATGGTAAAAGAATTCATGCACCAGGGGCAACATTAACTTCTTCAACAAGTTGCTGGCCTTTTGGGAAATGGGGGTTGGATATTGTTGGACCATTTCTACCTGGATCCGGACAAAGACGATACTTGACAGTCGCAACAGATTATTTCACGAAGCTCGCAGAAGTAAAAGCAGTACAGCATATTCGTGATAAAGATGTTTTTACGTTCATATTTGAGAACATCATTTGCAGGTACGGAGTTCCAGCACAGTTAGTATCTGATAACGGAAAACAATTTGAAGGGAATAATATAGAGATGTTACTCAGTGCTTTTAGGATAAAATGTGGGAAGTCAACTCTGTTATATCCACAAGCTAATGGACAGGCAGAGGCAACAAATAAAACAATCGCAGATACAATCAAAAAGAAATTAGAAGGACATCTCAAAGGGTGGTGCGAGCAAGTACCTAGTGCAGTTTGGGCATACAATACAACTAGAAGAGAGGCAACTGGAATGTCTCCTTATTTCTTAACATATGGAGTAGAAGCAGTATTACCAACAGAGGTTGTAATTCCGATAACAAAGAAATAAGCTTGGGAAAGAAATTTAAGTGCAGGGGTGATATTAAGTAAATTGGATGATTTGGAAGAAAAAAAAGAAAAGGTGTTGCACCATATGAAAATTTATCAGGAACGATTATCTCGAGAGTATAACAAGAGAGTCATTAAACGTGAATATCAACCAGGTGATTTGGTCATGTGAGAAACACCTCCATATCAGAAAGAAAATGGAGGAAAATTAGCACCAAAATGGGATGGACCATATGTTATCAAAGAGGTTGTGGGAAGTGGGGCTTATCGGCTGATGGATCCATAAGGGAGAGACATGGGTTTGAGACTTGGTAGACCTTGGAACAGACTGTATTTGAAAAGGTATTATCCATAAAACTCATGATAAATTTTACGAATATTGTTTGCTCGCAGGAAATTTGCAAAAGTTACGAATTTCAAAAAATTTATTGCGATTAACTTTCATTAAAGAAAGACGCAAACATTAATTTGTGAATTAAAGACCGCAATCTGTGATCAACTTTCAAAAAAGAAAGAAAGCCGCAGAAATATTACACAGGCAAACCTTTGTGGTGTACAACCTAGTTCTCGAAGCAACATTTCGTAAGAGGCAAAGTCCTAAAGTACGTCATTTAAGGGGGTACCTATAAGCATGGCTTAGGGACACCGGAACACCACCAAGGAACCTGAGTAAATGGAAATTTACGGGGTACAACCCAATAACGGGGTACCTATCCGGGTTAGACACCTTGGATTCTCACCTAATCTTGCGACATTACGCGATATTATGCGATGTAACATGATTTAGGTTGGGCGACTAAGGCATACTGTCTTTCCCAAGAAGTGCAGAAAACGATCAAGGCGCTGAGGTACACGGTTGAGTCAAGAGTGCCGGGTGGGCTTGAAGCACATCTGCCATTTTTGACAAGTCTTGGCAAATGATGCACTTGGCCCAAAGATACCCCATAGGGTGCAACCTCGTAACTATAAGCCCTATAGGCAAAAAGGATAAGAGGTTGCGATCAAAAGCTAGTTGTTTGCAGAACCGGATGGGAAGAGCTAACCTTGTATGGTCGATGTATGCTTCCTTGAAGGGGAAACCAAGGGGAAGATAAAGGGCAGCACCCTCCATTAGGGAGATGATACGTGCTATAAGATGCAAATGTCACGAGGCTTTTTGTTTGCAAAAACATAAAGGCTTGTCATATTTGTGCAACAACTGAATTTCTGCGAGCATTCTAAAAAAAAAAAAGAGAAAATATACAGAAAAAGAGAACTCGTAGAACATAACAAAGAAGTTAAGATGAGATCAATGGGTTATTATATGAAAGTGTAAAAACGTCCTGAGATTTCATCGCAAGACGATAATGTCACGAGGTTGTATATTCGCAAGAATGTTCAGACTTGTCATATTATCGCAAATACAAAAATATTATCACAAAAAAGGTGGCAAAATAAGACCTTTACTTAGGAAGGCATGATAAGACCACAACAATTAATGAGACTTATTCCATCAATATCATTGAAGAATTTTTACAAGAATATATATCATGAAGCCCTAACAAAGAAGGCAATTCCATCAATATCATTGAAGAATTTTTACAAGAATATATATCAAGAAGTCCTAACAAATAAGGTAATCCCATCAATATCATTGAAGAATTTTTACAAGAATATATATATCACGAAGACATAACAAAAGATGCGATTTTATTCGCAATCAAAAACAGATAGTTCGTATTCATTAAATTTTATGAGAATTACATACTTCTTATATTTCTTCATATATTGAATATTTCTCCACAATTTGAATACTTCTTATAATTCTTCAAGAACATCTCATATTGATTATACTTGCTCAACGGATATTTCATGTTTATTAAATTTTGCGAAGGTTACATAATTCTTATACTTCTTCATACATTGAATAATTCTTCACGGATTGAATACTTCTAATACTTCTTCAAAGATATTTTATACTTCTTTCTTAAGGATATTTCATACCTCATATTTCTTATATTTCAAAGGGAGAACTTCTTATTCACAATCGCAACAAGCTGAAGCTTCGTAAGTTAAATTGGGGAAGATATTCTAATACTTCCAACAATGTTTAATCATCTGAAGAGCAATAATAGGGTGAAAGAAGATACTAAGCTAAGTCTTTAAGCTATATTATTTCTCTTCATATGATCAAATGATGCAAATAAGGAAAGCATTCAATTTAAGAAAGGTCAAATCATCTTCGCAAAATATCAAATGTACTTCTTAAAAGAACAAAAACAGTAGGCAGAATTGTTTATAAAAAGAGAACCAACAGTAGCTAAGATAAAGAGTTCAAAGGAAAGGAAAACAAGAAAATCAATGATAATTTGAGAAAGAATATTATTATGCTTCATCAACACTCTGTGCTGGGTCTTTAAAATGAGCAGGGTCATTAGCAGCATTCGACTTTTGCGAAATATCATCCTTTGTAGAGTCTGCAACAGGAACATCTCCTTGAGGAATAGATTCTTTTTCATCATCAAGTCCTTCATCATCGCTCTCCTAATCAAAATCACTATCAGGATCACGAGCAACTTCATCATCAGATATTGTCAGAGGAGTAATTTTCACAGGAGGCAAGGATCTTGATAGGAGAATGTTATTCACAAAGACTTGAGCTTTCAGATGACTTTCCCGAAGTGTAGCTTTCTGATGGTTGGTATCTTCGATATCTTTGACATAAGCAAGATAGTTGAATCTCCAAATGGCACGATCACGAGAGTTGATTAAGAAAGTAGAAAGCAAATTATTTTTCTTGCGAAGCTCAGAACAGGAAGTTTCTAATCCAGCCTTAGCATTGCGAAGGTTGTTCTCAGATTCTGCGAGTAAAACAAAATTCAAAGAGTTAAATTTGCGAATATTGATAACCATTTAAAGGTACATCAGAGGCAGTCAAATTTTAATGACTACCTTCTCTTTGTGAAGTAAGAAATTGAGCTAAAGATAGACAACAATTCTTCATCTGATCTATCGCATTATCAAAACCATCACCAACTAATCCTTTAAGTCTAGATTGAATCTTTTGATCTTTAGAAAGAAGAAAATTTTTATCCTTCGCAAGTTTGGCATTAAGAATTTTTAGTTCAGAATAATCTTCTTCAAGTTGATTCTTCTTAGTACTTAAGATTATATTCTTATTAAGAAGGGACTTCTTTTCAACGGAAAAAGAACTTCTCTCTGCATCTGAAGACTTCTTTAATTCCTCAAGTTCACCTTTTAACAAAGAAATAAGATTTTCTTGATCGCAACATTTATTCTGAAGAGTGTTTAATTGTTGCAAAGAAACGGTCATTGTATTCAAATATGAGCATTTCTCTTCTGATAAAGTTTTGTTCTCTTCTAATAAGGTTTCTATTCTCAAGCCGGCTTTAGTTAAAGAAGAAGTAAGTTGAGATATTTCATCATTCAAAAAATTTTGGTCATAAATCAGTTGAGTATTCTCTTGAAAAAGGGCATCAAAATTGTCAAGAGCACACGAATAAAGATTAGATAAGTGGGAGAATTGATTCAAGAGTCTTGCATGCTTGGCTTGATATTCTGTTGCATCTGATTCATGGAAAAGTACCAACCTTCTACATTTCTGGATGGATTCTATAAAGGGGAATGGGTTTTAACGGGTGTTTCAAACACATGAAGAACATAAGTAAACAAAAGGGGAAAATATGAAGATAGTAATCATACCTTTTAATTCATCATTCCTTTTGCGAAGGATCGCACAATCAAGAGAATCATTTTGAAGCTGATGATTCTCTTTATGAAGATTCTCACACTCTGTTCTTGAAGACTTCAGAGATTGGCGAAGCAATTCAACTTCTTGTTCCAAGGATTGACGTGAAATAGAAATATCAGGATTGATGAAACTATTTAGTGCTTCGCAAAACTCATACTACGAACGAACATTAGTAGACTTCGCAGTACTATTCAAAACCTCAGATAACATTCAGAAAGTTGAGTAAATTCCATCTCGAATTTCTTGAGGAAGAGGAGAAGAATTTGAAGGAATAAGAGCAAGTTGTAAATTGTTTGGAGCAACAACACTCAAAGGATTGGGAGTTAAGATAGGTTTTTCAAGAGAAGAGGTTGAAAAAGTATTTTGCGAGGGTTGATCCTGAAGAAGTGTTGATAAATTGACATTTGTGGGAGACTGAAAACTGGGTAATGGAGTAGAGGAAGGAGTTTGCGAAGAAGTGCTTTCACGAGGAGGAGAGGGAAATTCCTTATCAACCTCAGGAAGGAAGTCATCAATTGACATTATTGGTGTGGGTTTAGTCACTCGAGATCTCTTGTTGGGGTTTAATTTTTCACCAACCTACGAATCAAAATGTAGATTAAAAACTGAGGCAACAATATATTGTTTAAAAAAGAAGACAGAGTATTTTAACTACCTTTTGATTCTCGGAGTTTATTCTTCGAAGATTAGGGCTTGAATTTCTGGTTGAAGGTTTCACCTGAGGAATAGTTTTGCTGAAACAAACCAAAATCAAACAATAAATTATACAGAAATCAAAGAGGAAAACAAATGAAAGACGCGGAAGATAGAAGAAAATTACCTTGGAGAACTCATGATGATATAAACAGGAAGAGAAAATGGTAGCAGAGAGTGTGATAAGAAGATAAAATTGCAGAAGTAAAATGAGAAAGTAAGAAAAAGATAAGGAAGAGAATATAAAAGAGTTTATATAAGGGAATAGCTAGAAATGGATGGTTACAAAAGACGTGTCCAAATTCTAAAAGAATAAGTAACGGTTATGTTCTCACGATCATTTCTTCTTCGCAGAATTGACATGAGAAGAGGCAAGATGTAGGTACCGAATATCGCAAGACATTAGCTTACGAACATCGTAATGAATATAAGAGGAAAGAGTTACAAAACAATGCGATGATAGAGGAAGCACGGGGAAGTATGAAAGATTTGCGAGGTAAAAATAATCTTGCGAAGATATGTTGTGATACTTCGCAACACATATACAGTTGTACAAATTTTACTATAAATGGGAGTTCAAATGTAAAATTCGGGAGGTTCTTTTAATGAGTGTTAGAAAATATCTTAGGAAAGAGAATAGGAAAGTTGTAACTATTCTGGTTCCATTTAGATACTTCTATGTAATCAATTGAGAGAATTAATAAGAGAAGTGTCATTCATCATCAAGAACTTCTTAAGTTTTACAAATTCTACTGAGGGTGTAGTTGTAGGTTATTCTGCAACTACACTTCATCTATGCCAGCGATGACAACTTTAAAAGATTACATGTTCCCAACTAGGACTAACCGAGCTTCGTGCATTAAATTTCCATCCACTACGGCTAATTTCGAGATAAAACCTAGTATTCTTCAGATGATCCCTATATTCTTAGGAAAAGATGATGAGAACCCTTACTTTCATATTAGGGACTTTGAGGAAATTTGTGGGACAGTTAGATTAAAAGACCTTACTAATGAAGTTTTGAAACTTAAGATGTTTCCCTTTTCCTTTAGAGATAAAGCCAAGACCTGGTTGAACAACCTACCACCCGAATCCATTGAAACATGACAGGAACTTGTTGCTGCTTTCTATATGAAATTCTACCCTAAGCATAAAACTGCAACTATTAGGCAGAAAATTAATGCTAGTTTGCGACAAGAGGGAGAGTCTCTTTATATGTTTTTAGAGAGATTCAATGATCTCCTATCCCAGTGTCCTCACCATAGATTTGATAAGATGAAACTTGTAGAGATTATTTATAATGGTTTAGACTATTCGACCAAATCCATGGTCGAGTCTATGTGCGCTGGT
Organism: Papaver bracteatum; assembly: GCA_023529315.1. NCBI lineage: Eukaryota > Viridiplantae > Streptophyta > Magnoliopsida > Ranunculales > Papaveraceae > Papaver > Papaver bracteatum. The sequence goes on from JAJJWX010003262.1 coordinate 2,172,729, forward strand.
GAGTTCACTAATAAAATTGCTGATGATGCTTTTACCTTCTTAGAAGCTATCGCTGAAAAATCCCAACAATGGGAGTCTTGTGTTGAACCCCCTAAAAGACTCTTGGTCAATAGAAGTATCACCAATGTGGTAGATACAAGCTTTGGGTCAGATACCAAGTTTGATACTTTGTCTAGAAGGTTAGAAGCTTTGGAATTGAATCATCCTAAACATAGGTGTCTTGTTGAACCTGATGATAGTATTAGAGCCTCTCAAGTCTCTAGTTGTGGAGTAGAACCCAATAACTCATTTTGGGAAGGTCATGTCAGTGAAGAACAAGCCCATGATGTATATAACAATGATAGGTTTGAAAACGGTCAGAAGTTTGACCCATACTCAGAGACCTACAACCCTTGTTGGAGAAACCATCCTAATTTCTCTTGGTCTAAGGGCCAGAATCAAGGTCAGTCTAGTAATTCTCAGCCTCCCCCAGGTTTTGGTTATAATAAGAATTCTTCAGGTCAAGCCCAGTTCCAGAACCCTTCTGAGAATAGAATGACTATCTTAGAGGAATCTCTTAGTATATTAAAAAAGAGCCAATATATACTATCACAAAGCCAGGAAATGTTAGTAAAGAGCCAGGTTAATTTTCAAGAGGAAACCAAGCATAATTTTAAGAATAATTCCCAGTCTCTTGCTAGATTAGAACTTCAAGTCGATCAAGTAGCTAAGTTCCTTAGTGAGAGGGAAGATGGAAGGTTTCCTAGTCATACCGATCCTAATCCCAAAGGAGAGAAATCATACAATTATGTGAATTCTATTACAACCCTTAGGAGTGGAAATAAAGTTTACAATAAGGTCGCCATGCCTGAAAGTGAACATGTTGTAGTTCACCCTTCCGAACCAGAAACCGAGGATAATAATAGAGTCTCTAAAAAGACCAATGAGGGTCATATTGAGCCAGGCTTTGTTCCCAGAGCCCCGTTCCCCCAGCTTCTAGTTCCAACTAAGAGGGAGTCCAACTTTAATGATATATTGGAGGTTTTTAAGCCGGTTACTATCAACCTCCCATTGTTGGATGCGATTAAGCAGATTCCCGCTTATGGCAAGTTTCTTAAGGACTTGTTTACACGAAAGCATAAGCTTAGTGTTAAAAAAAAAGCCTTCCTAGCTAGTCACGTGAGTTCTATTATTCATAATACCACTACTCCTAAGTATAAAGACCCAGGGTCCCCTAATATTTCTTTCACAATAAGGTAAATACCGTGTTGAGAAATCTTTGATTAACTTAGGAGCTAGTGTGAACTTACTCCCATACCATGTGTACCTTAAGCTAGGAGGACTTGGTGAGATGAAACCTACCCAGATGACTCTTCCGTTAGCTGATAGGTCCGTTAAAATTCCTCGGGATGGGATAGAGGATGTTCTCATAGAGGTCGACAAGTTTATTTATCCAGTGGATTTTGCTATCCTAGATACCCAACCTGTCCCTGACCCAGAGAACCAGATACCGGTAATTTTAGGTCACCCGTTTTTAGCTACATCCAATGTGATCATTAACTGTCGAACTGGTATTATGAATTTGTATTTTGGTAATATGACTATATTAAGCTGAACGTCTTTCATATTAGTAAGCTACCCTCCGAACTAGATAACTCGAGCATAGAATATGTGAACATGATAGGAACATTAGTCGAGGAGTTATTACCAAACATTTTGTAAGAAGATCCATCAGAGAAATTCCTAGCTCACTTTGGGATTGATTTTGATGATGATGATGTGATTAATGAGGTGAATGCTTTGTTAGATTCAACCCCTTTGATAGAAACTAGTAATGGATGTAAACCTAAGTTCGAACATCTACCTGTTTCTAAGTCTACCCTAGTTCCTTCTTTAGAAAAGCCTCCTAAGTTGGACCTAAAACCATTGCCAGATACCCTGAAGTATGTGTTTTTAGGCCCGTCTAAGACTTTACCTGTGATTGTTGCTTCCGACTTGGATAGTGATCATTAAAGTAGGCTAGTAACCGTCCTTCAAAACAACAACGAACCTTTAGGGTGGACCATAGCAGACATTAAGGGTATAAGTCCTACTATTTGTATGCATCAAATTTATTTAGAGGAAAATACCAAACCTTCTAGGAAGATGCAACGTCGACTAAACCCTAATATGAAAGAAGTAGTTTGAACCGAGGTTCTTAAGTTGTTAGATGCATGCATTATCTACCCTATTTCAGACAGTAAGTGGGTCAGCCCCGTTCAGGTTGTTCCCAAGAAATTCGGTATTACTGTAATCCAGAATAATGACAATGTGTTAATCCCAACCCAGGTGACCGCGGGTTGGCGTGTCTGTATTAAATATAGGAAATTGAACAAGGTCAATAGGAAAGACCACTTTACCCTTCCCTTCATTGACCAAATGCTAGAGACATTAGCTGGACGTAGCCATTATTTCTTTTTAGATGGATACTGCGGTTATAATCAGGTTATTATTGCCCCATAAGACCAAGAGAAAACCACTTTTACATGTCCCTTTGGTAACTTTGTGTATAGACGCATGCCTTTCGGGCTATGTAATTCCCCTGCGACCTTTCAGCGTTGTATGCTGAGCATATTTTCTGACATGGTAGAACGGTTCTTAGAGGTCTTTATGGATGATTTTTCAGTGTTTGGTTCGTCTTTTGATGAGTGCTTGCATCATTTTGTCATTAGTTTTGACTAGGTGTAAGGAAAAAAAATTTATTGCTTAATTGGGAGAAATGTCACTTCATAGTTCGTTCAAGAATTGTTCTGGGGCATATCGTATCTTTTAATGGTATAAAGGTAGATAAAGCCAAAGTTGACCTTATTAAGACTTTACAGGTCCCAAAAACCATAAGAGATATTAGGTCATTCTTAGGGCATGCAGGTTTTTATCGTCGATTCATTAAGGATTTTAGCTTGATTTCTAGACCTCTTTTCAATTTACTTGCAAAAGATGCTAAGTTTGTCTTTGATGATGCTTATTTAGAGGCTTTTGAGAAGCTTAAGACCTTACTCACTACCGCCCCCATAGTCCAGGCACCCAACTGGAACCTACCCTTTGAGATCATGGGAGATGCTTCAGATTATGCTATTGGTGTTGTGCTAGGTCAGCGAGAGAACAAATTACTTCATGTGATTTACTATGCTAGCAAAACTCTGAATGATGCCCAGTTGAACTATACCACTACCGAGAAGGAATTGTTGGCCTTTGTGTTTGCCTTAGACAAGTTTAGACCCTATCTCTTAGGTTCTAAGATTGTAATCTATACTGATCATGCTGCTTTGAAATACCTTTTGTCTAAGAAGGATACCAAACCTAGATTGATTAGATGGATCCTTTTATTACAAGAATTTTGTCCAGATATTAGAGACAAAAAGGGTGCAGAAAATGTAGTAGCAGACCACTTGTCTAGGCTAGTTGTTATTTCTCCTAATGATTACCTTCCTATAAGGGATAGCTTTCCTGATGAACAATTTTTCTCTGTTTCCCAGTCACCTTGGTATGCAAATATAGTGAATTATCTTGTTACTAGTCGAATTCCTCAACATTGGGGTTAACAAGATCGTTCTAGGTTTTTAGCCGAGGTTAAGCACTTCTTTTGGGATGATCCTTATTTGTTTAAGTATTGTACACACCAGATTATTAGGAGATGTATACATGAGAGTGACCAGTCCAGTATTATTTCCTTTTGTCATGATCATTCTTGTGGGGGTCGCTTTAGTGCTAGGAAGACTGATGTTAAGATTTTACAGTGTGGATTCTATTGGCCTTCGTTGTTTAAAGACTCCCCAGTTACTGTGTTACTTGTGATGCCCTTGAACCCTATTTTAGTTGTTGAGGTCTTTGATGTGTGGGGTATTGACTTTATGGGATTGGGGCGGTTGCATGTAGACTTGTACATCCTTGTCGCTGTAGACTATGTCTCTAAGTGGATTGAGGCGGTTGCGTGTAAAACCAATGACCATAGGGTTGTGTTTGAGTTCTTGAAAAATAATATACTTACACGTTTTGGTACACCGCGAGCTATAATTAGTGATGGAGGGTTGCACTTTTGTAATGGACCTTTTAAGATTTTGATAAAGAAATATGGTATTACACATAAGGTAGCCACCCCGTATCATCCACATACTAGTGGTCAGGTAGAGGTTTCCAATAGGGAGATAAAACGTATATTAGATAAAATAGTTAATCCTAATCGGAAAGACTGGTCATCTAGGCTCACCGACGCCTTATGGGCTTACCGTACTGCGTTTAAGACCCCCATTGGGATCCCTTTACTAACAACCATCTCAAAGATTCCTAATTGTTCGGTCACGACATGATGGCCACAATTTCCATCTCCATCGACATCATCCGTATATATAATATACTCGCGAATAACCTCAGGAAGTTGGTCTATGTAAGACTGTATCTTGGTATGATAACTTCTAACGGTCCTACCTGTTTTGCGATCCTTGTAGTACCAGAATATCGCCACAACGATATTCTCGTGATAAGAACGACGCTTTTACGAGAAGGTCAAATATTCCTATAAGTATAAATGACATTGTTCACGAGAGTGTCGTGAGGATTCTTCAGCGACATTTGGCGAGCGTCACAGGGAAGCATCATAGTAGTTGACGACTGAAGAGACATGTTATGAGAGTGTTGTTTCACGAGGAATACAAAAGTTGGCGAACATTAACATTGCAAATACCACGATGAGATCGCTAAATAGATCCGAAAGAAGGGGAAAACTTAGCTGTCACCCACTATGTAATTTCCTATATAAAGGGTTCAAGTAAGTCTAGAAAATGATGATGTATTTTTTAGAGTTGAGAATATTTTGAGGAGAGAGAAACTCCAGAAATAAAGTTGTACTTCTGAGTTTGAATATTTTCTGTAAACATTTCTGAGATCTAAATAATAAAGTGTCGTTAATTCTTTAATCTTCAATTAGTTTTCTCCTAAATTTCTATAGAATCTTAATAGGGGTGTAGTGTGGGAAATCCTGCTACTACATTTTGGCGCCGACTAAGGGGACAATCGAAGAAAAGATAAAAAAGAAGACATGGATTATTCAAGATCAAGGAAACTTTAAAGAAGATTGGTGAAATATTCAGAAGAAGAATGATTAGAATTAAAGAAAATTGTAGGAAATTGAAGTATGAATTAGTGTCAAAAGAAATGATTGATAAATTTCATGAAAATATTAAGGGGAGGATACATAAACGAGATTTTGAAGGGAGAAAAATTATGACGGTAGAGAAAACGCCATTATTAAAGAATTGGGAAAAGCAGGAAATTACATTTACAGCAACAGAAGTCTTAGAAGAAAATCTAGATCATACATCTCCTCTGGTGATTACGGTATCCATGGTACCAATAAGGAAGGAAAAGTCAATAAAGTCTGTAGAAAAATGGGTTGTAAATAGAACTCTAGTTGACACGGGAAGTTCTGTGGATATAATGTTCTATCATGCTTTTAAGAAAATGGGGTATAAGGATGAAGAAATGTCTATTTCAGCATATCATATTCATGGTTTCGGAAAATCTATAACAAAACCAAGAGGTGAAATAATGGTACGATTAACACTTGGAGAAATTGAAACACAAGTAACACTATGCGTGGTGGATATGGAATCACCATACAATATGATATTGGGAAGACCATGGATACATGCGATCAAAGCTGTAGCGTCAACCTTACATCAATGCATCAAATTCCCTATGCCTAGCGGAATTGGGGAAATTAGAGGAAATACAGATCTTGCGAAGATATGCTATCAAATTGAAGTGAAAAATTGTGAAGAACGTCCTAAGCAGCGAAAAGCTCACAGAAAAGTGATGAGAGAAACAAGAAAAGAAGAAGAATTTAAAATTTACATGATAAGAGAAAAAGAAGGAAAAGGAATACCCAATGAATTTTCGCGAGAAGGAGATGAACGTGCGAGAGTCATAAAAACACCAGCACCATAAGCCAGTTACACTGCAGCTGAACCAACAAAAGAAGTAAATATTGGGAGTGAAGAAGAACCTAAAATACTGAAAATTGGGACTAGAATGGAGATAGACGAGGAAGAAAGAACTATAAATCTTTTGCGAGAATACAAAGACATTTTCGCGTGGAGCATGGATGAAATGCCAGGGATAGATCCATCAGTAGCATGTCATAAATTAGAAATCAACAAAAATGTAAGGCCGTTCAAGCAAAGAATAAGAAAAATCGCAACAACATACCATTCTCAGATAGAAGAAGAATTACAGAAGATGCTTGATGCAGGAATAATAAGGCAAGCCAAATATCCAGAGTGGATTGCAAATATGGTGGTGGTCCCGAAGAAGAATAAAGGAATAAGAATTTGCATAGATTTTACTGATTTAAATAAAGCTTGTCCTAAAGATAGTTTTCCACTACCAGATATTCCCCAAATGGTTGAGTCAGCAGCGGGAAATGCAAGAATATCTTCATTAGATGGATACAAAGGATACAACCAAATCCCTCTCGCTGAAGAAGATCAAGAACATACCGCATTTTTTGCTCCAAGAGGGTTATATTGTTATACAAAAATGCCCTTTGGATTACGAAATGCTGGTGCAACATACCAAAGAATGGTGGAGAAGGTATTTGAAAAATGGATCCACAAAACACTGGAGGTATATGTAGATGATATGTTAATCAAGAGAAAGGAAGCTGAGGATCATGTACAAGACTTGAAGGAGATTTTTGAACAAATGCGGCAATTTAATATCAAAGTAAATCCTGACAAGTGTACTTTTGGAGTGACTTCAGGAAAGTTTCTGGGGTATATTGTATCAAAGGAAGGAATACAAGTTGATCCATAAAAAGTGCAAGCGATTCGCGATATGCCAACACCAGCTACAGTAAAAGATGTGCAAAAATTGAATGGGTTGTTAGCCTCGTTAGGAAGATTCATCTCGCGATCCTCTGATAAATGCAAGCATTTTTTCGATATACTCAAAAAGGGAACAAAATTCAGATGGATAGATGAATGTGAGAAGGCCTTTCAGGGAATAAAAGAGCATTTAATGGATATAACCATTTTACAGAAAGCTGAACCAGGAGAAGAGTTATTAATTTATCTCGCGACAACGCCATATGCGCTAAGTGCGGTATTGCTGCGAGTAGATCTATGGGATAGAAAAACCAATTTATTATATTAGTAAAACATTCAATTCAGCAGAGAAAAATTATTCAAAGATTGAGAAATTAATCCTAGCATTGGTACATGCAACTTTCAAGCTTCGCATTTACTTTCAAGCACATAAGGTCAAGGTGTTAACAAAAGTGCCAATTGAATCGGAAATGAAGAATTCAAAAAGATCAGGAAGAGTAGAAAGATGGAATGCACAAGTGGGACATTTCGATATCAAATATGAAATTTTATCTTCGCCAAAATCCCAAGTCATCGCGAATTTCTTAGCTGAATTTCCTTTGGAAAATGACGAAGATGTGGAAGAAATGATGGATGTAGAAGAAGAACATGGAGATCCAAAAGAATTATTAACAGAACCCAATAGATGGGAGATATTAGTGGATGGATCATCTAATGGAGAAGGAAATGGGATTGGAGTTGTTTTTATTTCACCAGAAGGAGAAAAAAACAACTTTCTCATTCAGGTTAGAATTTACATCCACTAATAATGAGACAGAATATGAGGCTGTTATCCACGCTTTGAAATTTGCAATAGAAATGAAGTTGGAAAATGCTAGAATCACAAGCGATTCTCAATTGGTTATTCGTCAAATAACTGGAGAATATACAACAAATGAACCTTCTTTAAAGAAATACAAGAGACTCGTGGAAGAATTATCTGCGAGAATTCCAAAGATAAAATGGAGGCACATATCAAGGAAAGATAACCGGCTTGCGGATGCTTTTGCCTTCATATCTAGCATGATGACAAACCCACTTGTGAGATGCATAAAAATTCAAACACTCTTATTACCATCAGTAAATAAAGAAGACGAAGATGTGGATGGGAATCCCATTGAAATTGACGAAGAAGGAGAGAAAGATGTGATGATTGTAGAAAATGGAGAAATAGAAGAGAAAAACACAGATTGGCGAGAGGAACTTCTTGCTTATTTGGCGAGAGGAGAAACTCCAAGAAATAGACTGGAGGCACACAAGTTAAGAAGCAGGGAAACTAATTATGAGTTAAGAGACGGAGTGTTATATCGCAGATCTTTTAATGGACCATCGTTAAGATGTTTGACGAGGGAGGAAGGAGAAAAGGTGTTAAAAATGCTGCACAGTGGAGATGTTGGTAATCATAGTGGAGGTAGATCTTTGGAATATAAAATGAAGATTCAAGGGTATTACTGGCCTTACATGCATGAAGATGCGAAACAACATTCAAGGCGTTGTGAAGAATGTCAGCGATTTGGAAAAAAGATACATGCACCAGGAGCACCCCTATCATCCTCAACAAGTGTATGGCCTTTCGGGAAATGGGGATTAGATATTGTGGGACCATTTGTGCCTGGTTCTGGACAAAGGAGATACCTCATTGTGGCTACAGATTATTTCACAAAATGGGGAGAAGTAAAAGCAGTACAACATATCCGTGATAAAGATATTTTCACATTCATATTCGAGAATATCATCTGCAGATTTGGAATACCAGCACAGTTGATGTCTGATAATGGAAAGCAGTTTGAAGGACATAACATAGAGTTACTACTCAATGCATTTAAGATAAAGTGTGGAAAATCTACTCCTTTATACCCACAAGCAAATGGTCAAGCTGAGGCAACTAATAAAACGATCGCAGATATTCTGAAAAAGAAATTAGAAGGATATCACAAATCATGGTGTGATCAAGTACATAATGCAATATGGGCCTACAACACCACTAGAAGAGAGGCTACTGGAATGTCACCCTTTTGTTTAACATATGGGGTTGAAGCTGTATTACCAACAAAAGTTGCTATTCCTACAACAAAAAGAGAAGCGTGGGAAAGGAATTTAAGTGCTGGTATGATTTTACATAAACTAGATGAATTGGAAGAAAAAAGGGAGAAGACTCTATAGCATATGGAAAACTACCAGCGAAGGTTAGCTCGCGAATACAACAAACGTGTCAAAAAACGAGAATTCCAACCTGGTGATTTAGTTCTGCGAGAGACACCAAAATATCAGCGAGAGAATGGTGGAAAATTAGCGAAAAAATGGGACGGACCTTACTTAATTAAAGAAATAATTGGAAATGGGGCATACAAATTGATGGATCCTGAAGGAAGAGATGTTGGCCAACGACTTGATAGACCATGGAATAGACTATTTTTGAAAAGGTATTATCAGTGACAAATGTTGTAAGGTAAGAGATATTGGCATACTAAATAATGAAATGGATGATGAATTTTTATTTTAAGATTACGCGAGCAATATCGCGAGAAACGCGAATGAAATTTCGCAGAGATTAAGAGAATGGGACAAACCTTTATGGCGTGCACCTTAGTTCGCGAGTACAATTTCGTAAGAGGCAAATGTAAGACCTACAAGCACGTTATAAGGGGGTATCTCTTTATATGATTCAGGGATAAGGTTATACCGCTACTGGAACCTGAGTCATACAGATGTAGGGGTTAAAGAAAACCTATCCGGGAGAGAGATCTTGAATTTCCAGCTTTATAAGGTTATACCCTGGTTGGACGACTGAGAGTCTCTTCCAAGAAGTGCAGAGTATGACCAAGGCGCCGAGGTACACGGTTTAGCCAAGGGTGCCCGGGATGGACGAACCTACCCTGGCCATCTTTGGTAAGTCTTGGCTACAATGCACTTGGCCTGAAGAAAACCCCACTTAGGGTGCAGTCTTGTAACTATAAGCTATATAGGCATAAAGGACAAGAGGCTGCGAAAACAACTGGTTGTTGGTAAATCTGGATGGGAGGAGCTAGTCTTGTATGGACGATGTGCCCTCCTTGAAGGGGCAACCAGGGGGAAGATAAGGGCGGCACCCTCCATTAGGGAGCTGATAAGTGTCTTAAGATGGCAATGTCATGGGGCTTTAAGATCGCCAGATCATTTAGGCCTGTCATATTGTCACGTAAATTATACAGAGGCAAAAAAGCCATAAGAGAAAAAAAAGTAAAGATGAGATCAAGGGGTTTTAACATGAAAATGTGAAGACGTCCTGCGATTTCATCGCAAGACGACAATGTCACGAGGCTTTGTTTTCGCGAGAAAGCTTAGGCTTGTCATATTGTCGCAATACAATAAATAAATATAGATAAGGCAAGATCAATGGGTCAATACATGAAAGTGTAGAGACGTCCTGCGATTTTGTCGCAAAAAGAGAAAATTGGCGAAATAAGACCTTTAATTAGGAAGGCAAAATAAGACCAATAGAATAATCTCAAAAATTAATTCTTCTTTGTTAAGCATGCAGGAAAGATTTCTTTATCGCAAGAAACAAGTTGAATTCAACAAGTCTCAAGAAAATTAATGAGGAGGCAAGCAAGGGAATAAATGTGTAGGATTTCATTAAGTTTCTTGAGAATATTATAGTTCAAAAAAGGTTATATCATTTGCGAGAAAGAAGAAAAAAAAGAAACTAAAAATAGAACTCAAGATTCAAGCGGTAGTCTCGCCAGACTTAGAATTATTGTCAGGATTGTTATCATCACCAACATTTATTTCATCGCGGACATCATCGCCAACATTTCTTTCATCGCGAACATCATCGCCAGAGTTCTTTTTATTACGATCTTCTCCTTCTTTTGGAGGGTTTTCTTCTTTTCCTTGATCATCTTCTTCTTCTGCGTCTTCTTCAACATCTCCTTCAGAAGGCGGATATTCTAAATCTTTATCCATAGGAAGAGGGATTTCATCATCGTCAACTTTCAAAGGTAGAACAGTTACAGGAGGAAGAGAGTTGGAGATCAAAATTTCGTTCACGAGAACTTCCGCACTAAGATGAACTTGGCGAAGAAAACCTTTGTCACGATTTCTGATCTCTATATTCTTGAAATACTCAAGATAATCAAGTCTTCTTTCTGATTTATCACGAATTTCTAAAAGGTTGAGAAGAAGAGTCTTGTTTTCTTTGCGAATATTGTCTATCTCCTTAGTAAGATCGGTGATAGTATAATGAAGACTTCTTTCAGATTCTGCGAACAACAAAATAATAAAAGGTTATAGAAATAAAGATATCTTGAGAAATATAACATAAATTGTGACGAGGGAAATTAACAAGTGAGGCAGTCATAATTGACTACCTTCTTTTTGTGAAGTTAAGTTTTGGATTAATGAAAAGAGGCAATTCTACCATTGGTTCATAGCATCATCAAATTTGTCGCCGACTATGCCTTTCAGACGAGATTTCATGTTATCTTCTTTGGTGCGTAAGTATGAATTTTCTTTTGAAAATGAGGAATGGGACTCCTTTAATTGGGAATATTCATCTCGAAGCTTGCTGACATTCAAACTAAGAGTTAGTCTACCCTTGATAAGTTTGTCTATTTAAGCGGCAGATGATTCAGTTACTTCATCAAGTTTATTTTTAAGAGAGCGGAGAGACTGCTTTTGATCATCACATATCCCTTGAAGATTGTTTACTTTCTGCGAGGAGATCGCCAACAAGCTTGATAATTTGTATTTCTCTTGAGATAAAGTTCTATTCTTGTCTGATAAAGATTCTATCGACAAATTAGTCTTGGATAACGAATATGAGAGGCGAGTAACCTCGTTGTTTAAAAAACTGTGATTTTGCAATAATTGATTATTCTCATTTGTGAGATTTCTTATTTGATCAACTGAATACGTATAAAGATTATCTAATCTACTATGCTGGTCCATCCAAGAATCTCTTTCAGTGCGAGCTTCATCAGCTATGGTTTCAGATTTAAGTTTTTCGATGAAACGATTTCGATTGGAAACTAATATATAAACCAAGAATTTAAAGGGAGGATTAAGTACGAAGAATATGGAAATAGAATAAAAAGATAAAAGGTTAGAGGCAAAAAGAAGCTTACTTTTTAGCTCATCAATCTTTCTAGCGAGATTCTCGCGATCCAGTACAGATTTATTGAGCTTGTGGTTTAGAGTTTCACATTCATAAGTCTTATCTTGAAGACTTTTTCTCAAAGCAGCATTTTCATTCTCTAGAGAAGCTCGTGAAACAGAATTGTCTGAGCCAAAATATTTGAGCAGAGTTTCGCAAACTCCGCTTTGGAGAGAATCAGTAGAAGAATCTCTAGCATTATTTAGAATGTTAGATAAAATTTTGAAAGCAACATCAATTCCTGCGATGGTCTCATTTGATGAAGGAAGGGATGTAGAAGGTGAAATAGAAGAAGTGAGGACAAGTTGATGATTTGAGTCATTAACAATGGTTGTATCATCAGAAGGAGGAGTTTTCGGGAAAGTAACATTTGGAGGAAGTAAAGGGCTAGAGGGAGTTTCAGTTATGATGGGTTCTGCAATTTGAATTGGTGAAGGACCAGTAGAGGCAGAGGTAGTGAAAGCGAGCTTCTCGCCAGAAGAAGGAGGAAGATCAGATTGCACAGGTGTAGGTGAAGCTTTCGCAGATATTAAGGGAGCAATGACGAAATTGCTTCCAAAGGTCTTATTTAATTGGAGAGATCTTTTAGGAGGGTTAGCATTACCCTCGTCATTCTGCAAACAATAATCTAGATAAGAAACAGAGGCAACAATATTGTTATTAAGAAATAGAATGTGTTTCTTACTACCTTATTGCTCGCAGAAATTTCTTTCCTTTTTCCAGTTGGTTTCTTAGGATTAGATTTGGTTCTCCTGAAGAGAAGATATAATATAAGAATTATAAAGAATCAAATAAGGGAATATCGAAAAACATAAATAAAAATTGATCTAAAAAAAAAAACAAAAACAAAAAAACAATTTTTTTTTTTTTTTTTTTTTTATCATGATCAAGAATATACCTTGGTGATTCCATTAAAACACTAGCAGGAGAGTACGAAGAAGAAAAGTTGCATATAGAAAACGAAGAAGCTAAGCAGAGAAGAAAGAAAGATAGGAGAAGAAAACCAATTATGAAACTTGACTCTCCCTTTTATAGGCAAAGAGGGAAGCCAGCTGAGCGAGACGTGTCAATACAAAAAGATAGGTTTGCAACACGTGTAAACCAGGGAATCTGAATTAACGGAACCTTGTCGAGGAAAAGAAGTTCAGACATTGCTGCGATAGTTAAGAAGAATTTAAAGTTCTCATGATCTTCTCATCTTCGCAGAGAAAACATGAGAAGAGGAAAGATGTAGTACCAGAATATCGCCACAACGATATTCTCATGATAAGAACAACGCTTTTACGAGAAGGTCAAATATTCCTATAAGTATAAATGACATTGTTCACGAGAGTGTCGTGAGGATTCTTCAGCGACATTTGGCGAGCGTCACAGGGAAGCATCATAATAGCTGACAACTGAAGAGACATGTTATGAGAGTGTTGTTTCACGAGGAATACAAAAGTTGGCGAACATTAACATTGCAAATACCACGATGAGATCGCTAAATAGATCCGAAAGAAGGGGAACACTTAGCTGTCACCCACTATGTAATTTCCTATATAAAGGGTTCAAGTAAGTCTAGAAAATGATGATGTATTTTTTAGAGTTGAGAATATTTTGAGGAGAGAGAAACTCCAGAAATAAAGTTGTACTTCTGAGTTTGAATATTTTCTGTAAACATTTCTGAGATCTAAATAATAAAGTGTCGTTAATTCTTTAATCTTCAATTAGTTTTCTCCTAAATTTCTATAGAATCTTAATAGGGGTGTAGTGTGGGAAATCCCGCTACTACAATCCTTATATATTTTCATATTACCCTTTTATAGCTTAATTATATCCAATCCATCCTATGCAATCTCTATGCTTCCAGTGTCTTCAGTATGTGATGGGTGTTCGTACTTCCTTGTCCTACCCCTTCACTTTTGAACCGAAAAAACATCAACTTCGATGGTGCCTACGGTGTTGTTGTTGACTAGATATGGGTCCCTTAACTTTTCTATCACATATTTTTGGTGTGGCTTGGGAATTTTCACCTTCATGTAGTTGACTTGATGTAGGTTCCTTATTTGGCATTCCCTTTTTGTTTGGCACTACCGCCTCGTCACCTTGTTGTTATTTGTCACTTGATGTTGGTACCTTTCGCGGCCTACCCCTTTTCTTTGGAACCTCCGCTACATCGACTATGGGTGTGGCTTCAGAATGCTCACCTTGTTGTTCTTGGTAGCTCAATGTTGGTACCTTTGGAGGCCTACCCATTTTCTTTGGAACCTCCGTTACATCGACTATAGGTGTGGCTTCTGAAAAAGCGGGGGTCTAACAACCACACCCAATATTTCGAATTAGAAATATGTATGAACAAACACCAATATACTTTCTATAGAATCAACTAGGTAGTTAGACTCAATCAATAGAAAAGTATATCAAGAGTTTATATCTCTATCTCTCGATTTAAATCTTACTCAAGCAAACTGCGAGTCTCAATTTAAATACAAGAGAGATAAACTTGGATGGTACCAAAGACCAATATCCAAGTGTCAATCAATTTAAATCACAACCAAAAGGTCGGATATTCTAATTTATTGAACAACAACGCACAACCTGTATTATTTCAATTATAAAGATAAAGAATATAATTCGGAAAATGAAATAACACATACACCAAATTTTTGTTAACGAGGAAACCACAAATGCAGAAAACCCCCGGGACCTAGTCCATATTAAATATACAGTATATTAAGCCGCTACAGACACTAGCCTACTCCAAGCTAACTTCGGTCTGGATTGTAGTTGAACCCCAATCAATCTCACATTGATCCAATGTACAGTTAAGCTCCTACGCCTCTGATCCCAGCATGATACTATGTACTTGATTCCCTTAGATGATCTCACCCACAACTAAGAGTTGCTACGACCCAAAGTCGAAGAATTTAATAAACCAATCTGTATCACACAGAAAAGTCTATGATAATTAGATAAATTCGTCTCCCACGAATATACCTGCAAGTTTTGTTCCGTATTTTGATAAATCAAGGTGAAAATGAACAAATTGATAAAACCAGACTTATATTCCCGAAGCACAGCTTAGTTTTATCAATCACCTCATAGAAGTCTTAATCGACGCAGCGAAAAAAGATATTGTGGAATCACAAATGATGAGACGAAGATATTTGTGACTACTTTTATATCTTGCCTATCAGAGATCTCAAGCCAATTATTACAATTGTACTCGTACGATAGAAACAGCAAGATCAGATCACACAACTACGATAAAAGTAGTATCGGTCTGGCTTCACAATCCCAATGAAGTCTTTAAGTCGTTAACCTGGTTTAGAAGAATAAATCAAAGGTTAAAGGAGAATCGACTCTATCTTAGCACAACTAGTATCACACAGAATGTGTGGGGACTAGGTTTCCCAGTTGCTAGAGTTCTTCCTTATATTGTCTTTCAAATCAGGGTTTGCAATCAATGTTAGCTTAGTAACAAAGCATTCAATATTCATCGTTAGATGAAAACCTGATTAGATTCAAGCTAATATTTATCAACCGTTAGATTGAAAACATAGCTTGTTATACACACATGCAATACACATTTGTAGGCTTGTGAAAACCGTACCCAAACTTGTACATTAGTTGGTTTAACATAGTTAACCAAATGGTTAGCCATATGATAACTTCCATATCAACCATATTCTTCTTCACCATAACTAGTTCAAATGACTCAAATGAACTAGTTAGAGAGTTGTTCAATTGCTTAGATCTTTATGTACTACACAAGACATAATTGAAGCAAAAACGATTTGATTCACTTGAATCGGTTCATGAACTATATAGCCACGGTTTGCAATAGCATTCCTTAGTTTATAGAGATGAGTTCACAAATATCGTTTTTAGACATAACCTACTTAAGCTCGCAGACTGGGTTCGCGGACTTAAGTTCCTGGATAGAGTTCACAAACTCCAGCAGAAATTCTCGGGTTTAAGAACTTCACCAGTTCACAGACTAGGTTCGCAGACTGAAGCTCACGCACTTCTCCGATTCTCTTGATCGACAAAGTTCGCAAACATCGGTTCAAGCAATAAGGACTTATACACATATGTGTTTCCACAAAAATGCTTATATCTTCCATTAGTTATATTGTCTAAACTCTCTTTTCAATAATTGAAACATTCTCAGAGGACGTTATATAGTTGTTATTCACAAACCATTTTTTGTCAGAGCAATTTTCAAAGTGATTGAAACTTAACATGAATTTCGTCACTAGGTAAAGATGAACTTGGCTAAAGCAAAAGATTTACCAACACATATTTCGAGAAATAGATAGGCGAGGTATACTCGGCTCGAAATACCAAATGTGTATAATCTTAGTCTATACAGCAAAATGATTTTTGTCTCAAGATAGGAGATAAATAGACTTTTGAGTGATAGATAAGTTCAAGTCTCCACATACCTTTTAGTCGATGAAGATACACTAGTTCCTTGAGTAGTCTTTCATATTGTATGATAATTTCTATGGAGTTCTTAAGCTCAACTACACTTTCTATCCTAGCCCGAGACCTTAGCTATAGTAGACAAGAAATCAAGACTTATAGTTTTGATCACTAACATTGACAAACATGCTTGAGATAGAAACGCATGCGAGTTCAACCGAGCAATGCTCTAATAGCTTCGGAATGCTCACCTTGTTGTTCTTAGTAGCTCAATGTTGGTACCTTTGCCGGCCTACCCATTTTATTTGGAACCTCCGCTAAATCGACTTTTGGTGTGGATACAGAATCCATTGTTTGTTGTTGACTTGATAGCTATTCCTTTATTGGCCTACCCCTTTTGTTTGCAACCGACGCTTCCACGAACCTTGCTTCTGAAATCTCACATCCGGTTGGATCTCCTTTCTTACTTGTTGCAAGTTCTTCTTCACGTTGAGTCATTTCTTTCAATTCTTTCATTTGTTTTCTTTTTGCCATTTTAGTTTGTGGTCTACCGGGAGGATCTCCCTTTGTTGGATCTTCACTTTGTGCTATCCATGGACGTGTAATTATCCTTAGTTGGCTTAACAAAACTTTCTGGCTAACTGAATTTCCACGTGAGTAAGCTTCAAAGAATTCCTTTGCTTCGTTCGTATCCCATGATGATTGTCCGGGATCTTCCATAGGTGTGTGTGTGTGTGGGGGGGGGGGGGTGAAAGATAGTTTCTTCCAAAATGGATCAATAACCTCAATAGGTATCACTTCTTCATACTTCACAAGCATATGACGACACAGAAGCCCCGATGAAGATATGTCGGGACAAATACACACATCACCTGGTTTACCGTATTTTATCTCCTTTTGCAATTTTCTCATCATATGTTTTATTGCCCAATGAGAGAAGTTGAACTCTATTCCTTGGAGAAACTTACCATATTGTAAATATGAAGTCATCCTTTCTATTGAGCTTTTCTCAAAGGCCTTTTTGAACCTTTCGATATCACTCTTAAAGTATTAATCTATTGCCTCGGTGACCGTAACCACGTTTCCTTGGCCGGACTGGATGAGATCCTTAAATATCCCATGAGCGGACTCCGCTACACTAGTTGCTTCATTCTTGTAGTGTCTTTACCAGTTTGTCCATGCACACACAAATTTTTCCTTAAATTTATCCAACCATTGAGTCGGACAATTCCAGACGGTAGTCAGATAAAACTCGTTTCAATCGGCAATAAATTTGTCCAACCTATTTTCATACATATCCTCGGTAAGAGACCAATAAACTTTCTTCTAATCTCTTAGAAATTCCAACCACTTTTTATGATTTTCCGCATGTTCTTTGTCCACTCGCTCTTTTATCTTGCCTCTCTCATCTTCTTCTTCTTTGGGTGATAGTTTGTTCTTGCGAACATCTTCCTCTAGTTGAACAAGCATTCTCTTCTTAATATCCGCATTAGTGGGTTCAAACAAGGCATGACAAGTTTTTTATGATATTTTGACGTATATGATATGTACATAGGAAATTTTGTGCGTCCGGGAAGATGTCAGATATTGCTTTTATTAATGCATCATCTTGATCAGTTATGATGATCCTCAGAATCTGATTTTCCCGGAAGAATAATTTCAATTGTCGTAGTGCCCAATGATAATTATAGTCCCTCTCATTTTCCATTAAACACCAAGCCAATATGAATGATAACTTTTCCGATGTTAGCCCGACGATGTTGAACAATGGCATATTGTATTTGTTTATCTTGTAGGTGCAATCGATCAAAAGAACACCACAACATGTATTAGCCAATTGTGAAAGCAAAGGATGCAAAATGAATATTTGAAGGGACTTATTGTCTGGCCCTCTTTTAATGATACGCGTGTAGTTGTGATCCCAAACTATCTTCTCAAATTCTTACATAACGCTCCTCCCTTCCCATTCCACCCTTCTAATAGTTTCTTGTGCGCTATAAATTGTACTTAGAGAAGACATGTTGGTCTTATAATTTTCCTTGAAGCCTCTGAGAATTTGTCTCGGTTTGATAAGTGCTTTGGTCATTATCTATACATCCTCCAATTCATGAGGTTTTAGCTTAGCAACTAGGGAGTGACCAACAAAATCCTTTGGATCCCGGTGGTTATGACAGCCGAACCAAACCGCATAATCTCATTCATTGTTCATGTCATTTAGATGGAATACAAGCTTAAAGGGGAAATTATCCTTCCTCGTACGAGTCTTGTATACCCTACTGGTCTTATTTGGATAAACATAACCCTTTCTCTTGTGGCTATTCTTCTCCTTGTATACCCCACTTCTCTCGCCAACCATCTCAAAATGAGTCTTTGAACCTTGGGTATTCCTCACCAACACACACATGTTATTAAGAGACGTCTCTTTAGCCCAAGCGATTGCTTCCTTTGGATCTTTTATTCCCTGCATAAGGACAAAAATGGTAGATTAGAAGGTTCATTACAAGAAGTCCATTAGTAAGGTTCAAGATATATACTAGGTGAAAAGTATTGTTTGGTAACATACCATAGGCATTTTATAGTATTCCGACGTATTCCGACCAAGCGGATTTGCATTTTTTGGATTAGTATATGTCACCACCTATGGATCGAATAAAAAGAAAATAAATTAGTTCCAAAAGAAATTAAAACACTATGCCGGAATAGAGTTCCGGCATGCTCGACCAAAGTTTCGGCATGGTCGAACTGAACTGAAATTGAAGGCCAAATTTGAAACCTTTTCCGGCATACATATTTTATTTGAAATCAATGCCGGAAACATAGGTGCCAGCATGATCTTTATCTATAGTTCCACGTCGGTACCTGTACCGGCATAGTAAAGTTATAATCAGACAATACCGGAAGTAGTGCCGGCATAATTTGTATCTATGGTTCCACACCGGTAGACAGTTCCGGTGTGGTAGTTAATTAATTTGTCCATGCCGGTATTAATCTTTGGAAGGCATTGCTTCCAGTACGTTTTTCATTCAATACCGGCCTGGTAACCTTAGAATATAACCATGCCGGTAGCATATTCCGTAGAATATTCCTTGGTAGGTAAAAAGTAACTTTTGTACCGCATAGTTTTTTGGTTGAATACTATGTCGGTTTTGGTTTCAAAATAGGGGATATCGGGCTGCCGGCATGGTCGTATTATGAATACTATGCCAGGTATAGAGGTTTCCGGCATTGTATTCATACCACTACTATGCCGGCACAGAGCTTTTCAGCTGAAAAATGGTGGGTTTAAAGAAAAAAAATCAAATTTTCAACCTCTTTGCAGCTTTACCTGTGTGTTTGGGATGCTTGTATGTTGTGCAATTTTACTTTCTTGTGTAGGTTCTTCAACTTGCTCGTAAAAATCATCATTAAATGGTGTTGGCTCAACAAAGAGTTGCAATTGTGAGTTGTTGACATTAGCTGAAGATTGAAGATATGCTCCTTGTTGAAGTTGAGCTAAAGATTCATCAGCAGCAATTCTCTCTTCACAATCATCCTCCATTTTCAAAAAAAAAAAGTTCCCTCCAAAAATGTTTTTCCCTCCTCCAACTCTCACCTCACTCACCCAAATTCAAATAAAAACACACACTAATCTTTTAAAAAATACTTAAGATTTTTACTAATTATTATTAACCACTAAACCTGATTAGTGAGGGGTAGATTAGGAATTTTAAAAAATACTTAGATAAGGGGTGACCCTAATATGATATATGGATCTAGTTTTTGTCATTTTCCTATATCCCCCAATTAGTTTCAATATCCCCCAACCGCTCGTTCTAAAAAATCTGACATTTGATTGATTATACAAAACAAGGTTTGGACAAGTTAGGCAAGATAAAGAGTGGCCAAAATTTGTCTAAGGAGAAGATAAATCTCCGGTCATGGTTTGTTCAAATTAAACATTATAATTGTTTTATTAATTAGTGTCCAATTAATTCCTCATAATAAATAATTTATTTATTTTTCATTTCATCATAAATATTCCTTTGATTAATCTATCATTACATATTTCCATCAATAAATAGTTTTGATAAAAATTATTTCAATAGATAATAGTGGTGGTAGTGGAAGAAGTAGAGGGTGGTGAAATCTATGGCGGGTGTTAGTAAGTGGTGGAGGCAGTAACATTAATGGTGGTGGAATAAATAGTGGAGGTGGATGGCTTTAGTGGTGGTGGGTGTTGGTTTTATTTCCTGAAGCAAAAAAAAAAAGTTTTTACATGACGGGTAACATAACATTGTATTGTGAAATATGTAGTTAGTTGTTTCTGACAAGATTAATAAAGGTAAGTACTAAATGACACGGTTAATAAAGGTATGTACCAAATATTTTGAGGATGATACCAAATTATAAATGACAAAAATGATCACGAACATTGGATCAAATGGTACCCCTGCTATCTTTGGTAACCGATCATATGAATCATTGTTTTTAGTATTAAAATAAAATTAATTGCAGTATAAAAGAGAATATAGCAAAAAAAAATATAGGAAAATAAATTAATTGACGACCTAAGTTTGTCCAATTTAAACTTTATACATGACATTTGCGATTAATCATCCAACATCCTTCGAGGGATGTGGTGGTTTTGTGGTGCTGACGGGTATTTGTGAGTAGTAATATGATATGTTAATTTTGTGGTGCTACAAAATGGGTAACACTATAAAGTAGAAGATGTGGTTGATCGTCTTAATGCTAAAAATAACTCGATTAAAATACATGACAATTAAAAAAAAAAAAAAAACTGGGATGTCATGTTATATAATAACTACCATAAATTACGCATTTAGTGTCAAGATTTCTCCTTTCAATAAATAAATCTATTGTTATATTCAGATCCCGTAAGTAGTGCTCAAATTGGCTCTTGGATTTCTGAATGATGATGAATACAATGAAATGCTCCCTCTCGATTTCTCCAAGGAAAACCAAAACCTTCTCAAAAAAATAAAATAATCAATCGAACAATAGTTAGATGGAGTGCCATCATTACCACTATAAACTTTTCTAAATTGCTACATATCCAATGAACTTTCCACTATTAATTTAGTGATTTCGTCCTATCGTAATTCTTCATAAGGCATGCAATTAAAATTTTAATAGTGATTTTTGAAGGTATTTTATGATTATGAAATTCTCTTATAAGTTTTGTTTATGCAAGTATTGGTTCAACTTGGTTTTTTCTATGTTTTTGTATTAAGTTGATGATTTTTTAATTTGAATACATGTTTAGATAACATAATTTGATACATATAAGGTATTCTCTTTGTAACACGGATGTTATTCTCTCCTTTTTACCCATTGGCACTCTATAATGATCCCGGATTTGTAGACATTTTTCAACCAATGTTGGGGTATTTGTTTAATCTCAAGGATGGTTAAACCCAATGTATTTTCTAGAATTTGAAGGTGATAGAAGTTTGTGTGGGATTTTACTCTGAAAGAATTATTTTTCTTCAAAAGGTTAGATGAATTTATATAGACACGGACATCAATATGACTATATATGTTCTTCAGTATTCCATATTACTTGAGTAACATTAGATGTGAGAATGCCACTCATGCACTACTTAGCATAGTTGATGCAAAAAAAATTTATCCATAAATTTGTTCAATTTTGTGCTATCATTTTATGTTATCAATATGATTGAAGAAGGATCTTTCACATGTTCTGATTTACTTTTAGAAGTTTATTTTTCATCTCACACATGTATGTCTCATCCTTCCAATAGCCAAGAGTTCTCCAGTTTTATAAAACTCTCACATTTGCACCAAAAAAAAGGTATATAGTAGGAAAAATAGTATAGGTTTTTTCTTCATCCTTTGTTATCAGTAATTTTGGAATCCATGAGTTCATAAATGTCATGGAATTGGGTTGGAAGGTTAGGCATATTTATTGTCAGATATAATATTTTCTTTGAAATTTAAAATTGCGATTTGATGAAATAGCAAACGAGAATAATATCTATTTTATTTTAATTTTAATTTTCATGTTGGGACGACGTTATTACTCATGATGAATACTAAATAGAATTAACATGCTTAAGTAAAATAAAAATGTCAGGTAACTAATTATTTTTCTGCCCCAAACCTATTTGAGTATCAAAACTATTACCCACGAAAAAATAAAAAAAGTGAAACACAATCAATGTCGAATTAAAGAAAAAAGAATCTCGCGCCGTTACGGTACGAGTTAAGCCCTAGTTTCCGTATGAACCAAAGGATGGTGGGAATTTTTCTGCTATACCGACTATAGGTGTAAATTATCCACAAGGCTAGGTGGCAACATCTTAAGCTATGATACACCCAAGAATGAAGAGACGAGAAGCATAGAATCAAGATTGCCAGGCGCGAGATTTAAGAAGCCACGTGGATTGGGCATGATTGCTCTGCGGCTGTCGGACAAGACTCGACTCCAGGCTTCTAACAGAGCTGATAAGACAAGACACGGTGGGTCAAACGAGGAGCGATAGTCCAATGGATAAGAAGATACGTGTCACATCTTGCCATAAGAACACCCGAAGAAATCGACTCGGACGAGAGACGGGCGAAGGAATTAAAATACATCAGCCACATGCACAGAAGAAGGGACGACATAAGCTGGCCCGACCACAGAACTTCAGATTAGATGTAATATGACTAACACCCTAGTATGGTTGTATGTAACCCTTCCTATATATAGAGGAACTTATATCCAAGAGAGGTAGGTTGTAAATTGGGAGAGAGAGACTAGATATCACACCAAGTAAGAAGAAAGTGAGAAGTGAGTTGATCGTGTAAGGGAGTTTGGGTTAAGAGAAACACCTTTGTAACACTTTGAAGTAATAAGATTCACCCTTTCACCCCCGTGGACGTAGGTAACCATACCGAACCACGTATATCTTGTGTCCATTGTTGAGTCTTTACTTTCATTTTGCATGAGTAGAAGGTTTCTATCCTTTGGATGTAGTTTGTAGTAAAATGTATCTACATTCTAGCGCCGACTAAGGGGACTCGACTAATATCTCCGGATACCTTGCCTAAAAGGCCTCCAGAGACGATCGAGAGCTCCTAAATACACGTTAATGTGTTGTAGTTAAAGCTAGGATGAACTCTGTTGGCCGAAATGATTGTTGTTTTGAGTCATTTACTATGCATGTAAAGTTACAGCAGTAGCAGCGTCTCCACTAAGCGTAGCAGAGCTCTCGTTTTTTTTGCCCGCCAACAGTTTGATCAGCAGAGAATCTTCATAAGTTCACCGACGACTAACAGTTCGGGTTAGAAGCTAGGTGGAGAATCTGCTGAAAGGATGACTACTTGTTTCCGTTGGTTGAATGAATTTTAGCGTTAAGTAAGTTGTTGAGTACTCAGGATTACAGAAAGTTTGCGTTTTAGATGTTTCCTCGTGTGATAAGCTGTCAGCCGTATGGGGTTTTGCCCGACGATGTATCATAGGTCATCGGAAAGGTCATAAAGAGAACCCGGGAGGGATGGTCATGATTAGATCTTGAGAAAATGGAGTCTGTACAAACTTGATTCGATCCTTGGGGTTGTGTGTCGTACTTTTTAAGCATAACGTGCATAATTTTAATGATTTGGAGCCTACAGAATAAAGGACAAGCTAACTTAAATGCATAGGTCGGGTACTGAAAGCGACTTCGTACGGAGTAATAGCATAGGGTCAGTCGAACTTTCTCAGCATAGGGTCAAAATAGGGTAGATAGGCGGAACCCACCTGATAGATGGAGTAGTAGTAATTGTGGTGTCAGTCGAGCTTTTTCCTCTTTTGTTTGAACTTTTTGTTTGTAAAAGTAGGTCAAAGTAAGGTGTTCTTGGTATTTGCTGACGTAGGTAGGGACGATACTCGGCTCACCACACGTTGTGCCCGATGTCCAGCACTTCAGGAACGTGAAGGATGTTGAGGAACCGTGCGATAACTATCAGCAGCATGCAAGCAGGGGTAACTGGGCCGAGGCAAGATGACAGTCGACAACCACCGCCCGAGGAATCTCATGCAGCTGCACGAGGCATGCCAAATTTTGATGAGGAAGTGGATCTGGGACGAGATGATAACACCCTACCTTTGGACCAGGTCATCTTGACCTAGAGAAGAGTGGACCAGGTTGACGGACTCACAGCTTCAGATACCGAAGACGATGAGGAAGCGCTTGAAGCACAAGCCCAGCGACAACGCGCAAGGCAACAAGTCGAGTACCAAGAAGCCTTAGGAAGGGAACAAGAAAGTCTCCGGCAGATTCAATTGGGATGAGGAGCAGCTAGCAATGTCGTCCCTGCACTTACCCACGCAACCGGTCATGCAACTGGTCTGATACTACCCCCACCACCAACATCGATACCACTACAGCCTCGGCCACACCACCCTAATGGACACTCTAGCCATGAAAGCACAGACCCGACACTCTTAGCTATTTTAGAAAGTCAAATAAGGCAGGAGGCGGCATTAAGGGAGCTCCAGCAGCGGAATCTAGCCTTGGAATTCAAAAATTATCAGTTGAGGAATCAGCGGACTAGATCAAGAGGTTCGTCAAGCCGAGGAACGTCGAGTCGTCATGACCGATCAGGTCAATCACCACCTATGATGAGTCCAAGCAACCCTAATCAGTCCGGGAGATTAGGTCAACCACCACCACCTGCCGTACCCCCCCCCCCCACCCACACAAAGATATGGGCCACCTGAGGACTCATCCACTGACGAGGAAAGGCGAGGAAGGGACAGACGACAAGATCGAGCAACAAAATCTAAGCTTAAGGAATTGGAGGCAAAAATCAAAGAGCTCTCGGGTGGAAGCGAAGAGAACAAATTGGCAGAGATTATGAGCGAAGCCGAGAAGACGCCCTTTTCTCAAGAATTCGAGCAAATGCCGTTCCCACCAAAGTGTACTTTACCTACATTTCCTTCTAGATTCGACGGAACAAGAGATGCGATCGAGCATCTAAAGATGTACACCATGTCATTGATCCAGTGAAAGAACAACCCGGTAGTCATGTGTAAATTCTTTCTAGCTAGCCTGGAGGGCGAGGCACGAGATTGGTTTTATTCGCTCCAACCTGGGTCGATTAACGGGTATGATATGCTAGTCGAGGCCTTCCTTGAGACCTACATGCACAACAGTCGACCTTGGCCAAGAATGAACAAACTGTTTACCCTCGTCGAAGGTTTAGAGAGCCCTTAAGAACCTACATGCACAACAGTCGACCTTGGCCAAGAATGAACAAATTGTTTACCCTCGCCGAAGGTTCAGAGAGCCCTTAAGAACCTTGACTGATAGATGGAGGAAACTATGTACTGAAATCGGAAAAGTACCGGTGGATCAAGCCATCTTTGGGTTTGAAAACGCATTGGGGAGATCAGACCCCATCTGGATAGCCATGTTCTCCGAAAAACCGAAAACCTTAAAGGAGATGAGAAGAATGCAAGAGCATTACATCACCCTGGAATAAATCCAGGACGAGTCAAGAGATAGAGGGGTACAGGAATCTAGTGTTGAATCTGGTATGGAAGCTAAAACGGTCACATACGATCCTACTAGGCGTCCAGAAAAGAGATCGGATCCTCCCCCGAGAAGCGGTGAGAAGAGAGAATGGATGGCCAAAGGGAAGAAGCCGAGAAAGGAAGCCCGATCATATACCCCCCTGAATGCTTCCTTGGAGGAGGTATTCAATGAAGTCGAGAATATGAACGATATCAACTACCCAGCATCAAGGGAAGTCCAGTTCTAAGAGACCAGGGATCACCCCGAATACTGTCACTACCATCAGTATAGGGGCCATTCCACTAACAACTGCCGAGAAATAAAAGATATTGTACAACATCTCATCCGAGATGGGTATTTTAGGCAGTTCGTCCGACAACCACCTCGGCCGACGGCAACACCCGATGTACCGGTTTATCAAGTTCGTATCGATAGGACGACTCAGTTCGTGAGTACCATTTCACACTCAGTTATTCAAGGCTATGCTCTCGGCCCGGTAATCACCTCTAGGATCCACAAAAGAGACCGCGATGGTAAAGAAATATTTAGCGTAGCCAAGGCATTACCTATGAAACATTGGATGGTGCAACCCGTTTCGTTCTCGGCCAAGGATGTCCTAGTGAATGGACAAGCACACAGTGATCCCTTGGTCATCACCTTATTGATCGAGGATTGGGGAGTAAGGAGGATTCTGGTGGATAGTGGGAGTTCAGTCGAGGTGTTATTTTACGATACGTTCAGAAGAATGAAACTATCAGACGACGTACTCGTCCCTTCAACGTATCGCATATACGGCTTTAATGTCACAGTAACCATCCCTAAGGGCGAAGTAACTTTGAGATTTTCGGATGGTGGTGGCTACCTTGACACACTAACCTCCTTTTTTGTGGTCGACGTCGCCTCACCTTATGAAGCAATTATCGGGCGACCTTGGATCGCTGGGATCAAAGGGGTGGCATCAGCATATCATCAGAGATTAAGGTTCCTGACTTACAAGGGAATAGTTGAAGTTGTGGGCGACACTCAAGCGGCGCGACAATGCATACAGGTTGACACTGAAATCAATGAAAATTGGCGAGCTCAACAAAGACAAAAGAAGAAGGAAGCCAAGGAGGTTAAAGTTGCAGAGGAATTGGAGGAGATTATTTCACAAGTGGTCATGGAATATGAGACCCAAGAGCAAGATCCTTTATAGCAATCAAAGGAAGCGGCTCTATTCCGAGAAGCCAAATCAAATTTCTCAATAGTTGAGCCAACTTGGGAAGTGAACTTGGGGACGGTAGAGGAGCCGAAGGTAGTAAGGATCGGGGAATTTCTATCGGAAGAGCAAGCAAGTCAACTCACAATGGTATTAAGGGAAAATTTATACGCATTTTCTTGGGAAGTACGCGATTTAGAGGGCATTGACCCAAAGGTCTTCTGCCACCACTTAAAGATTGATCCAAATTTCAAACCAGTCTAGCAAAAAATGAGGCGTATCGAGCCAGAATTATAGGCAGCAGTCGAGGCCGAGCTAAAGAAGCTACAAGAGTCCGGAATAATCAGGAAATCCCATTACCCACAGTGGATATCTAACATGGTCGTAGTACCAAAAAATAAAGGAGGAGTCAGAATATGTATTGATTTTAGTGACTTGAACAAAGCCTGCCCGAAGGACAGCTTCCCCCTTCCCAGCATAGATCAACTAGTAGAATCGATAGTCGGATATGAGGAGATGACCCTAATGGATGGATACATGGGTTATAACCAAATACCGTTGGAGTCCGAGGACCAGGAGCATACTTCCTTCTTCATACCAAGGGGACTGTATTGTTACACCAAGATGCCATTTGGACTTAGAAATGATGGAGCGACATATCAGAGATTGGTAGGCGACATATTTGAAGACAAGATCCATAACACCATAGAATTTTACGTAGACGACATGTTTGTCAAGAGTCTCCGAGCTAAGGATCACATCTGAGACCTTCGTGAGATTTTTCATACGATGAGGAAACACAAGATGAAAATTAACCCCTCCAAGTGTGACTTTTGGGTTAATCAGGGAAGTTCCTAGGGTATATCATCACCCCCATAGGAATAGAAGCAGATCCCGAGAACGTGAGGGCCGTCCTAGAAATGCCATCTCCCGCGACAGTAAAAGATGTGCAGAAGCTAAATGGTTGTATAACAGCATTGGGGAGATTTTTATCACGGTCATCAGACAAATGTAAGGCCTTTTATGACATTTTGAAGAAAGGAGAAAAATTTCAATGGACGGATACCAGCGAAGAGGCCTTTCAAAATATCAAGTTACACCTAGCTAGCCTCCCGGTTCTGCAGAGGCCCGAGCCAACAGAAGTTCTTACCCTATACTTAGGGGCGACGCCATATGCCATTAGTGCTGTATTAGTAAGGACGGATGGGAATGTAGAGAAGCCCGTATATTTCACCAGAAAAATACTAAGTTCGGCCGAGAAAAACTATACTAGAATGGATAAGATGGTACTTGCGCTAGCCTTTGCCGCTTTTAAACTCCGAACATATTTTCAATCTCATCGTATACGGGTGCTCACCAAATCGCCTATCCAAAACAGTTTTGGACAGTGCAGGGCGATCAGGAAGAATCTATAAATGGGGATCCTTAATCAAACAGTATGATGTCATGTACGAGACAAGAACGGTGATCAAAGGGCAGGTAGTGGCCGACTTCTTGGCGGATTTCCCTTTTAGTGATGAACACGAGGTGGAAGATATACCGGGGATGATGGAAGAACAAGAAGAACCTGCTGATATGCTAGCCGCTAATAGTCCTACACGGTGGGAGGTTTTCGTCGATGCGGCATCGAACAAGGATGGATCGGGCCTCGGGCTAGTATTCACCACGCCAAAGGGGAGGAAGATGGTACATTCATTCAGACTAGAATTCAAGGCAACAGACAACATCACCGAGTATGAAGCGGTAATCCATGCTATACGAATAATTGTGTAAATGGGGCTGCAAGAGGTCCGCTTGACAAGTGACTCACAATTGGTGATCCGGAAAATTATGGGCCAATATGCTACACACGATCCTGTGCTGCAAAAGTATGGGGAGATCGCCCAATTTTACATCAACCAAATACCGAACATTAAATTTCGCCATATTTGTCGAATAGATAACAGGCATTCGGATGCTCTATCGTACATCGCCTCACAACTAGTAGACCCCGGCATCAAAGGCATTCGTGTTATGAGGATCCTTACCCCTTCTATCCCAGAAACACACGAAGTACGGATCGATGTTGCTATTAACACAGCCGAGCGATACAAAGAAGGCGATTGGAGAAAGCCGATACATCAATACCTGGAGACGGGCGAGATACCTAAGGGTCGTCCCGAGATAAATAAAATCAAAAGTAAATCAGGCGCATACGAGTTAAGGGAAGGGATTTTATATAGGAAATATTACTTAGGACCACTCCTACGATGTTTGAGTAAAGAAGAGGGCCACATAATCCTGCATGAATTACACTATGGAGCCGCCGGAAATCACAGCTCGGGGAGAAGCTTATCGGCCAAGGCAAAGACAATGGGCTACTTTTGGATGTATATGAACGAATATGCAAAGAAAAGGGCGAAAACTTGTGAAGAATGTCAGCGTTTCAGGAAGAAAATCCATGCACTAGGAGTGCCTTGAAACTTAATTATAAGCCCATGGCCCTTTGCTAAGTGGGGAATAGATATTGTCGGACCATTGCATGTAGGAACAAGGCAAAGGAAGTATTTGATCGTGGCCACGGATTACTTCACCAAATGGGTAGAAGCCTCTAAGACACATCCGAGACAAAGATATCTTCAAGTTTATCTGGGAACATATCATTTGCCGCTTTGGGGTCCCCGCAGCTATCGTCTCCGATAATGGAAAACAACTACAAGGCGAGAACATTGATCTTTTGTTCAACACTTACAACATCAGGAAGAGTAAAGCTACCCCAATTTACCCCCAGAGTAATGGGCAAGCCGAGATCACTAACAAAACCATCGCCGATAATATGAAGAAGAAATTGGATGGGGAATACGGTAACTGGTGTGATGAGTTATATAATGTCTTATGGGCGTACAGAACCACATGAAGGGAAGCTACCATATTCTCTCCGTTCATGCTTACTTACGGAACCAAGGTGATCCTACCTACGGAGGGAATGATCCCTACCACAAGGACAGAATCTTGGAGGCGGAACGTCTCGTCCGATCTAATTCTGGCCAAACTCGACGATTTGGAAGAAACAAGAGAGATGGCACTAAAAAAAATGGAGAACTATCAAAGAAGATTACAACGAGAATACAACAAGCACATTCGACCAAGATAATTTCACCCAGGGCAACAAGTGTTGAATTTTTTGGATGAATGGGAGCGAGACAAAAAAGGGCGAAAAACTAGCACCAAAGTGGGGCGGGCCATATATAATTGCGTCTAAGGAAGGCGAGGGATCATATCGGCTATTGCGACTCGACGGAAGGAAATAACTCAAACCATGGAACATCAAGTATTTGAAACTCTACCACCCCTGAAGGGAAATGTGGAGAAAAGGTAAGTATACTTGTCTTCTATCTATTTGAAACCGTGAGGGGTATGAGATAGGGTAGGGGCGACTAATGGTCATTCGTATTCGGGGCAAAGCCAGTGTGGAAGTTCCGAGGTGACTTACACTCGAATGGTCATTCGTACTCGGGGAAAAGCAGTGTGGAAGTGCCGAGGTGACTTACACTCGAATGGGCATTCGTACTCGGGGCAAAGCCAGTGTGGAAGTGCCGAGGTGCCTTACAGTCGCCTGGATATTCGTACTCGGGGAAGTGGAAGTGTGCAAGTTCTGAGGTAGCCTAAGGGTTCTGGTGGTTGGGAACCAGTTCCAAAGGTTGTTAAGACGCAAGGTATTCTTGGCCAGGTGGCCTACTTACATTTGAAAGGCCACCCCCATCGCAGGTGGTTGTGTCCACTTGCCCGAGATTGGTTGGTCGATAACCGCTCGGGGATATCGGGCCTAGAACTAGGTTAACTGGTACCCTTCCACTGAATCCAAGAGATAGTGATGAGATACCCCAATCAGGACATGGCATTGGGCCCGGTGACCCTCCTTGTTGGGTGTGTTCGACAGAAAAGTTTAAAATACTAACGTACACAATTAACAATTGAAGGAACGAT
Organism: Papaver bracteatum; assembly: GCA_023529315.1. Lineage (NCBI taxonomy): Eukaryota > Viridiplantae > Streptophyta > Magnoliopsida > Ranunculales > Papaveraceae > Papaver > Papaver bracteatum. The sequence continues at coordinate 2,203,821 of JAJJWX010003262.1, forward strand.
ATACGAAGAAAAAACTAAATCGATAGCGTCATGCGCCCATTAACAAAGTACAGAGAGTGTCAAGCAACCATGAAAAATGAAAAGTGTAAATGAAACAGAAAGCATCGGTGACGCAACACCCCCATTTAAACAAATAAGCAGTGTTTCAAAGGTAAAAAGGGGAAGAGGTGTTGAAAGCGATTTACAACCCAGAACAAAGGGCGAATTAGTGACGCATCACTACAAAAAGAGATATCAAGCCTTGGGAGGAATCGCGCCAGCCCTCTTCTGCGCGAACTTGCGCCGTTTATTCTCGACCCACTCCTCAATGCCCGTCCGAACCTTCTCGTCCACATCCTCTGCATAAGCGACGCGATCCTCCTCGAGCTGCTGGGTAAGCAGAGAAGTAGTTTCCTCGACATCGGACAGCTTGGAACCCAAATCGGCCTCGACCTTCTTCAATCGTCGGACCTCTAGATCCAGCTCCTAAGAACGTTTTTTCTCGGCTACAAGATCACAAAGACAGAGCATTATTCAGTAAACACGGTTTAGCAACTTTGCAATAATAGGGCGTAACCTAAATCTAAGGAACAGCCTCAACACATCGTCTAAGAGACCTGAAAAGGCTGGTAACACTGACTGAAGCGACTCTACCGACTTGGACAACTCATCCTCGGTCTTCGACAACTTCATGGTTAACTCGTTATAGTGCTACTCGTTGAATTCGTTGCCGGGTAAGTACTTCTTATGTTCACCCCACTCAGCCATTAAGCAGTTGCGCGACACCTGAAACAGTGAAAGTTTCGACCTACTCCATTCAAGTTCTCCCACCACTTTGTCAAATTCACCCACTTTTCCCAACAAATCCCTATTTGCTCGCTCTACTATATCTTTGTCCCTCAAAATTCGTCGTCGATCCTCGTGGAGGTGTCGATTCTGCAACGGTAAAGTGTCTACTCGCTGCTCTAAATTTGTGGCTAGAGCAGCTCACTCAGCATCAAGACGTTGAGAAGAGCCCAAATGAGCCCGCAAATTGTCTATCTTTGCAGGGTCATACTCAAACTGACGATATCGTTCTAGCTCGCCTTAAAGATTTTCGATCTCCTCAGATTGGCGATCTATTTTGTCATCTTTGTTTGCCATTCGCCGACGAAGATTCTCCACTAAATCCTTTTCAATATCCCATTTCCTCTTCATAATCCTAAACTCCGAAGAAGCGTCTAAACCTATACTAGCTACCTCGACTAGAAGATGGATACCCGACTCATGATACTGGCACGATAAACTCAATCAACATAAGTTAAAAGTTAAAGAATTATGACATACCTTGGGCATCAACGAGTTTAATTTCTAGCTCGCGCGCACGACTCCTATCGTTCTGAAATTGAAGTTGGAGAGACTCTAGCAGCAGCCTTTCTCTGCGGCGATTGGCGGCATTCAAGCGTACCCGATTCAGGATCTGACACAGGTAAACACGATTAGGATAAAGGCGACAAAAAGGACGGAAGTAAGAAAAGGGGCATCACCGAGCTAAGACGAGTTACACACCACCGTGTCAAGAGTCTGGGCGATATCGCCATAGTGGGGCACCGCATTAAGCATTTCTTCATCAGTATATTCTCCAAAGTCAGGAAGTAAGCGCTCCCAGAGAGTTCATGATAGGACCCGAGACAGTAAAAGAGGTTTCAACACCAGACGATGACCCACCAATAATCTGGGGCAGACGATGAAGTACTTCCGATTCAGCATTAACGGTATTTCCTAGCTCGGGCGCCCTCAGGGGTTCCTATTTTTCGGCCAATTCAGGATTAACGACCACCTCATGACCAACATTCTTGCCCATTTCCTTCCCCTCACCCTTGTCACCCGAGAGATCATCGCCGAATAGGTCATCTTCATCAGGAATATCATAGATTGGTTTCTGCCTTTGCGGAGGCTTGGAAACCTTCTTGCCCCTAATAGGATTATGCCTAAGGGGTTGAGGATCAATCTCCTCTACATCGGCCTCATCACCATCGCGCCTAGGAGATTTCTGCAAAAGGCCTCTCGTCAGAACATGTGAAGGCAAAAAACAGGGGCAAGTACATGTACTTATAATAAACTCACCATGTTTGTTAACTTCCCCTGGTCTTCCTTAACCCTTGTGCTAGCACCTTTTTTCTTCGACGATCCGGCAGTCTTGGTAGAATCTCCCTGAGGTTTTAATAACAACAAACAACCAATTAGTGTCAAGTCTAACAAGATAGAAATCGAGAAAATAGGAAGGATACACATACCTTATCAGCCTTTTCATCATTAACCACCCAGAAAGGATAGGGCTCGGCGGGAAAAGGAGGCGACGGGAAGCTACCATGTAAAATGGGACCTCGGACAAGAAGTGGAACTCGGGGGTAAATCGGGTCATTGGTATGATGGGGTCGCCTGTTAGAACCTTGGCCGAGGGGATCGGCATCCAACATCATCCTTTCAACATCTTTGGGGATAGTCCTATGAAGATGAGGACTAGCAGCATAACCGGCAAGATCACCCAAGGTTGAAGTACCAGCTCGGTAGTTGGCAAGGAAATTGGCAACGGTATACCCCGGAGCGTCCTCGGGCTTGTAGGCTGACCACTCGGCGGTGGAGTTGTGACCATCCCGGCGAGCTCTCTATTCATCCATAATTCGAAAAGTGTTTCTAGTTTATTGAACAAGGGAGCGATAAGGCTTGAGCTGAGAAAGAACTTCATAGTAGAAAGGGTTATCGGGGTGATACAAAGGAAGATGAAGACCTAGATTTAGTTGGACTTGAGTAATAACCACGTAGTGGACTTGAGTAATAACCACGTAGTTAGCCGACTGTTCGTGCTTCCCCACGTCGGACTTCTTCAAAACGTTGTTTTGGCCCGAGATCAGGGTAACTTCGTAATTCTGAAGATCGTACTTCTATTTCAGCTGCTCAATGAACTCTTTGTCAGAGAGATCTTTCACCCTTTTCTCGGACCTGCACGAAATAGAAGGAGAATCATCAGGAAAGATAGATCTCATGGCGCGATCATCGTACTTAGAGGGACTATCAAACAAAAACAATGAAGCAAGGGAAAAAGCATCAAACTCGGAAAAAACATCGTCGACAGACCTTTTTTCAGTCATGGAGGGAGAAGAAGCCATGGACGCAAACAGTGTAGAACTGAGAAATCGGTGAAGAAGGCTGGGACGACGAGAATGTAACCACATCTACTATGAAAATCGATGAGGAGAATATGAAACAAGAAAATCAAGAAAACGAGGACTTTTAGAAGAAGAAAGTGGCGAAGAAATCTCGAAGAGAAGGTTGCAGCGGCGGGGAACTGGAAAATAAATGGTAAAGAAGAAGAAAGAGAAAAGAAAATGGGCTATTTAAAGTGGAGAAGTTGTTACCGACGCCGACGGTTACATGTAATAAAGTGGAGTTAATGGGGTATTGCGTGACGGAATTTGCGGCATGGACGAGGATGTGGGAAGCTGGGATGACATTCTTCCACTCGTGTCTGCCACACGAGCGAAAAAAGGGGCATAAATATAGGTGTAAATTATCCACAAGGCTAGGTGGCAACATCTTAAGCTATGATACACCCAAGAATGAAGAGACGAGAAGCATAAAATCAAGATTGCCAGGCGCGAGATTTAAGAAGCCACGTGGATCGGGCATGATGGCTCTGCGGGTGTCGGACAAGACTCGACTCCAGGCTTCTAATAGAGCTGATAAGACAAGACACGGTGGGTCAAACGATGAGCGATAGTCCAATAGATAAGAAGATACGTGTCACATCGTGCCATAAGAACACCCGAAGAAATCGGCTCGGACGAGAGACGGGCGAAGGAATCAAAATACATCGGCCACATGCACAGAAGAAGGGACGACATAAGCTGGCCCGACCACAGAACTTCAGATTAGATATAATATGACCAACACCCTAGTATGGTTGTATGTAACCCTTCCTATAAATAGAGTAACTTATATCCAAGAGAGGTAGGTTTTAAATTGGGAGAGAGAGACTAGATATCACACCAAGTAAGAAGAAAGTGAGAAGTGAGTTGATCATGTAAGGGAGTTTGGGTTAAAAGCAACACCTTTGTAACACTTTGAAGTAATAAGATTCACCCTTTCACCCCCGTGGACGTAGGTAACCATACCGAACCACGTATATCTTGTGTCCATTGTTGAGTCTTTACTTTCATTTTACATGAGTAGAAGGTTTTTATCATTTGGATGTAGTTTGTAGTAAAATGCATCTACACCGACTAAATCAGGTTCCATAATCCACCATTTGACCCAAGATATAATCCATTCAGAACTTCCATTTTTGTTTAAATTTCCAAGCGAGAGGCCAAACTAAACTGATTTGGCGAAAGGACACTCTCTAAATATATGATTATCTGTTTCTTGACTATAATTTCTTGCCACGTTCTTTGTTCTTTAATTTTGAAAATTTATTTTTTTAGTAATGATGTTTATTCGGTAGAAATTAGAATGAAACAAAAAGTACAATTTATTTAATGGTACGTCTTTAGATATTTTTTGGGTTTGATAAACATGTCATATAATTGAAGTGAAAATGCGAGATGGAGTTTTTGATTGGATACTCGTAAGAATCCAATTTTATTTGCAAGTTTTGATTTCATATTATGAACTAAAATACCGAAAGATCCGAAACACACCTAAAAAATCTTAGACTGTAGAGCAAGGTTTTTGCTCATGCAATTTCTGCAGCGATTTTTTTTTAAGCATGTATATATTAAACAAAAAACCAAATAAATTGTTATTACACATGGGTAATAATAAAATTCGGGTTCTCCCGGTCTCATATTGTTGTCGATTATTTTCCGGATTGGTTACCATCTGCCGCATAGTTTGCTAAACCGTCTGCTGCTTGATTTCCTTCCCTATAATTGTGCTAAATAGCACAAAAAGGAATTTGACTCATTCGGTGTTTAATTTATGGGATCATTTCTGAAATATATCAAGGGGTTTTCCTTGAAGTTTTAATGAAGTGCATAAGATTCTCTGAGTCCATCTCAAATGAAACTTTAGTATATCTTCTTTCAGTCGCGGTCCTCGTTGCTAGCACTATTGCCCAAGTATCTATTGTGAGCATCGTGGTTACTCCGAGAGGTTATGCAAGAGCCATTATCGTTTGTGCGTTCGAATATATGTAAATGAATCATGCTCCCGCCATACCCAGATGATCTCTAGCTTCCCCATCTGTGTTCAATTTAATCAAGTCTATTGTTGGATGGCACCAACCTACCTGAATGTTTGTAGCCATCCTGGTTATATTTGTTGTAATTCTGGGAGGTGGTTCCCACAGGAGAACTGGTGGGGAAATCTTTTTTTCCATCCAAATTCTTGTTGTTGTGCTAATGATCTCGCCGGGATGTCTGTGTGAGTGGATAACTCTTGATTGAACACGAGATCATTTCTTGACGTCCTTAGTGACTATAATAGAAAATAACATGATGTGATAAAAGAGGTATGCCCTGTGTTTGTAGTATTTGTGAATTTTTTTGTTTGGGGGTTTAAGGATATTGGTTGGTTTTGGGATCGGTTTGTTGATATGCGGTTATAAAGGCATGTCCAAGTAGAACACAGCCACATGCGATGAATAAACATGTGTTGAACTGTTTCCGTCTCTGAGTTGTATCGGGGACAAATGTTGGAAGTGGATAGGTTGATGTGATGTAGCATATATATAGACAAGGTTGGTAAACCTTCATTTATAACTTTCCACAATAAGAACTAAATTTTGGGAGGACATGGTAATGTCCATAAAAATTTGGTTGTTGGGGGGGGGGGGGGGGGGATTTGGGTGTGTGAGGTTATCTTGCTGTGTTAAACAACAATATTCAGATGCGATTGTGTATTTTCCTAATTTGGAGTGAGGCCATATTATATGGAATATCGTGAGGAGGAAGGTGTATATTTATAATATGTTGGATGAAATTAGGTGGGAGGTTGTTTACCTGATCATGTTTCCAGTTATGATAAGAAAAGGGTCAATTAAATCATCTACATATTGTATAGGCTAGCATTGGGTAGGATCAAGGTTTCGAAAGTAGGTTATCCAATTAGCTTGGATAGGTGTATCAGAACCATTTCCTATTTGATGAAATAAATGTTGTTTAATTGAAGGTTGTTTATGGGTAAAAACTACTTCTGCTGGTTTTGGTAATTTGGGGTGTGTGGATGAGAAATGAGTTTAAACCTTAAACAAATGCATTGCACTGGAGTGCTTTTCATTCGAGAGATCAATCTATACAATTCTGTCCTAAACCAAGAAATGGCCGTTCCAGACTTGTTTCGGTCACAAAGTGAAGGAGATGGGGTTGATCTTAGGGAGGGAAGCGAAGAAGGTGTTGGGATTGTGAAAGTGTAGGCTTGTTTATGACTTGTAACATAAGGGTGAGCAAGCATACGATTAATGGAAGCAGGCTCTGGGTGTTTGAATACGTTTCGTATTAACACTTGGTTTCTGTGTTGTGTTCTTGTCTTGGAAATAGGGAGGAGAACCTATTTATACAAGTCATTTGAGCCTCATTCACGTCTCTCGTAGGAAGTTAAGTAGTGGAGTTGTGTGTTAGTGTCACACGATTAGTCTTTCCCACTTCTCCCATCATCACTAACCGTCCATGTATTCCTGACACGTTCTTGTGATGGCGCGTTGCACCCTGCATGCTATAAACCGCCAGACCAATACCCCAGTATGTATCCCCCAGTTTGTGACATGATTGATGTCTCGAGTGTGTGGATCGTGGGACCTACATAAAGTAGCATGTAATGCTTGGTTAAATAACTAAGTTATTTAGGAAGTCGATACTTGTAAAGTATCATGTGTATTCTATGCAGGTAATGCATCGAATATATTCAGCATGTATGAAGCATCGTTGTTGAGCATCATGCCCTGCGTACTTCGAGTGACCGTTTGGAGGCTGCATGGGTGAGCCATGCTTTAACCAATCACTTGGTGTGGTATAGTGGCAGATGGTAATCATCATGAAGCCTTATTGACCAATTAACTCCTGACTAGGGTTGCATAACCAAGCAGGTGAAGTTGAACGGACGAGATGATCTTTGAGATGATCATCTGCGACCGTTAGTGAAATTAGGGTTTATAAAGAGGTGTTCAAGCATCACTCTTCAGCTTGGTCGAATCCAATCTTGGGATACGATTTTGGCCAGGCCGGTCGTGCATGCGTGTAGACGGCATGACAGTGTAGGCGCTCATACCTCATTGTCTCGTGAAAGTGTGATCTGGGCCACTCAACTCGTCCGACGAAGTTGAGTGGTCGAGATCGATTTGCGATAGAAATCCAATGCCGCAAAGGAATTGGAAACCGCGCGACATGCCTACTTTAGGCGCGCATTTCAAGGCATTCGGCCATGGTTGGCCTTGGTCGATCAGTCATGCGTGTAGATGGGCCCATGGTGATCATGTTGAAATGCTCGGGACCTTTTATGTCTATATCTACACCCTCCATCTAAGCTTGCGAAGATGGACGTTCGTGATCGATTTTCGGCACATGTAACATGTCGCAAAAACCCTAATTAGGGTTTCGTATAGTTCACGCCTATGCAACTTCACCTGATCGGTTTTGCATGTTATGCTTCTCTCTTGGGGAGGCCAATCATGTAGGGCACACATTGAGCAAGTGGTGAACATGTTGGTACCGGTTCCATGGCCATAGGTTTGATCTAAGCCATCCAAACATGTCGGTGAAGTTGGATGGTTGTGATCAAACTGCGACACATAACCCTTTAAAGCATCACGCCATCCTTGTTCTGAGTAAACGTTTATTTATCTAAGGCTTTGCTCATGAGAAGGTCTTTCAGGTAAGTATGAAGGGGCCCCGCCGGTATGCAGGACAAGCTTTTCCGACCGGCCATAGGATGATCCATGTCGTCCGATCGCGCCATCGAAGTTGGACGGTCGTGGCTGATTTTAAGACCGCTGCTAGCAGTCTTTTCTCGTTCACGTTTCCTTCAAGCTGCTTCACGACCATCCTTCTTTAGGCTGGAGTTTGGTGGCTTTTGGGAGATGTGATATATGTTTGACCGACCAGGGCATAAATGGGCCCGCTGGTGGTCATTGTGGTGATAACCTGCTCCTGCTAGGGTTCGTCTAGGATGGTTAAATCACGCGGCCAACTTGCGTGGTCATGATTGTTTCTGAGACTGCTATGGACAGTCTGGATGCTCAATCGGGCTAGTATAGCACACCGAGAGATATATGCTCAATCGGGCTAGTATAACACACCGAGAGTTGCAGCCTGTACGGGAATTTCGTGCATGCCTCACTGTTTGTACTTGGATATTCATGCTACTCTGCTGCGAGTAACAATCATTCATCATGCCGCACCAACAATGAGAGTTCTGCTAAGAACAGCACAGGAAATACAAGGTGTTTCATGCATTAATAAATAATGCTAAAATTCACATAATACTTGGGGATTGTTGCTACATGCTCCATTCTAGGTGAATTAATAAAGCGGATAAGTATTCATCGCTTATCAAATGGCCTTATCCTCTGCAGGATGGCTCCACAAAATATTGGTTTTACGGTTTTAGCCCTGAACTAAAATCCACCATCAACATTAAGTCCCCTACCTAGCGCATAATGGTTACACTATTGTGGGGTAGGAATGAGATGGTGACATATATAACATAAGAAGACAAGATGATGGAAGTCTACCTAGAGGGACTCTGACCAATCGTGGGCAATCCTCCATACATGCGTGACCACAGACCTTGGTGGGACCGGCTTCCTCCCTTAGGCGTCTGAGCCAGGAATATAATTATTCTTCTACTGGGATTTCCTGGCGTGGGTGTTTACACACTGCTCTGACCAAATCGTTCACCTCTAGTTGCCCTCTCAATTTTTGATTAAGGTTTGAAAGAAAGTATGATTTGGTCGGTGTTGAATCCTCATATATTGGTTACGCTTCGCCGCAGCTGCTTTATTCTTCCTTTAGGGTTTCCTCGGCATATATGCGCGCGTGGAGATTTTGAACCACTTTTTACTATTTTACGTTAGGGTTCTCTGGCAGAAACTCCGCTTCATCATGTCTAGCAACAGTGGATCATCCCCTTCATACCACCCAGGATCTTATGTTAAGCGTGAATGATCTGCGTCTGGGCCTCATAATGAATCCCCTGCTCGTGTCCTTCGAGTCAAGAAGGTTATACTGGTTCGTCTCTCTTTTCTTTTTTCTTCTCCGCACAATTGCTTTTTATTCATGATGATTGAATGATCCTTTATTTTTGCAGAGATACCCCACCGGAACATGTGTAACGGTTATCGATGATGATGACTTAACCAGTCCTCTTCCTTCAAACTCAAACACGCCTACTGCTGTAGACCTTGAAGATGCTGATCTGGGTATCTCATCTTATGAATACCCTAATGCGGGTCTTTCATTCGACATACACATGAAATGCCTGTCTTCCAGCTATCGAGATGTCAGTGGATTCTTAGTGCGGAAGAAGTTTGTGCCTCTGTACACAAAAGTGTGGAAAAAGTATGGCCACATCGCAACCAGGAATGTAGTTCGGCACTGCTCATATGCTCTGGTTACTACGGTAAACTGCCTTCTTCCCATGATTGCTGAGATGGAGAATATTTCTATTCGCAACGTCGTTGTATCAAACCTCGAAAAGTGGGAGAACATGGTATCTACCTGCGAATCTATGGAGTTCAATGTGGGATGGCTGCGGCAGCGTCTTGACATCATCAAGGTTGATCAAGCTGGCATCCTCGTGAATGTTGTTCCTGCTACGAAGGCCATATTGGAGGAGGAGAAGTCTCTGGCTGCGGATTCAAAGAAGGTGGATCAGGCGGTTCAAAACTTCAAGGATAGGGCAGAGAGGTATCACGCTAGGTTGAAGATGATGTTTTCAAGGAACTATAATCTGCTGGACGGCCTCTTCTAGGCTATGCTCCCTTATTGTCAATTTTCCTTTTGAACATTCTTGATTTCATTGGCAGATGGATGAAGTTTTTTTTTTTGACATTTTTTTCTTCGAATAAATTGACAATTCAAATGTGTAATGAAAATGCCTGCATTGTCATGTCGTGGGACAATTGCGGGACAATGATCAGGCATGGTATGCCTTGAGCCATTTTCCATTAATGGTCGTTTCTAGCTTGCCTCCATCCACCTTAATGATCTTGTAGTAGCCGGTGTTGTAAGCCTTAGTAATCACATAGGGACCTTCCCACTTCGGAGAGAACTTTGGTGCAGACATGTCTTGCTGAATGTGCTTGGCTGTCTTCAAGACCAAGTCTCCTATTTCGAAAACACGTGACTTTACAGTCTTGTCATACGCCCTGGAGATCTTGTTTCTGTATACCTGAGCGCGCTCCTCTGCCTTGCTTTTTATGGAATCTAGAGTGTCTAACTCAGCAATTATCGAGTCAGATACTTCAGCCTCGTTCCAGTGGACCCCACTCACTGCTGAAATCCTAGCTAACGGAATCCTGATTTTTGCTGGGAGAACTGCATCTGCACCGTAAACTAGTGAATATGGAGAAACCCCAATAAAACTCCTAGGTACTGTCCGATACGTCCATATTGCCATAGGCAACTATTCTTGCCAGTCCCTGGGGTTGTCATGCACTGTTCGACTGAGAATCCAGATCAGTGTCTTGTTGTTTCTCTCAGCTTGCCCGTTTCCTTGAGGATAGTATATGGTGGAAAAGACCTATTTAATTCCATATTCTTCAAGCAGCTCCTGTACATGTTTGTTCGCAAAGGGAGTGCCATTGTCGGTGATGATGTGCTTGGGTACACCAAACCGACAAATGATGTATTCTTTGATGAAGGCGGAAATAGTTGCTCTTGTAGTTCCCCGTAGAGGGATGGCTTCAACCCACTTGGTAAAATATTCCGTTGCAGTTATGATATACTCGTGCTGCTTCGACGATGACGGATTAATCCTCCCAATAATGTCAAGTCCCCATCTATAAAAGAGCCACTGATTTCTTATCGAGTGCAAAGGAGTGGAAGGTGCGTGAACGAGGTTCCCGTGAACTTGACACTCATGACAGTGTTGAACGAACGAAGCTGCATCATCCTCCATGGTCGGCCAATAGTATTTCTCATGTATTTGGAGAAATAGTTTCCTTTTCCCTTGATGTTCCCCTTCGTGCATCTCTTTCAAAATAGTCGAAATCTCTTCCTTAGCCAGACACAGTAATAGATCGCCTCCAAAGCTTTTACGATATAGGATCCCCTCATTAAATACGAATTGTTTCGCCTTTTGTTTCATCTTGACATCATCCCTTTGATTGGCAGGAGTTACTCCTTCGCGGAGATAACTAATGTACGGTTCTCTCCAATCCCAGCATGGCTTACGTTGAGAACCTCCAATTGATGTGGCGGTACTTGGCAATTGGCGCAATACTTCTGAAGTAAGCGAGATTGAGCTTCCATTTCTGGCCAATAATAGCCCAAGAGTTGAAGACGACGGTAGAGCATTACCACCAACGTTTGTCCACATGTTTCAGTATGAACGTGGTTAAGTTGTGACTGCGCCTCTTCATCTCCGAGACATCTCGATAGGGAACCATCCGGGTTTCGATGATATAACATACCATGAAGCATGAAATAGCTCTGCAGAGTTTTGAGACTGACCTTTCCTTGAGAAAACGAGCTGCCGAGTTCTTGAATGATAGGAGTTCGCCAATCACAAGTCCTAATATCTTCACGTTGTGAGAGCTATGTTGATTCCATCGTCCTCCTTCTTACCGTCAGAGTTTCTTCCGAACCTTCAAACTGTAATTTAGACGCCAGTGTGGCTAAACAACCGGCATGTATGTTGTTACTGCGACCAATATGGGTTATGGTTGCATCTGCAAAGTAGGTCATGTCATAAAACTTCCATTTCTGTTTATGTTTTGGGCACCCCTTGTGTGTTAAGGGCACCCCAATAGTTCTGTTAGATAGGTTAACGGTGTTAGATAACCGTTAGTCGAAGTGTGTCAACCACACATGCGTCTGTGCACGTTTTTCCTGTGAGGGAGTGGTTATAGTCTGTACTCGTCTCTGTGTGAGATATGAAGAATTTGATAAACTAAAATTGTTTTTCTCTCCCAATTTTCTTCCCTACCAAGTCTAATCTTTATCCTTAGAGATTCCGAGTTGTTTCTGTACTAATTTGTAGTGTAGATCACTACAATTGGTATCATAGCACTCGATTCTGAGTGACCTGACTATCATGGTGACCAAAAAACTCGAGTTGGAGGATTTGGATAAGCAATTAGTTGTTGTTCTTCAGGCTCAAGAAGTAGTAGCAAAGTCTTTGAAGAATAACCCATCTCCTGTGATTTTATCCAAATGCAAGGAAATTTTAGCAGCAGAGATTAAAAACCTGCTATTATTGGAGTATCGGATGTATGTGGGTGAATCTGTTGATGAGGAATGGAAATCTAATTCAGCTGAAAATTTTGAATTAATTGGGTCTGTGTTGAAGGAAGTGATGCTTTTAGAGAAAGAACTCGATCAAAAGCTGGAAAAAATTTCTATTGATTCAATTTCGGGAAAAGAATTCATTCACAATTCTCCAACTCCTACAACAACAGAAGAAGGTAATTGTCGATCTACACACAAAATTGATTTTACTGATATTGATGGAGTTGGCTCTTCCTATTCAGTTAAGGAATATAAGGTGAGATCGAAATTTCTAGATTACCAAGAAGGTAAACCTTTCACTTCTGGACATAAAATTGTTTTAGACTCTCAAATTAAAGGGGTTGCAAACAATGAGGTTATAGACTTCAATATACTAAATTGGAATTTTGATGATGAGTCTCGACAGTTTGAAGGTCGAAGGTGTATTACAGATAATTACCTAAACCAAATTTCGTCTATCTTCATCAATTTTATCAGGTTGTACTCCCTCGCTCACTTATCTCAGAATACTTCTATTGGTAATGTTTCAACTTGTGATAATTATACTCGACTGATATTTGACTGAGGAAGAGAGTTTGATGAGTCTGTTTTAACGGATCAATACAATGAAGTATGCAAATTTCTCAAGATTTGTTTCATCATACAGATTATTCGAATTACTGCTATAATAAGTGTTGTTTTACCTAGTTTTAACCGTACCATAATGATTTTTGATCGTGGTAAAAAGATTGAGGTGATTAGAAGGAAGTCATGTTATGTTGAGTGTAGTTCAAAATTCTTCTGGGATACTCTTGCTTCTTGTGTGATTGATAATAAGCGGCAAATTTTGATGGATGAATCCTGTGAAAATTCTATTTATGAGCTGATCCTTGAACTTGGCTATGGTTTCGAATTGTTGTTTGCGCATCCGAATGTGTTTGTGTTTGTTAAAAATGGTGACAGTCATGATGCTCGCAAGTTATCTGGTAAAATGTTGTCGCAAGTTATTTTTCCATGGACTGATGGGGTACTTCTATTGACAAGGGAAAACAAGCCTGAGAATACTCATGAACTATTTGAGCAATTTTTGGTTAGAATGGTCAGTTTTCCGACTCATATGGAAGAGGTTCAGAAAGATTTGATTGCAGCAATTTAGAATTCAATTCAACATTTACTGAATTGCGTAGGCATGAATGTATATGAGTTATTTCATATGGTTGTATGTAGTGAATCAGAAAGCGCAGCTGGAGTGTTGGAGAGAGCGCATGAACCAATCGATCAAATGTATCATTGCAGAATATGTTGTTTCAGTGATCATAGAGGTTCTCTACACTTACAGCTATGGTGTGAGCTACTTAGTCGTTTGAAAACTCTGTATGAGGAATCCTTGGTGAGCTATGTTGAAGCCAATAAACAAAATGATCAATCACATATCCTTTCGAAGAGAGTTATAGTTATTTTCTTGGTCCCTAAATTCATTTATCAGTCAAACTACTTTCATGGAAAGGGTGTACCTCTATTTTTGGATTTTCAAGGTCTGAATTATTGTTTTAGGGTGTTTGACCCTGGAAAGGAGTTCCAGCTTATGGGAAGATATACTTTCCTTGTTAGGGTAATTCCTTATCAAGATATTAGGGGTTGTGTGTTTACTGAAGAAAGTATAATAAGTGATTCTAGCAAGTTGTATGAATTCTTTAAGCAAGGTGATATTCCCTGGGCTATTTTGATACTGCAGCAAGTCTATAATCTAACTGGTATATGGTCTTCACGATTGATTACACTGTTCAAACTACAAGACGGAATTCAGGGGCTCCAAGTTTGTTCCCATATGGTAATTCTTCTAGTCGTTGAAAGTGATGGTAAACTCCTGAGAAAATCTATGCAAGCAATTATGGGTCCTGGATTGTTGTTCTTAAAGACCCTTAAGGTTGCAGGGATATTTGTTTGTCTCAAGAGGGGTTATAGAGGAGTCGGATGCTATGAAAGAATATTGGAGACCAAAGAAATGCTCAACCAGGCTAGTGCTAGATAAATCAGTAGACTTGAAGGGTTGGAAGAAAAGCTTAAAAAAGTTATGCTTGGTATTTTTATTGAGGCAGAAGATACAGCTCAGTTGTTTCCCTTCATAGTTACTCAAACAAGCATTCTTATAAAAGCTATAAGAACTATCCGTGAAGAAGATTTTATAATAGGGTTGCAGCTTAAAGATTGGCCAGCTAATAGTGGAGGAGCTCTCTTTGCTGAATCAACTCAAATTAAGAAACAAGAAACTGTAGCAATTCTGAACTACTTTGTGCGTGGAATTCTAGCCTTGACTGTTGTTCGACAGTACTTCACTTGTCACACTCGAGTATTAGGTCTGCTATTTCCAAACAACAGATATTATAGAGGAGTGGAGTTCTGCAAACGAGGTATGGGAATCAAAATAATAACTAACGGTGGTGATAGCATAACAAAACAACTGTTGGAAGTAGTTAGTGAAGAAGCTGTTGGTGTTTGTACGCGGCTAAAAGATGCAGTTCTGAAGTGTACCTTCACGGTTATTCAAGTAAATGAGAAGATGACCAAGACAGTTCTCAGCTATACTTTGTTTGGTATTCACACCTCGGGTATTACTCTATATCACCTTTCTTATCACAGTCGAGGGTTTTGGTTGTTATTTTGTGACAAGAGCCATTGTAGAAGAATGCAACTTCAGGAAAGGAGAGTGGAAATCAAGAGAGGGCTTAGAAAAGTCAAAGTGTATAAGATGCTTAGTCAAATGCATACAGAAATGGTAGGTGTTGAGAGCTGTGATACTGTTGGGGGATATCATATTGCAAGTATCCAGCGTTTCCCTTTCTTAT
The DNA here is from genome assembly GCA_023529315.1 of Papaver bracteatum. Classification (NCBI taxonomy): domain Eukaryota; kingdom Viridiplantae; phylum Streptophyta; class Magnoliopsida; order Ranunculales; family Papaveraceae; genus Papaver; species Papaver bracteatum. The sequence continues at coordinate 2,219,050 of JAJJWX010003262.1, forward strand.
TATTCAGTCACCCAGCTTCAGCTTACACAGTTGATAGTAGAATTGCCATTTATCACAAGAATGTTACATTAGTTTCTATCACTGCCATTCTGCAAATCGGTTTAGCTAGAGTTAACATCATATATGACTCAAAACTGATGAGGGGTTACAGCCAGGTGATAGCTAAGGAACACAGGGAGCAGTACGAAGGGAGTAGATATTTTCAAATCAAGCTTAGCTCTGTAGAAGTGACACTTGCATTCCCCTACTGGTTGGCTACACAATCCTGGCCGTATGATATGGTTTTATTCATGGTGATGGGATTAGCCTTGTTCCTCCTGGCTGTGTGGAGTACCAGAAACACGCATTGGGTCACACTGGTTCCAACAACTCTCATTGCATCAATCCACCTTATTACTGGTATGCTAACTGTCTAGATAAAAACAGAGACACCATATGGTCTTTATACCAGTTATGCTCATGTGCTTATGGAGTCCTTATACGAGAAGGAAACATGGAGATTTACCTTCATGCCTCAATTGGTAATGGAGACCTGTTCTTTATATTGGAATGTGCTTATAAAGTCAGTAGCATTACTACTAAGACCTACCAGACAGTGAAGATGAAGAGAGTGGGCTTGCTTACTGAAATTTTAAGATTGAGGTTTGAGCCCAGTCTCTTGTGGGCCTTGATGCTGAAATTTTTAAAGGACTCAACTCTTATGTTGATGATAAGAAGCTGCTACAGCTATGAATTCCATCAAGATCTCAACTTATTTTCCATTTCATCCATCCTTGAGGACAAGGATGATTTGAAGGAGTGGGATTTGTCATAAACCTTCCATTTCTGTTTATGTTTTGGGCACCCCTTGTGTGTTAAGGGCACCCCAATAGTTCTGTTAGATAGGTTAACGGTGTTAGATAACCGTTAGTCGAAGTGTGTCAACCACACGTGCGCATGTGCACGTTTTTCCTATGAGGGAGTGGTTATAGTCTGTACTCGTCTCTGTGTGAGATATGAAGAATTTGATAAACTAAAATTGCTTTTCTCTCCCAATTTTCTTCCCTACCAAGCCTAATCTCTATCCTTAGAGATTCTGAGTTGTTTATGTACTAATTTATAGTGTAGATCACTACAGTTCAACATCCTTTGGGCTTCTGATCGGTACGTGGCCAGTGTTGATTCTTTCAATGCATATACTCCGTTCATCTGATTAACCAGTAATTTAGAGTCACCTCTTATCTCTAGGCGAGTGGCCCCTGATTGCTTGGATATTGATAGTCCTATGAGAAAGGCTTCATACTCCGCTGAGTTGTTGGTGCACTGAAAGTCCAACTTGAAAGAATGTGAAAAGACTTCGCCAGTTGGAGATACTAGGACCACGCCCGCTCCTCCAGTGTTATTGCTAGGAGTGGAAGATCCATCGAAGTACAGTATCCATGCCTCTCTTTCGACAACAAAGATCTCTGAAAATTCTCCGGGAAGATCTTCGTGTAATGCAGTACTGCCTTCTCCAAGGAATGCTGCCAGTAAACCAGCAATGGCTTGTCCTTTGATAGATCTCGGTGACGTGCACGTTATGTCTAGCTCCGACATTTGGAGAAGCCACTTGGCCGTCCTTCCTATCAAGACCGGCTTTGAAAGTAAAAATTTCGCAGGGTCGGATTTAGATATGAGTACTACCTTGTTGGACATCAGGTAATGTCTGCACTTCTGAATGGAATGAATTAGGGCTAGGCATGCCTTCTCTGGTTTGGGATATATGAGCTCAACATCTCTTAGTACTCGACTGAAATAGTATATGGGACGTTCGACTCCTTCATCATCCTCCTGTGCGAGCAAAGCCCCTACGGAAGTATCGATGAAAGCTGTGTAGAGATACAGTGGCCTCCCTTGGATAGGTGACTTCATGACCGCTGGAGACGACAACATCCGTTGAATTTTCTGAAATGCTTCCTGTTGTAGTGCGGTCCAGATAAAGCTTGCTCCCTTTTTTAGCAAGGGAGTAAATGAAGCAATGAGTTGGGACAAGCCGGGTATGAAACGCCTAATGTAGTTTACCTTGACCATGAAGCTTTGGAGTTCCTTCACAGTTCGTGGCGGCGGAATCATAAGGATGGCTTGAGTGTTGGATGGGTCTACCTCGATTCCCTTAGCTGTTACCCGGAATCCCAGAAATTTGCCTGAAGAAACACCGAAGGCGCATTTCAGTGGATTAATATTCCATTTGTACTCACGGCACCTTTCGAACACTTGCCGTAGGACTCCTGTGTGATCCGACCGATCCCTCGATTTGACTACTATATCATCCACATAGTCTTGAACTTGCTTGTGCATCATGTCGTGGAAGATTGCTGTCATAGAGCGTTGATAGGTCGCACCTGCATTCTTCAAACCAAATAGCATTATTGTATAATAAAAATTTCCGAGAGGAGTTCGAAAAGCTGTCTTACTTGCGTCATTCTCGTACATTCTTATTTGATTGTACCCGCTGTATCCGTCCATAAAGGAGAACATGACGTGCCCACTAGTTGCATCTACTAACATGTCGATGTTAGGTAGAGGAAAATCGTCTTTGGGGCAGCATCTGTTCAAGTCTCTGAAATCCACACAGCACCTGATCTGCCAATTTTTCTTTTTTACTGGAACCACATTAGCCAACCAGGTTGGGTGATGAATGGGTTTAATGAAGCCAACATCTAGCAGCTTCTGTATCTCAGTCTTGATGTGTTCTTCCACTTCGTGTCTGAATTGCCTCAGAGACTGTTTGATCCGCTTGGATCCAGTTGTGACATGCAGGTGATGGGTGACCAACTTTTCATCCAAACCGGGCATTTCTTTATACGTCCAAGCGAATATATCTTGGTATTCCTTGAGAAGTTGCACAAGCTTTGTGTGTTCGTCTGTGGACATGGTTGAGATGATGGAGATAGGCCTGGGGAATTCTTCACTCCCGATATTAACAATTTCGAGCTCGTCGGTCGTGGAGTTGGTGTCATCATGCAGCTTTCGTGGATCATCCAATACCTCTTCATGTGGCTCTTCGTTGTTGCAGCATTCCATTGGGAGGAGAGGCTGGGTAGTAGCCTCCCCTGCTAATTGCTAACAGCGGCGTCAGTATACTGTCTTTCCCTTCTGATCACGGCTTGCCACAAAAGTCCGCACTCTTTTAGTGTGAACATGGGTTGTAGCTTCACCATACGAAGAAGGATGTTCTGACATATCATGGGGATTAGCCTTCAATGATGCAAGTCTGTCTTCATCCTGGATTGATGCACACATGGGGAGTGGGATGCAATGAACTATCCCTGATCCTTGTCGTGGATTTTCCTTCGGCTCAAACAATTATACACCACAGATTGGCGCATAAGGAGAGAACGATGCAGGAATACGAACGACTTCCTCATTCAGCATAGTCTTTAAGCACTGGTGATATGTTGAAGGAACAATTCTATTGTCATGAAGCCATGGTCTCCCCAATATCATGTGGTAGTCTGGCTCCTTTTCTATGACTTCGAATTTCACTTTAGACTGGACGGGTCCTACAGACAAATTCAGATTGACATACCCGTATGTGTTGGTTTGGTTTCCCTCAAATTCTGTCATCGTGGTAGGCTGTCGTACGATCTTGCTTGGGCGAACCTTGGTCGTCCTGAGTATCTTGAGGGTAATCACATTCGAAGACGCTCCTGTGTCGATGAGGGCTCTCTTGAATTCTGAATCCTTGATGCGTGCAGTAACGTGCAGGGCCCGGTTGTGACCTTCTTCCGCCATCATGTCTTCTTCTGTAAATGTAACATTATTCACAGACATATCCGGCGTTTTGGAGGCTTATGGGCATAAAGGAGTTAATTGTACGTCCAAGGCTATCTGATTGATTGCAGCAAACGTCTCCGCCTGCTGGTTCTTCGAGAGGTGTAAAAGTTCGCACAAACTTTCCAATAGAGAAACGACTTCTTGGTCCACCGACCTCTGGTTCATGGTGAAAATGTTGATTTGAGGAGGATCGTTGCAAGGATCAGTCCCCAGTGTAGAAATCTCCGTGACACGAGAACCGCTCATATCTGATGTCATCTTGATGAGGAGAACGAGTATACCGTTTATTGTCTCCTTGATCAGGTCCAGGTTCCTTTTGTGAATATCTTGTACTCATTCCAACTCGATCAATGTTGAGATCCTTCTAGCCACGCCGTCAGACATATCGTTGGAAGGAGGAGCATCTTCGTTAGAAGAACTTCGACCGGAATTCAAAATTGTTTGTTTAGTCCTAAGACCAACCATTTTGAAATCAACCAATGGGATTGGGTATTGAAGAAACACTACACCAAATTCCTATATTAGTAACATACCTGAGCCGTTACTAAAACGGCTTGTAACGGCTCATGGATGTTACAAAATGGGGCGTTACATTTTTTTTTTGTAACGGCAATATAACAGTTACGAATTTGGTTGTAACGGCCGTTAGTAACAGGTAAGGGCCGTTACGAACCCGCCACGTGGTAACAACTCAGGGCCGTTACTAATTTTTTCGTAACAAGAACGTCGTAACATCTTCCAGCTGTAGTTGCAGGAAATCCTACACTACACCCTTGATAGGATCTTACAGTGATTAACACATATTTGGATGATTAAAACGACACTTTATTATTTGATTCTCAGAAATGTTTACAAGTAATGGAAGAAGATTAAAAATATAACCGCTCTTTTGTTTCTCTCTCCTCAAGAATTTCTCAATACTCAAAAATACATCATCATCTCTCTGGACATACTAGGTCTCCTTATATAGGGTAGTTACATAATGGATGACAGCTAAGCTATCCTTTAATTTCGGATTTGACTTGCGATGTTCTCGTGGTAGTTATAATGTAAATTCTCGCAAGCGTTCTAATCATCGCAGAACGATCATGCTCTTCTCGTGTTTCTTCAATCATCAGCTATTGCGTCATTTTTTGGATCACTATTTAAGTTATTTTTATGACGCTCGCAAAGTGTTGTTGAAGAACTCGCGGAGACGCCTGCAGAAGTGTTGTTAATCTCGCAAAAATAATGCCATGGCGATATTCTGGTCCTACATCTTGCCTTTTCTCATGTCTTCTTCGCGAAGTGGAGGAGATATGAGAATCTCCAACTCTTCATAATGCTCGTAGCCTCCTATCTTTCCATATTTTCTTCTTGACAAAACTCCGTGAATTTAGCTTAACCGGCTATACGTGTTGTAGATTCCTCTTTTTACCGACACGTCACTCCTCAACAGGTCATCTCCTTTTGCTTATAAAAGTTAGAATTTGGTAACATAACTAATTTTGTTCTTTTACTCTTCTATCTTCTTCGTTTCTTCATCCTATGCAAATTTTTCCGATCTACAATTTTTCTTCTTCATCATATCTACCTGATATTGCTCTAATGGAATCTTCAAGGTATGTGTTTTACTGATGTCACTAAATTCCATTTTGCTTACTTGAATCATGTTTACTCTTTTTTTTTTATTAATCTTTTCTATTTGATTCTTCATAATTCCCATACTATATCTTCTTTTCAGCGGAACTACCCCTAAAACCCAGTCTGCACCCCAAAACCCTAATCTTCTCAAAAAATTAGCTCACAAGAGAAGGAATCCTGCGAGTCATAAGGTAGTAAGAAACATTTACTTCTTCTTAATAACAATATTGTTTCCTCTGTTTCTTATCTATATAAGTTATTATTCGCAGGATGACGAAAATATTGCTAGTCCTCGCAAAAGATCTCGCCAAGTTAAAGCTCTTGAGGCTAACATTACTATTCCTAAGATGACATCTGCGAGTGTTATTCCCACAACCTTGCAAATGGAACCTCCTTCTTCTTTTTGCGAGACTATCAGCACTAATATCCCCAAAGTTACTGTCAATGAAACTCCTTCCAGCCCTTTATTACCTTCAACTATTACCTTTCCAAACACTCCTCCTTCTGACGATGCAATCATTGCGAACGATCAAAACCTCCATCTTTCTATTGTCATTATTTCACCATCTTCACCTTCTTCTTCTTCTAAGGAAACTTTGATAGGAGTGGATGTTGCTTTTAAAGTCTTGTTTGATATTTTGGATGAGGCTAAGAGGTCTTCTACCGACCCTATCAAGCAGGACGTCTGCGAGGTTTTATGTAAATATCTTGGTTCTAACCAAATGGCTCCACAAGCATCTTTAGAAAGTGAAGTTGAATCGCTTAAAAGAAATCTCCATGCTAAGACTTCAGAATGTGACATTCTCTATCAAAAGCTTCGCAATTCTTAACTTGACTGCGAGAATCTTCGCAGCAAGAATAATGAGTTAAAAGTTATAATTTTCCTGCCTCTGTCTCTGGTTTTTATGTTCTAACAAATTTTCATTTTCTCTGTAATCAAACTTCCTTCTTAAATTCTTGGTTCGTATATTTAGTTTTAAATCATAATCGATTCATGGAGAGACTTAAATTTGAGTCTATCGCTGAAGAAGCTCGTGTTGAAAAAGATTCTTGGATGGACCAGTATAATAGATTAGATAATCTCTACACATATTCAATAGATCAAATAGATAATCTTACTAATAAGAATAATCAATTATCGCAAAGCCAAAATTTATTAAGTAGCGAGGTTACTCGCCTCTCATATTTGTTAATCAAGGCTAATTTGGCAACAAAATCTTTATCAATTGAAAATAGAACTTTATCTCAAGAAAAACATAGTTTTTCAAGCTTGATGGCGATTTCCTCGCAACAATTGAGTAATCTCCAAAGAATATGTGATAATCAAGAGCAATCTCTTCGTTCTCTTAAGGATGAGCTCAAGGAAGTAACTGAATCATCTGTCGCTGAGAAGGATAAACTTATCAAGGGTAGGTTAACTCTTAGTTTAAAGGCCAGCAAGCTTCAAGATCAATACTACTAATTAGATGAATCATATTCTTTATTAGCAAAGGAAAACTCGTATCTCCTCTCCAAAGAAGAAAATATAAAATCTCGCCTGAAGGGTATAGTTGGGGGACAAGTTTGACGATGCCATGAATCAATGGGAGAATTGTTTCTTATCTTTAATTAAAACTTAACTTCTCAAAAAGAAGGTAGTCATTTTGACTATCTTGACTGTTAATTTTTCTATTTAATTTCTCCACTATACTTCTTGCGAGATTTTCATCTGAATATTTTCTTGTCATTTTTGTTTCTCGCAGAATCTGAAAGAAGCCTTCACTCTACCAATTCTGATTTTGCTGATAAATTGGCTAAAGTTCACAAAGAAAATGGATCTCTCCTTTCTCGTTATGTTAAATCTCGCGATCGAGCAGAGAGGAGATATGACTATCTTGAGTATTTTAAGAACTTGGAGATTAGAAATCGCGATAAAGGTTTCCTTCGCAAAGTTCATCTTAGTGCTGAAGTCCTTGTGAATGACATTATAATATCTCAGTCTCTTCCCCCTATATCTATTCCTCCTCTAGAAGTAAATGATGATGAAGTTCCTCTTCCCATGGATAAGGATCTAGAATATGCAAGTGAGGAAGAAAATATTTCTCAAGAAGACCAAACAGAAAAAGAAAAAAGTCCTCCTAGAGAAGTAACCACTGGTGGTGAAGCAACTGTTGGCGAAGAAGAAGAATCTCGAATCAATCGCAATGAGAAGAATGTTGGTGAAGTTGATAATACTAACAAAGATGATGAATCTGGCGATATCAATATTGAAGCCTGAGTTTTTTTTTATTTTTTTTACTTTTTTTTTTTATTTTTTTTTCTTGCGAGTAATGTAACTTTATGCAACTTTTGAATTCAACTTTTACTTCTGTTATTTTGAATATATTCAAGGAAGATAATGAGATTTTATTTATCCACTCCCACTTGCCCTTCATTATCTTTCTTGTAATGGTCAATTATTTCCTGCATTCTTCCTTTGCGAATTGTGTTACGATATTTCTTGCGAAATTATGGATGATGTCGCGATATGATGAATAATCCTGTTGCGTGATTCTGAATAACATTTCTGAAAAATTCCGAAGGATTTTGAGAAATATTTCCTGCATTTTTAAAAGAAAATAGTTAATGTTTGGGATTATTCTGTTGGTCTTATCTTGCCTTCCTAGTTAAAGGTCTTATTTTGCCAATTTTTCTGCCTGCGACAAAATCGCAGGATGTCTTTACATTTGTATGCAAAAATCCATTGATCTTGCCTTATCTGTATTTTGTCAATTTCTCTGTAACAAATATGACAAGTCTAAGTTCCCTTGCGAGAACAGAGCCTCATGACATTTCCGTCGTGCGATGAAATCGCAGGACATCTTTATACTTTCATATAAAAACCCATTGATCTCATTTTAACTTTATCTTATGGCTTGTTGCCTCTGTATAATATTTGTCACGTGACAATATGACAGGCCTAAATGCTCTTGCGAACATAAAGCCCCATGACATTGCCATCTTTTGACACTTATCAGCTCCCTAATGGAGGGTGCCGCCCTTATCTTCCCCCTAGTTGCCCCTTCAAGGAGGGCACATCGGCCATACAAAACTAGCTCCTCCCATCCATATTTACCAACAACCAGTTGTTTTCACAGCCTCTTGTCCTTTATTCCTATATGGCTTATAGTTACAAGACTGCACCCTAAGTGTGGTTTTCTTCAGGCCGAGTGCATCATAGCCAAGACTTACCAAGAATGGCCAGGGTAGGTTAGTCCGTCCCGGGCATCCTTGGCTCAACCGTGTACCTCGGCGCCTTGGTCATACTCTGCACTCCTTAGAAGAGACCCTCGTTCGTCCAACCAGGGTATAACTTTATATAGTTGTAAATCCAAGGTACCTCTCCCGGATAGGTTTTCTTTAACCCCAACATCTTCATGACTCAGGTTCCATAAGCGGTATAACCTTATCCCTGAGTCACGCAAAGAGATACACCCTATTATGACGTACTTTAGGTCTTACATTTGCCTCTTGCGAAATTGTATTCGCGAACTAAGGTGTACGCCATAAAGGTTCGTCCCGTTCTTTGTTTCTTTTGCGTATATCGCAATATTTCATTCTTTATGTAATCTTGAATAATCTTGCGAACAAACTCGCATCTGTAAAAATTTGTTTTGCCCATTTTTTATTAAAAATTTGTTACGTATAATATCTTTTTTAAAATAATATGTTCCATGGCCTACCAAGTCTTTGACCAACATCTATGCCTTCTGGATCTACCAGCCTATATGCCCATGTTCCAACTATCTCCTTAATGATATATGGTCCATCCCATTTTCTCTCAAACTTTCCACCACGTTCTCGCTGGTACTCCGTTGTTTCTCGCAAAACTAAATCGCCTGGTTGAAACTCACGTTTCTTAACTCGTTTGTTATATTCGCGAGCCAACCTTCGTTGGTAATTTTCCATATGTTGTAATGATTTTTCTCTCTTCTCTTCTAATTCATCAAGTTCTCTTAGAATCATACTAACATTAAGATTCTTCTCCCAAACCTCTCTTTTTTGTTGTAGGAATAACAACTTATGTTGGTAGTACTGCTTCAACACCATATGTTAAACAAAAAGGTGACATTCCAGTTGCCTATCTCCTGGTTGTGTTGTAAGCCCAGACTGCATTATTTACCTGTTCACACCATGCTCAATGGTACCCTTCTAATTTCTTTTTTAAGATGTCTGCGATTGTCTTATTAGTTGCTTCAGCCTGACCATTAGCTTGTAGGTATAATGGAGTAGATTTTCCACATATTATCTTAAATGCATTGAGTAGCAATTCTATATTTTGTCCTTCAAATTGCTTTCCATTATCAGAAACCAACTGTGCTGGAATTCCAAATCTGCAGATGATATTTTCAAAGATGAATGTAAATATATCCTTATCGCGAATGTAATGTACTGCTTTTACCTCTTCCCATTTTGTGAAGTAATCTGTCGCGACAATTAAGTATCTTTTCTGCCCTGAACCTGGCACAAAGGGTCCCACAATATCTAAACCCGATTTTACAAAAGGCCACACACTTTTTGAAGATGATAATGGTGCCCCTGGTGCATGTATCCTCTTTCCATATCGCTGGAAATCTTCACAAAGTTTTGATTATTGTTTTGCATCTTCATGCATATATGGCCAGTAATAGCCTTGAATTTTTGTTCTATAAGCCAAAGATCTTCCTCCGCTATGATTACCAGCATCACCGCTATGGAACATTTTTAATATTTTTTCTCCTTCTTCCTGTGTCAAACATATAAGTAATGGCCCATTAAAAGATTTTAGGTACAATACCCCATCCCTTAATTCATAATTTGTTGCACAGCTTTTTAATTTGTGCACCTCCAATCTATTTCTTGGTGTTTCGCCTGTCGCCAAGTATGCGTGAAATTCTGCTCTCCAATCTGCGATAATGTCGTTGGTTGATTCTTCTGTGTCATTTTCTATTATCATTACATCCTCCTTTTCTTCTTCTTCTTTATTAATTGAAGGTGATACAAGTGTCTGAATTCTTATGCATCTCGCAGCTGGGTTTTTCATCAAACTTGATATAAACGCAAAAGCATATGCAAATCTATTATCTTTTCTTGATATATGTCTCAATTTTATTTTTGGTATTCTCGCAGACAATTCTTCAACAAGTGTCTTTTATTTCTTCAGCGATGGTTCATTCGTTGTGTATTCTCCTTTTATTTGGCGAATAACCAATTACAAGTCACTGGTAATCCTTGCGTTCTCCAACTTCATCTCTACGGCGAACTTTAGAGCATGCATCACAACTTCATATTCTGTCTCATTATTAGTGGATGTAAAATCCAAACGAAATGAGAAATCCATTCTTTCTCCCTCTGGAGAGATAAAGACCACTCCAATTCCATTTCCTTCCCCATTTGATGATCCATCCACCAATATTTCCCACATGTTGGGTTCCTTTAATAGATCTTTTGGATCTCCATGTTCTTCTTCTATGTCCATCATTTCTTCCACAACTTCATCATCTTCTAGAGGGAATTCTGATAAAAAATCTGCCACAACTTGTGATTTTGGTGAGGATAAGACTTCATATTTGATTTCAAAGTGCCCTACTTGTGCATTCCATCTCTCAACTCTGCCTAATATTTTTGAGTTCTCCATTACTGATTCAATGGGTACCTTTGTTAACACCTTTATTTTATGTGCTTGAAAATATATGCGAAGTTTAAAGGTTGCATAAACCAATGCCGGAATTAGCTTCTCAATTTTTGAATAATTTTTCTCTGCAGAATTAAACGTTTTGATGATGTAGTAAATTGGTTTTTCTACCCCTGCATCTATTCGCAATAACACTGCGCTTAAGGCATGCGATGTTGTCGCAAGATAAATCAATAATTCTTCTCCCGGCTCCGCTTTCTGTAAAATAGATATGTTCATTAGATAGTCTTTAATTCCTTGAAAAGCCTTCTCGCATTCATCTGTCCACTTGAATTTTGTACCCTTCCTGAGTATATTGAAAAAAATGCTTGCATTTATCTGAAGATCGCGAGATAAATCTTCCTAGCAATGCTAAGAGCCCATTCAACTTCTGTACATCTTTCACTGTTGCTGGTGTTGGCATATCGTGAATTGCCTGTACTTTCTCTGGATCAACTTGAATTCCTTCTTTTGATATAATATAACCTAAAAATTTCCCTGATGCTACTCCGAAAATGCATTTCTCAGGATTCACCTTGATGTTAAAGAGTCGCATTTGATCAAAAATCTCCTTCAAATCTTGTACATGGTTCTTAGCTTCTTTACTCTTTATTAACATATCATCTACGTACACCTCTAATGTTTTGTGTATCCACTTTGCGAACACCTTATCCACCATTCTTTGATACGTTTCACCAGCATTTCGTAACCCAAACAACATTTTTGTGTAACAATATAATCCTCTTGGAGAAAAAAATGCAGTGTGCTCTTGGTATTCTTCAGCAAGAGGGATCTGATTATATCCTTTATACCCATCCAATGAAGATATTCTATCATTTCCTGCTGCTGACTCAACCATTTAAGGAATATCTGGTAATGGAAAGTTATCTTTAGGACAAGCTTTGTTTAAGTCAGTAAAATATATGCAAATTCTTATCTCTTGATTCTTCTTTGGAACCACTACCATATTTGCAATCCATTTAGGGTATTTTGACTGCCTTATAATTCCCTCATCGAGCATCTTCTGTAATTCTTCTTCTATCTTTGAGTGATTAGTTGTTGCGATTTTCCTTATCCTTTGTTTGTATGGTCTCACATCTTTGTTAATCTCTAACTTATGACATGAAACTGATGGATCTATTCCAGGCATTTCATCCATACTCCACGCGAAAATATCCTTATATTATCGCAAGAGATTTATGGTTTGTTCTTCTTCATCTGCACCCATCTTAGTTCCAATTTTCAACATTTTAGGTTCTTCTTCACTTCCAACATTTACTTCCTTTGTTGGTTCTACTGCGGTGTAGCTGGCCTCAGGTTCTCCCATTGGCGTTGGTGTTTCCATGGTTCTCGCGGGCTCATCTTCTTGTGAGATCTCGCTGGGTATTCCGTTTCCTTCACTTGCTCTTATCATGTAAACTTTAAATTCTTCTTCATTCTTTGCCTCTTTTGCTAATTTTCTGCGAGCTTTTCGCAATTTTGGACGCTCTTCATAGTTTCTCACTTCAATTCGATAACACAGTTTCGCGAGATCAGTATCTCCTCTAATTTTTCCAATTCCACTAGGCATAGGAAATTTAATGCATTGATGTAATGTTGATGCTACAGCTTTGATTGCGTGTATCCATGGTCTCCCCAATATCATGTTATATGGTGCTTCCATATCCACCACATATAATGTTACTTGTGTTTCATTATCTCCTATCGGAATGCATACCAATATTTCGCCTTTAGGTTTTGTTACAGATTTTCCAAAACCATGAATGTGATAATTTGAACAAGACATCTCTTCATCCTTATATCCCATCTTCTTAAATGTGTGATAGAATATAATATCTACAGAACTTCCTGCATCCACCAAAGTTCTATTCACAGTCCATTCTTCTGCAGATCTTGTTGATTTCTTCTCCTTCACTCGCATAGTAGATACCGTGATTACCAATGGAAATGTATGATCCAAATTTTCTTTTGGTATTTCTACTGCTATGAATGTGATTTCTTGCTTTTCCCAATCTTTCAGAGGTGATATTTTTTCTACTGTCACAATTCTTTTTCCTTCAAAATCTCTTTTATGAATCTTTCCTCTAATATCTTCATGGAATTGGTTAATCATTGTTTTTGTTATCGTATTGCACTCCAACTTCCTGTAATCCTCCTTTGATCCAATTTTTTCTTCAACTGCTTCACCAATTTGTTCAATCATCTTTTTAATTCGAATATTGATCTTTTATCTTGCTTTTTCCTATAATTTTGAACTTTCAATCCCTACTTAGGGCGCCAAAATGTAGTTGCAGGAAATCCTACACTACACCCTTGATAGGATCTTACAGTGATTAACACATATTTGGATGATTAAAACGACACTTTATTATTTGATTCTCAGAAATGTTTACAAGTAATGGAAGAAGATTAAAAATACAACCGCTCTTTTGTTTCTCTCTCCTCAAGAATTTCTCAATACTCAAAAATACATCATCATCATCTAGGTCTCTTATATAGGGTAGTTAAATTCAATATTTGTCCCCTAATGGATCTCATGGTAGTTATAATGTCAAGTAAGCGTTCTAATTCGCAGAAACGATCAAATTCTATTGCGTCATTCTTTGGATCACTCTTTAAGTTATTTTTATGACGCCCGCAAAGTGTTGTTGAAGAACAACGCAGAAGTGTTGTTAATTCAAGAAAACATTCATCATCAGCCACTCAAATTGGTAACACTTGATAATTTCTTCAAATCTATTCATGTCACATACATTCAATTCAATATCAAAAATTCATCATATAACAATAAAATCTATTCATGTCACAAAATTTTCAAATTCATATAACAAAAGAACTAAAATTTCTCTAATTACTATTTTTTTTTTTTTTTTGTTGAAATGTCAATTTTCTAAGGGAATACATGGAAGGTTCCAAATTTTCAAGGGAACACATAGAAACTTACTAACTTCCTACAAAACTTGAATACATGGAACTTACAAAACTTGAAGTTGTTTTGTTCTCCACCCTTGTGATGCACATGGGTCCTTACAAAGATGAGGCAGTGCACAAAGGTCATAAACTCTTTAGATGAAACCACACTCTGACCAGCCCGCAGAGTCCAAGTGCTTGCCATCCCTAACCCGCTTTCCTTGAACTGAAGTGTGGGCCTCTTTGATCACAGAAGTTGATCTGCAGTAGAGAAATGTATTTAGGTCAGAAATCAATAAGGATCAAAAAGAAAGAAAAAAAGTAACAAATGATTGTGTTTAGGAGGTTTCTCCATGATCACTTATGTGGATAAGGTTTGCATCTCAAATCCCACTAAGCAAATGATATGTCTCTTGAATCATATACTATAATATCTCACAAAAACTAACAAACTCTAGGTCAATTAGACCTCCCAATATTTTCACAAGGATGAGAATATCTCAAACGAGCATTTACTTACCAGGATTAGATGGGTGGGGACATACTGACTTTACACTTCTTGTATGACCAGTTAAAATGCCAATGGAATCCCTTTCTTCCGCGTTCCGAATCTTTATCTATATAGACAAAATTTATACAACACATTAGTTCAGTCCTATAAGAATGTTTAGTCATACATACATCTCATAAACATAAGCAGATCCGCCTTTTCTTTATCAAGCAAACACACATAACCAAATCAGCATAACTTAAAATCATTTTAATTTTCCTTTTGATCTCATGCAGATGTCAAAATGCGAGTGTCATTCTAAAAAAATATAGAAGTTATAGATTTATTGAGTGATTAAGAAAATCCTAACCTAACATAATCTCACTCTAACTTAAAATCATTTTAATTTTCCTTTTGATCTCCTGCAGATGTCAAAATGCGAGTGTCATCCTAAAAAAATATAGAAGTTATAGATTCATTGAGTGATTAAGAAAATCCTATCCTAACATAATCTCACTCTAACTCAACCATGGTACTGAGTAAATTTTACCATGGTACCACCATGCAATCATTTAAGTTATTAGTTTAATAAGAAAATTCTCAATTAGCGGAGGATATTCTCCGCACTGAAATCATCCGGATCAAGTTAAAAGAGTAAGATTTACTAACTAGATTAAGAAATTGATATACTTACAAATATCACTTGCTTAGCAGCAACATTATCACTGCAGCTTATTTCAGAAGAAACCCATTCATTTTAAGCATACAAACACTAGACGCCAAGCTAGAGCATCAAGCTCACTCAATGGCTTTGAAGGACCACTGACCTGTACAATAGGCAAAAACAATCATAACCAAACTACAGTTTAGGGATAATTCACATGGAGTAGAAGATATAACAGAACTAAGTCAGGTACTTCACCTGGATGGTTGTAAAGACATTGACCGAGTTGCATCAACTCTTGACCTGCAAACCTTTCATCTTCCTTCACTATTCTATCGACATGTATGTGTTTTCATATAAACGTCCTTGAGATATACAATCATACATTTATACAAATTTCAAGCGTAAACAAGATCTTCTCAGACAGTTAACATGTATAGTACATAAACTAGTTATTGATGCAAAAAATCACTATAATATGTAAGTCCCATAGATAACGGTGATTAGTAAGAAAATAAACCTGATTAATAAACGAGGGAAAATGATTGCCAAATTTATTAAGGGTCACTCTGGCTTCTTGATCATATTCTTGCGTGATCATTCCAGCTGCATCAAGCAATGCCTTCCATGCATCTCCTATGAAAATGAAAATCCACATTGAATCAGTTGAAACATCTAAACTTAAAGAGGAAAGAAGAATATGGTGACCATGAGGAGATGCAAAAAAGCCGAAGAGAGTAAAACTAGCTCCCTAAAGGAAGCAGCTTCAGGTGTGTCATTCGCATAACAAATTTATCCAAGTTAACTTCACCAATATGATTTTTTCAATTCAATATATTCAACATTATCTTATAAAGTTAATACTAAGTTTTCGTCAACCACCTGATGCCCTTGCATCCAGTGAATAAATATACTGGAGATAATTCCTCCATAGGCACGATCTAATTTACTTGAGGATCAAACTGAAACAGGGCATACAGACACTTCAGATATACAAAAGAAACATATTTAACTCAACGTCAAAGTAACTCATACACAAGAACCAATATATATAAAGAAGTACACACAACCTAGGGAAGAAATTTGTTTCATGCCTGATAATAATGCTGACAGCACCGAAGGAAGTGACCAGAATTGCTTGAGAAAATTCATTATCCGCAAAAGTAATTAGCAAACTAAGTTGGCGCATAAGGTTACCAAGACTAGGAGAAAATAAATGATAATAAGATCTCCAAGGTACAAATCCAAAAATAATTTATCAAGCCATAAAATGGAATCATAGGCTTCAAGCATCAATAAATTACAACCTGCATTAAACGTGAAAGACGACAAACGTGTCAATAAATTCCTTATCCAAAATAAGACTATAATACAACCATTAAGTGTCAGTATCCCCACCATTGTTTTGTGGAAATAATTGGCAATTGCAGACTAAGATATATATTATATATGTTCAACACCAATCATTACCACTAGCACACCCTAGTCGGTTCACAAGGATGTCTCAACAACAGCAAGACAAAATCCCACACCATAGATGGGGAATTACGTTACCACTAACCAGTCCACACTATAGGGTACAATTAGCAACTCATACAATTTTTATATTCATGCCATCAGAACCATTTCCATGTACATTTACTACCTGCTACAATTAAGTTTTAATGTAAACAATCATAACATAATTATAAGCGGTATTTTCATATCTCATCACCTGGAAGTAACATGGAATCATAGCATCGGTGATAAAAAAAAAAAAAAAAAAACATTCCAAAAATCTTAGCGACAAGGGAGAAAATGAAATACCACTTCCTTACACTGTTGGTGGATTGAGTATTTTGAGTTGCTACTACTGATGATCATAGTAAGAACTTGTCTCTTTCCCATAGCTAGTGTAGCCAAATTGCAGTCGATCATTCTTCTATCTCTTCAATGTGCAAGAGTTATTAGAGTGGCTTAAGCTCATTTTAGAACAACATGGATTTTAAAATCTCAAGTTAGTGATACAAGAATAATCAATGGCTTAGAACTTTAAGTTTCAGGGTGGGAAGGAGGTTAAAAAAATACAAAAAAAATCCAATAAATGAGTTTCAAATTCTCGGCCATCGGTGGAATTTTAATACGAAATTCATTGAATCATTTTAGTAAACAGAAACAGGGAAAATTTAAAAATTCAGTACAAGGCTCGATTTATGAAAAAAAAACTAGTACTTGCATGGATACAAATCATTTCTTATTTCTCAAAGAAAGCGTCATCTAAACCATTAAAACCGTACACAGTTCAGTAAGCAAGGGTTATCATGGAAAAAGGGTGGGATTTCAAAGAATAAAGTTCAGTCATTTTACAAGAGAAATGAGTTCAAAAACTACAAAATCAATCTGTATCCTGAAATAAAACAAAATAATCTAGAGAAAGGGATGCAAAAGTAAATAGTTAGTTATGATGATGAACACTTACACAGTTCCAACTCTGACAAATTCTTCAAAGTTAATTTTGATATGAGCAACACAAAGCCTAAAATCATAAAACAAACCTAAAATCAGTTCATATTTCCAAACGCTAAAATAAAAATTAACATAAAACCCTAAAATCAGTTCATATGTTGAAACTTAAACCTTCTAAGTTCGCAAAAATTCTTCAATGTTCTTCACTTCTTCAAACCCTAATATGAAATCATAAAAAACAAATTGAATTAGATTTAATTGAAGAAGTTTAACCAATCGAAACTAAGATGAAACATATTGTATTAGATTCACGGATTTACAAAATTGTATTAGAAACAAATCGAAACCCTAAAAACCAGACGATTGAAAACTTAGAAACCCTAAAAATCGAAAAACTTATTGAAAAGATAGATGAACACTAACACAGATCGATGATTGAAGAGATTTCTATGAAACTTCTGTGAGGTTTCTGTGATGATTTCATTGACTCATCTATTGATAAGAAGAGAGATAGGAGCAGAAAAAAAAAAAAAGATAAACGAAAATGAAGATTCGATCTGGTTTCACTAGCGTATATCCTAAAAAGCACGCATGTGAAATGCACACACAGGGGAGGAAATATCCTCTCGTATAACTCATCGTGGGTGGAAACATAATGCCGCACATGTGAAAAGCACATGCACATTCTAAAGGTGTTACCACCCAGGTATGACCAAGCGTGTGACTGGCACGCCTAAAAAAAAATCGTAACGGCTTAGCTCTGTTACGAATTTAAAAAAAATTAGTAACGACTTCAGCCTATTACGAAATTTTTGTAACGGCCATTTGTAACAGGAAATTTGTAACGGACCCAAAGCCGTTATGAATTACTGTTACTAATCCAGGAATTTGGTGTAGTGAAATGAAATTGGGAATTTGGAAATTGATATTGTAACCGAGAGATTAATCTCCCACTGTGGTCGCCAATTGTTTATGGGTAAAAACTAATTCTCCTGGTTTTGGTAATTTAAGGTGTGTGGATGAGAAATGAGTTTAAATCTTAAACAAATGTACTACACGAGAATGCTTTTGATTCGAGATCAATCTATACAATTCTGGCCTAAACCAAGAAATGGTTGTTCCAGACTTGTTTCGGGCACAAAGTGAAGGAGAAGGGGTTGATATTAGGGAGGGAAGCGAAGAAGGTGTTGATATTATGAAGGTGTAGGCTTGTTTATGACTTTTAACAGAAGGGTGAGCAGGCTTACAATTAATGCAAGCAGGATCTGGGTGTTTGAATACATTTCGTATTAACACTTGGTTGCTGTGTTGCGTTCTTGTCTTGGAAATAGGGAGGAAAACCTATTTATACAAGTCATTTGAGCCTCATTCACGTCTCTCGTAGGAAGTGGAGTAGTAGAGTTGTGTGTTAGTGTCACACGATTAGTCTTTCCCACTTCTCCCATCATCACTAACCGTCCATGTCTTCCTGACACGTTCTTGTGATGGCGCGTTGCACGCTGCACGCTATAAACCTCCAGACCAATACCCCAGTATTTATCCCCCAGTTTGTGACATGATTGATGTCTCGAGTGTTTGGATCGTGGGACCCACAGAAAGTAGCATGTAATGCTTGGTTAAATAACTAAGTTATTTAAGAAGTCGATACTAGTAAAGTAGCATGTGTATTCTATGCGGGTAATGCATCGAATATATTCAGCATGTATGAAGTATCGTTGTTGAGCATCATGCCCTTCCTACTTCGAGTGACCATTTGGAGGTTGCATGGGTGAGCCATGCTTTAGCCGATCACATGGTGTGGTAGAGTTGCATACGGTAATCATCATGATGCCTCATTGACCAATTAACTCCTGACTAGGGTTGCATAACCAAGCAGGTGAAGTTGAATGGACGAGATGATCTTTGAGACTCTCATCTGCGACCGTTAGTGAAATTAGGGTTTATGAAGAGGTGCACAAGCATCACTCTTCAGCTTGGTCGAATCCAAGCTTGGGACACGATTTTGGCCAGGCCGGTCGTGCATGTGTGTAGATGGCATGACAGTGTAGGCGCTCATACCTCATTGTCTCGTGAAAGTGTGATCTAGGCCACTCAAATCGTCCGGCGAAGTTGAGTGGTCGAGATCGATTTGCGATACAAATCCAATGCCGCAAAGGAATTGGAAACCGTGCGACATGCCTACTCTAGGCGCACGTTTCAAGGCGTTCGGACATGGTTGGCCTTGCTCAATCAGTCATGCGTGTAGATGGGCCCATGGTGATCATGTTGACATGCTCGGGATCTTTTAAGTTTACATCTACACCCTCCATCTAAGCTTGTGAAAATGGACATTCGTGATCGATTTTCGGCACATGTAACATTTCACAAAAACCATAATTAGGGTTTCATATAGTTCATGCCTATGCAACTTCACCTGATCGGTTTTTCATGTTATGCTTCTCCCTTGGGGAGGCCGATCGTGTAGGGCACACATTGAGCAGGCGGTGAACATGTTGGTACATGTTCCGTGGCCATAGGTTTGATCTAAGACATCCAAACATGCTGGCGAAGTTGGATGGTTTGTATCAAATTGCGACACATAACCCTTTAAAGCATCACGCCAGCCTTGTTTTGAGTAAACGTTTGTTGATCTAAGGCTTTCCTCGTGAGAAGGTCGGACAGGTCAGTATGAATGGGGCTCGCCGGTATGCAGGACAAGCTTTTCCGACCGGCCATGGGATGATCCACACCGTCCGATAGCGCCGGCGAAGTTGGACGGCCGTGGCTGATTTTAATACCGCTGCTACAGTCTTTTCTCGTTCACGTTTCCTTCAAGCTGCTTCACGACCATCCTTCTTTAGGCTGGAGTTTGGTGGATTTTGGGAGATGTGATATATGTTCGACCGATCAGGGCATAAACGGGCCCGCTGGTGGTCATTGTGGTGATAGCCTGCTACTGCTAGGGTTCGTCTAGGCTGGTTAAATCATGCGGCCAACTTGCAAAGTCGTGATTGTTTCTGAGACTGCTATGGACAGTCCAGATGCTCAATCGGGCTAGTATAGCACACCGAGAGATATATGCTCAATCGGGCTAGTATAACACACCGAGAGTTGCATCCTGTATGGGAATTTCGTGCATGCCTCACTGTTGGTACTTGGATATTCATGTTACTCTGCTGCGGGTAACAATCAATCATCATGCCGCACCAACAATCAGAGTTCTGATAAGAACAGTACATGAAATACAAGGCGTTTCATGCATTAATAAATAATGCTAAAATCCACAGAATACTTTGGGATTGTTGCTACATGCTCCATTCTAGGTGAATTAATAAAGCGGAGAAGTATTCATCGCTTATCAAATGGCCTTATCCTCTGCAAGATGGCAGCACAAAATATTGGTTTTATGGTTTTAGCCCTGAACTAAAATCCACCATCAACAAAGTATAAGAGAAGCCACTTGTTTTCATTGCGGGATGGAGTTAGAAGGAATTACGGTTGTACCTTGTGAAAAAACGGGGGTCTAACAACCTCACCCAATATTTCGATTAGCAATCTGTATGGACTAACTCTAATATACTTTTAAGAGAATCAACTAGACAGTCAGACTCAA
The DNA here is from genome assembly GCA_023529315.1 of Papaver bracteatum. Taxonomy (NCBI): domain Eukaryota; kingdom Viridiplantae; phylum Streptophyta; class Magnoliopsida; order Ranunculales; family Papaveraceae; genus Papaver; species Papaver bracteatum. The sequence goes on from JAJJWX010003262.1 coordinate 2,240,240, forward strand.
TTTTAATAAAAAGTTTATCAAGAAGTTAATATATATCTCTCTCGATTTGATGAATACTCGAGCAAATAGAAATCTGCGAGTATTTATCAAATACAAGAGATATAAACTTGGATGGTACCAAAACCCAATATCCAAGGATCAATCAATTTCCTATCAACAACCAAAGGTTGGATTTTACAATTGATCGATACAACGCACAACCTGTGATATTTCAATTATATAACAAAATATAATACAGAATAAAAATAACACTGACACCAGAAATTTTGTTAAAGAGGAAACCACAAATGCAGAAAAACCCCGTGACCTAGTCCAGGTTGAACACCACATTGTATTAAGCCGCTACAGACACTAGCCTACTACAGATGTAGTTGCAGGAAATCCCACACTATACCATTGTTATGATCTTGCTATATTCAACTCACAATTGAAGATTAAAAACAACACTTTATTATTTTGTTCTTAGAAATGTTTACAGAAATGGAAGAATTCAAGATTACAACTATTCTCTTGAAGTTTCTCTCTCCTCAAGACTTTCTTAACTCTCAAAAATACATCATTCTCTTCTGGACATATTGGGTCTATATTTATAGGGTAGTTACATAGTGGATGACAGCTAAGTTTTCCTCTTATTTCGGGTTGGTTCTGCGATTATACCGCGATAGTTACAATATTCATTCTCGCAAGCTTTATAACTGTAGGATCAGAATATTGTCACAACAATATTCCTGTGAAATAAACAATAGTTCTGTGATACGTCAATGATATTCTGCGATACATCTCAAAATGACGTAAGGAATGACATATCAGATGAAAATGACAGAAACATAAGAAAAGTGTGACATTTCCGCGACGAATCAATAAAACCTGCGAATGATTAAGGTGGTGCTAACTGCGATTAATCGCAAGAACCCAGATCCGAAATTAAAGGGATCTTAGATGTCAATGAGCTGTAATCCATTATGTAAATGCCTATATAAAGGAGATGAATAGTTCCAGAGAAGGGGATGAATTTTTGAGTGCTATGAAAGTTTTTAGGAGAGAGAAAATCTTATTAAGTGTCTTATGTTCTTGATCATTGTAATTCTTTTAAGATCATATTAATAAAAAATGTCCTTAATCTTCAAATTGTGTCATAAATATTGATAAATTCTTGAGTTGGGTGTAGTGTGGGAATTCCTGCAACTACATTTTGGCACCTGTAAAAAACTTGAGGATGAATAGTTGAAAATCATAGCAAAAGTTAGGTAAAAGAAAGAAATTATTCAAGAGTTAGAAGAATATCAAGAAAATTGGTGAAAAAAAAGATGGTTGAAGTCAAAGATAATCAAAAGAAATTGGAGTGTGATGTAATAACAAAGATGATGATAGATAAGTTCCATGAAGATATTAGAGGAAGGATACACAAGCGAGATTTTGAAGGAAAGAAAATCATGATGGTAGATGAGGCATCACCGCTAAAAGATTGGGAAAAACAGAAGATCACATTCACGGCAGCAGAAATTCCGAAAGAGAATTTAAGTCATACATCTCCATTGGTGATCACAGTGTCTGTTGTACCAACAAGAAAAGAGAAATCAATAAGATCTACAGAAGAGTGGTATGTGAATAGGACTCTGGTGGACGCAGGAAGTTCTGTGGATATAATGTTTTACCACACATTCAAGAAAATGGGATACAAAGATGAAGAAATGCTTAGTCCAACATATCATATTCATGGATTTGGAAAATCTCTAACAAAACCTAAAGGTGAAATTGTAGTGCGAATTCCGCTGGGGGAAATAGAGACGCAGATAACTTTGTGCGTGGTAGATATGAAATCACCATATAATATGATGTTGGGAAGACCATGGATACATGAAATCAAGGCGGTATCATCAACTCTACATCAGTGCATAAAGTTTCCTATGCCTAGCGGAATTGGCGAGATTAGAGGAGATGCAGATTATGCAGCGTTGTGTTTCCAGAATGAAGTAAAGAATTGTGAAAATCAAATTCAGTTGCGAAAATAGCGCAGAAAAATGAGGAGAGAAGAAAGGAAAGAAGAAGAATTCAAGATTTACATGATAAGATCAGAAGAAGGAAAAGGAATATTTGACGATGTATCGCAAGAAAATGATGAACCAGCGGAGGTGATAAAAACACCAACACCAATGGGAGAACATGAAGCCAGTTATACCGCAGCAGAACCAACAAAAGAAGTAAATGTTGGAAGTAAAGAAGACCCAAAAATGCTGAAAATTGGAACTAAGATGGATGTGGAGGAAGAAGAACAAATTGTAAACCTTCTGCGAGAATACAAAGATATTTTTGTGTGGAATATGGATGAGATGCCTGGAATAGATCTATCTGTTGCGTTCCATAGATTGGAGATTAACAAAAATGTGAGACCATTCAAACAAAGAATAAGAAAGATTGCGACCACTTATCATGCCAAGATAGAAGAAGAATTGCAGAAGATGCTTGACGCAGGAATTATAAGGCAAGCAAAATATCCAGAATGGATCGCCAACATGGTAGTAGTTCCCAAGAAAAATAAGGGGATAAGAATTTGCATTGATTTTACTGATCTAAATAAAGCATGTCCCAAAGATAGTTTTCCCTTGCCGATATCCCATGACTAGTGGAATCTGCCACAGGAAATGATCGAATATCTTCGTTAGATGGATACAAGGGCTATAATCAAATCCCACTTGCGGAAGAAGATCAAGAACATACTGCATTCTTTGCTCCCAGAGGATTATATTGCTACACAAATATGCCTTTTGGGTTACGAAATGCAGGAGCAACTTACCAAAGAATGGTGGAAAAGGTGTTCGAAAAATGGATACATAAAACTTTATAGGTATATGTGGATGATATGTTGGTAAAAAGCAAAGAAGCTAAAAATCATGTGCAGGATTTAAGGGAAATTTTTGATCAGATGCGGCTTTTTAATATCAAAGTAAATCCTGAGAAATGTACTTTAGGAGTATCATCTGGGAAGTTCTTGGGATATATTGTATCAAAAGAAGGAATACAAGTTTATCCTGAAAAGGTGCAAGAAGTTCGGGATATGCCAACTCCAGCAACTGTAAAAGATGTGCAAAAATTGAATGGACTTTTAGCATCACTAGGAAGATTTATTTCGCGATCATCAGATAAATGCAAACATTTCTTCAACATACTAAAGAAGGGAACAAAGTTTAAATGGACAGATGAATGTGAGAAAGATTTTCAAGGAATTAAGGAATATTTGATGAACATATCCATTTTACAGAAGGCTGAACCAGGAGAAGAATTGATGATGTACCTTGCGACAACTCAACATGCTTTAAGCGCAGTACTTTTGCGAAATAACGCAGGAGTTGAAAAACCAATTTACTACATCAGCAAAACATTCAATGCTGCGGAGAAAAACTATTCAAAGATTGAAAAGCTAATTCTGGCGTTAGTTTATGCAGCATCTAAACTTCGCATATATTTCCAAGTGCATAAAATCAAAGTACTAACAAAAGTACCAATTGAATCAGTAATGAAAAATTCAAAAAGATCAGGCAGAGTTGAAAGATGGAACGCACAAGTGGGGCATTTTGAGATCCAATATGCAATTTTATCCTCGCCAAAATCTCAAATTATCGCAGATTTTCTCGCAGAATTTCCTTTGGAGGATTGTAGTTGCAGGAATTCCCACATTACACCCTATTCAAGAATCTATCAATACTTATGACATAATTTGAAGATTAAGAACACTTTTTCTTTAATATGATCTTATGGAATTACAGAAATCAAGAACACAAAACACTTAACAAAGATTTTCTCTCTCCTAAAAAACTTTCCTACCACTCAAAAATTCATCCCCTTCTCTGGAACTACTCATCTTCTTTATATAGGTATTTACATAGTGGATTACATCTCATGACATCTCATTTACAGTTAAGATTCCCTTCAATTTCGGATCTGAGTTCTTGCGATAAATCGTAGCTGGCACCGCCTTTATCTTTCGCAGGTTTTTTTGATATATTGCAAACATGTCACACTTTCTTCGTGTTTCTATCATTACGTCATTGTTTAAGTCATCTTTAGATGTGTCGCAGAATATTACTGATGTGTCACAGAGTAATTCGTTTATTATTGATATATCGCAGAACAGTCGTTTATTTCTCAGGAATATTGTTGTGACAATATTCTGATCCTACATCTTGCCTCTTCTCATATCTTTTCTGCGAAGAAGATACAAATCATGAGAATTTAAATTTCTTGATTTGCCGCAACTCATGTTTTTCAAGAATATTAATACATCTTGTCTTTTCATATTTCCTTTATTCTGACACGTCTCTATATCCATCGCTAAATATTCTACACATGTTTTTTCCTCAATTTATCCCTTGACACGTATTCTTCCAACCGTTGAGTTCTGACCATTCATGTCCTTTCTTCATTGAATGCACATTGATATTCTCGATAATTTTCTTCTCTTATAAATATCATCTTTGTTAATCCCTCTTCTTCTTTTTACTTTCGCTTTTCTTCTCTGCAACTTCACTATTCATCGTCTCCTTCCGCAAATTCCGGATCTCAATTATTCTTTCAGTTTTTCTTCTTTTCTCTTATTTGTTTTAATCATCGTTACCATACGAATAAATGGCTCCTGCTAAAAAATTAGTTCAATCCACTTTGAAAAAACACCAGCAGAAGCTTCAATCCTTAGGTTTCACACTTTCTGAGATCCTTGATCAATCTTCAAACTCTGATCTCTCCATTGATCTTGTTTCAAGATTTCATTCTTCTAATGATAAAATCCTTGTTTCGCTAGGTCAATTAGAAGCTGGCCTTCCTATTCCTCTTTATGACCCAGATCTCCCTCTTTTTTATGAGATTATTTCTCATGATAAACTTTCGCGAGAAATTTTCCAACTAAGTGGAGATTGTATTCGCCTCATTCTTGAATATGATTCCTGTGGAGCTGGTAAAGGATCCCTTTATCCTGATGATGCGAAACATCCTGATTATGAAAAAATCCCAATTATTCCAGCGAAATATACCGTGGAGAACTTCTTTGCGAATTATCAAGTGATTCCTATGAAGAAAGAAAGCACGTGTTGGGCTATTCGTTTGAATAAGGATAAAAAGGTTGCGAAGGATAAAATTCTTATGCAAGACATAGACTATCATTCCACAAAAAACAATCTTCCACGCTTCTCTAAGGATGATAAATGGTGTAGATTTCCTCTCCTCCTTGAAGGTCCATATATTTATGGTACTCTTAACCTCCCTGCGAATCCTTTATATCTTGCGGCTTATCTCCCTTGGATTTTTAATTGGCCTGAAAAGAATTCTGAGGTATATCTCCCGAAGTTAATCATTATTCGCAAATTCAAATAAATATACTATTCTTACTAGTTATTGAATTATTTGTTATCAGATTGGAAAAATGAAGGCTAGCTACATCAGTACTGGGAATCCCAATCTCCTAAATTTTTTGAAAACCTTCACAGATGAAGTAAGAAACATTCTCTTATAACTTTTAACAATATATTGTTTCCCTGTTTCTTATCTTCATGTGTGGTTGTTTTCTAGGAAATACCATTTGTCGCAGTAGTTAAAGCCAAGGATAAAGGAAAAAAAGTAATAACTCCAAATGAGAGTTCTGGCACTTCTCCTCATCGCAATAAGAATCAAACTGCTGAGAGTCCTCCAAAAAAGAGAAGAAAAACTCAACCACTTAAAGACATTTCTTATGTCGCTGAAAAAGATAATGAGGTTGAAGAGAGCGGAATAATTAATAATGATGCTACCATGGGTACCTCTTCATTACGTTTTTCCTTCGCAAGAGTTAGATCTGCGATGGGTATTTCTCAACCTGAGACTCCTATGGATCAATTGTCAAATATATTTAGAAATCCCATGCAAGGTATTGGTGATGACGATATTGCTCACGCTTGCAATTATCTCTCAAAAATCTGCGATGCTTCCATCTTAACCAATAATAAAGATCTTAAAGGAGTCTCGAGATTTATCAATCCAGATTTTCTTCATGCACTAGCTTCATTGGTATGCCCCTTTACACTTGTCATGAATTTCGAAGATCTTCTTTTTACCCTTACTTATTTTCTCTTATCTGCCACAGACTACTAGAGCTTCTTTTTCCGTTGCTTCGGAATTAGAAAATAGATTATAATTATCGCAAAGAAGTCTTACTGATTCACAATATGAGTCTGAGAAACTTCGCGAAAAGAATAAGCAATACGAAGATGAAATATCCATTCTTCGCGAAAAATGTAAACAATTGGAAGTATCTGGGAATACTGAGCTCCTTAACAAGAATAAATCGCTTGAAGTAGATGTTGAAGTTCTTCAATAAAAACTAGCTGATAAGGAGAATTTCTGCAAACAAATTATTGGTATGATTTATTTTATTTTATTTTTACTTTCTTCTTTCTTGTTATTTTAGCTTATTTAAACAACCATTTTGCAGATGCCTATAACCTTACTGATGAAGCTCTTATTCTTAATTCTTTTGATGAACCCATAGATGAATCCATTCTTCTTCAGCGTCTTAATGACGCTTTAAATAATTATTCCGATGAAAAAATTAATGCTCTATCTATCGATGAACTTAGATTTCACATTTCCCTTATAAGAATGGATTATAGATCTACTTTGAGTATATCCAATAGTTTTAAGACTTGTAGAGATGAATTTGGAAAAAGAATCAAAACCTTGAAAGCCCAAAAGAAGGAACTTGAGAAGGAGAAAGAACGCATTACTCTTCAAGGCGCTGAAGCTCTATCAAAGTTCCGCAATGCCCTTATTGACACTGAACTTGAGAGAGATAGACTTAAGGATGAAAATATTGAACTTCTTAAAAGAGAAAAACAGATCCGTTCCCATCTTCTCATTCAAAATGATGATGAATTCGCATGGGCTGATAAAATTCTCGATAATGCTAGGAAAAACTTAGCAATAGATGTCAGTCTTCACACCGAACATGCAACCTTGATACAAGAAATGATTCATGAAAGAGAAGGTTATTTATTGCTCCTCTAACATCTTTATATTTTTTTGTAAATTCTTGATAAATTTCTAACTTGTTATTGTGTTATCGCAGAATCTGAAGAAAAACATGCTAGAAGGATCGGAGAACTTGAAGAAGAAAAAAGTGGTCTTGCGAATAATCTTGCTTCCCGCAATGATAAGACCACAAGACTGCGAAAGAAGATAAAAATATATAACTCCAATTTGCGTAGTAATCTTCTCATTGTTCGCAATAACGCTATTGAGAAAGTATGCAATGATAATAACCTCTCTCTTAGCCTATATCCCTGCCTCTTGGAAAATATCCCAGCCAGATCTGAAGTACCAGTTATTTCTGACAGTGAGGCTGATATAGATGAGAATGAAAGCGAAGATGACGAAGAAACTGATGATGAAGATAATGAAGACAAAAATGAAGATAATGGTGAAGATAAATCTCAATAATTTTTCTTCTTCTTTTTGATCTTCGTCTGTATTTTTCTCTTCCTTTCTTGCGATAATTATCTTTGGCAAATTGTATCATCCTTTCCACAAGATACTTGTAACTCCTGATGTTCTTTAATATATATAAATTCCCCTTTTGCTTATATCCTACCGTTACTTATATGAATTTATCATATAATGATGAATAACAATATTTATCATTCTTATACATCGTTCCCATACTTGCCTCTTGTTATTAATCTGCAATATGATAAATGAATTATCGCAAATATTTCTGCGAACAATTTATTATATGTTTCGCAGACATATCTTTTCTTGTGGTCTTATTTCGCCTTCCTAGTTAAAGGTCTTATTATGCCACCTTTATGCGACAAGATCCCAGGATATTCTTACCTTATATGTAATAATCCATTGATCTTGCCTTATCATTATTTTATTTTCTGCGACAATATGATAAATCTAAGCCATCTTGTGAGAGATTAATTCTCTCTTTGCTTTTTAAGATTTATGACATTGTCGTCTTTGCGATGAAATCGCAGGACGTCTTTGCGATTTATATCCTCTTATTATTGATTTCATTTATCTCATCTTTTGATCTTATCGCAAAAACCCATTGACCTCATCTTAACATTTCTCTTTAGGCTTTTTGGCCAGTCATGCGGCAATATGACGGGCATAAATATTCTTGCGAATATAAAGTCCCATGACATTGATGTCTCTGTCACGCGACAATATGACGGGCCTAAACATTCTTGCGAATATAAAGCCCCATGACATTGCCGTCTTTTTTGATACACAGCTCCCTAATGGAGGGTATCGCCCTTATCTCTCCCCCCGGTTGACCCTTCAAGGATTATATATCGGCCATACAAGACTAGCACTTTCCCATCCGGTTCTGCCAACAACCGGTTGTTTTCTCAGCCTTGTCCTTTATGCCTTATATGGCCTATAGTTACAAGACTGCACCCTAAGTGGGGTTTTCTTCGGGCCGAACACATCGTAAGACAAGACTTGCCATGTATGGCCAGGGTAGGTTCATCCATCCCGGGCACCCACAGCTCAACCGTGTACCTCGGTGCCTTGATCATACGTTGCATTCCTTAGGAGAAACTCTCGGGCGCCCAACCAGGGTATAACCTTATATAGTTGGGAATCCAAGTTATCTCTCCTGGATGGATTTTCTATAATCCCAATCTCCATGACTAGGTTCCAGCAGCGGTATAGCCTTTCCCATAGCCATGCAAAGAGATACCCCCCTTATGACGCACTTTAAGGACATTGCCTCTTACGGAATAGAATCCGCGAACTAAGGTGTACGCCATAAAAGTTCGTCCCGTTCTTATATGTTTTTAGGAGATTTGCGCCCGTCTTATGCATTTGCATTAAAAATTCTTATATGATTAGAAATCACCATCTCTTTCTTTTTAATAGAAAAATTTCTCATTTTTGAGCAGAATTTTTCTTTTAATATTCGAAATCATCTTGTTTTTTAATTGTTCGCAAAATGATATTGTTGTACTTCTTTTCTTCTGTGACGAATGATTATTCGCAACTTCATCTTTTTGTGCTCCTACGAAAAATGAATATTTCAACTTTTCCCCATTTTTGTATGATTAATCGCCATTGAATGTTTTGAGACAAACTATTCTTGAAGTATACCCTTTCCCCGCAATTCTATATTGTCCACCATCAATTTCTCAGCTCTCTGATTTTGCTTCCTGTTATTTTTCCAATTACGATTTCGAAAATTCTTTTCTTCGCAAGTATTAATGTCAACTTCATAACACTTTTTGCCTTCAAACCAATCACCTTTAATTATCCCAATACCATGAGGATGTGGAAATTTTATGCATTGATGATATGTTGATGCTATGCCCAAGATCCCATGGAGCCATGGCCTTCCAATTAAGGAATTGTAAGGAGATTCTATATCCACTACACAAAACTTGATTTTTGAAGATATCTTGTTCAATGGAATTTCCATAGTAATTTCTCCTTTTGGCTTGTTTGTGGTGCCATTAAAACCATAGATCTTGTAAGTTGAAGGGATTAGCTCATCATCTCTTCCACCCATTATGCGATAAGTATGATAAAACAAAATGTCCACCGAGCTACCAGTGTCAATTAGAACTTTATCTATTGCCCAGGAATCACTTGCTGCATCATCATCATCATCTTCTTCTCCTCTATATTTTGGATTTATCTCTAATTTCACCACCAATGGATTGTCATGCATCTTCCCAGGCTATGGTATCTCTTCTGCAGTAAAAGAGATAACTTGTTTCTGCCATTCTTCTAACGGAGAAATCTTCGCAATATTCATCACCTCTCTTCCCTCTATATCCCTTGCAAATACTCTGCTTAGCACATTATCATGGAAATCCTCTATCGTTTTTTGTGAATGTACAATTGAATTGCAAAATAGATTTTTTGTTGTAGCTCCTACTTCAATGACAAATGTTTCTGCTTCTTTCGCAACATTAACTTTGCGAATTTCTGGTGCTTGCGGCAATTGCTGCGGTTGTAAATATCTTGCTAAAAAATGATTTAATTTTCCTTGTTCGATCATTCGCAAAATGATTCTTTTCACATTCCTACAATTATTCACAGAATGACCATGAAAATGATGATAAGGACAAAATTCTTGATTGTGATTGTTGGGATGTGGTTCCTTCCCCATGTTCCAGGGTGAGGGTATGTTCTCCATTAAAATAATCGCTTCCCAAATCTTATCTATACCGGTATTTAAAGGCGGCAATTTGATATCTTCCCACATATTCCTCTGATCTCTTTGCTCTCTTGAATAATTCGCCTTCATCACCATAAGTTTCCTGCGGTTGATCAAACCGAGGGACCTTATTATTGTTATTGCGATTATAAAAATTTCTCTCTTTTTCTAATTCCTCTTGATCTCTACTCCCCATTGCTACTATCTTAAGTTGATTATCAGTCTTCATTTTCTCTCGCGGATTTTGGGAAGTACTTGCTACTGTATTAATCATCCTTGGTAACAAACTTCCATTTGCTTCGTCTAAACTTGTGCCTACAAGAGTTGGATAAGATTCCATTTCATTTTGTTTTTCCTCTAAAGCAATATATTCCTCTTGCAATTCTCGCAACTCTGTCATAGTGATTGTGTTTTTGACTCTGAAGACCTGGATGTATAATAGATTTGTCGCAAACATAACATTTATGAAGGAAAAAATGAGATATCTTTCATATACTCTTCCTGCCATTTCATTACACATTGTCCTCCACCTTATGGTTAAGTGCTTCAAACTCTCACCAACTCTCTGTTTTAATCCAAACACATCTTCAATTCCAGGTCGCGCAGAATTATTGCTGATGTAGGCTCCTAAGAAAGTGGTTTGCAAGTGCATAAATGAAGTTATTGTATTCTTGGGAAGACTTTCGAACCACTTCAATGCTTCGCCAGTTAAACTTGACGCAAAATATTTGCACAAAACAACATCATGGTTCTCCCATTGTAGCATACATCGAATATAAGCTTTGATATGTTGGATAGCACACGTAGTTCCATCAAATATACTGGTCAACACCGGTAAATTACATTTTGGAGGTATCCCTCCTAATTGTACCTCTTGAGTAAATGGATTTTTCGCAGCCTCTTCGATTGCCTCATCAAGTTGTCTTCTTCCTCCTTCTCTTCTATTATTTATCATTCCTCTCATTTCTGCCAATTCTCGCAAGATTTGTTCATTCCTATCAGAATTTTGCTCAATTGGTCTTTTCAACGCAGCTTCTCTTCGTCTGCGTTCATGCCTTTCTCGTCTTGAGATATTTCTCGCTTCTTCCTCAACATCTTGGTTTTGCCTTCTTCTGCGACTTTCTTCTTCTTGCAAGTTAATTTGTCTTTCATTCTCTTCTCCATGAATTTCCTCATCCCTTACTGTTTCTCTTCGTTGCCTTTATATGTCTCTGCGAATTCTCTCATATTCCTCATTGAGATTATCATTATTACGATTTTGTGCACGTCGTCTTTCTCGATTGTCATGATTATTCTGACGCAACGCTGCTTGAATTTCTTGCTCTTATACTTCTGCTCGCAATCTCTCTCTTTCTCCTGCTAAACGTACTTGCTCAATATAATGTCACTCAATATCATCTTCGATAATCCTGCGATTTCTTCGAATCTCTTCATCACGTAACATTCTCCTTCTCTCTTCTTGATTTTCTCCTTCTATCTGATTATGTCTAATGTCTAAAGTTTCATCGCGTGGAGCATAACGATCATTTATCAAATTTTCCTCAATATTTTGTATAAGAAGATTTTGCCTTGCTTCTTCTCTATATGATCTTGAATTTGATCTCATGCTGCTTCTTGATCTTCTGTTTTGTAACCTCAAATTTTCCATTCTTAATTCATGATTTTGCCTTGTAAGATTAGCACGTTCTTCTGCTTCTAATCTTCTTTCTTCCTGTATCCTTTGTCTCAAATCATCTTCCACTTCACGTCCTTCATGAATTAATCCTCCCTCCATTTCTTGATTTCTTTCCTCTTCTTGACTTTCCGCCTCTTCTATCGAATCCGACCTCCAAGTATGCACACTTACTCTATCATGATCCATATTTCTATCTTTTGCTCGTATTTGTTGATTGGATTGAATTTTCTGCTCCATTTCTCATTCTACTTCTTCCTGATCTGTTCCTTAAAGATCCTTCCAATTCACCTGTTCCTTCCCCTACAATTCTTTTACTTCTTCTAACCGTTGTTGGTGGTTCTGATGTATTTCTCCTCCTTCTAGCCATTTCTCTTCAATTCTAATAATTTCTTCAAATCTTCAAACTGCAATTTGAAATTTCTCAAGCTTGATTCTCCCTGTTTCTAGGCGCCAAAACGTAGTTGCAGGAATTCCCACACTACACCCTATTCAAGAATCTATCAATACTTATGACATAATTTGAAGATTAAGAACACTTTTTCTTTAATATGATCTTATGGAATTACAGAAATCAAGAACACAAAACAGTTAAAAAAGATTTTCTCTCTCCTAAAAAACTTTACTACCACTCAAAAATTCATCCCCTTCTCTGGAACTACTCATCTTCTTTATATAGGTATTTACATAGTGGATTACAGCTCATGACAGCTCATTTACAGTTAAGATTCCCTTCAATTTCGGATCTGAGTTCTTGCGATAAATCGCAGCTGGCACCGCCTTTATCTTTCGCAGGTTTTTTTGATATATCGCAAACATGTCACACTTTTTTCGTGTTTCTGTCATTACGTCATTGTTTAAGTCATCTTTAGATGTGTCGCAGAATATTACTGATGTGTCGCAGAGTAATTCGTTTATTATTGATATATCGCAGAACAGTCGTTTATTTCTCAGGAATATTGTTGTGACAATATTCTGATCCTACAAGGATGATGAAGCTGTAGATGACATGATGGATATAGAAGAAGAATATGGGGATCCTAGAGATCTTTTAACAGAACCAAATATGTGGGAGATATTGGTAGATGGGTCATCCAACGGAGAAGGAAATGGAGTGGGAGTCGTTTTTATTTTTCCAGAAGGTGCAAAAATGGCATTTGCATTCCGACTAGAATTCGAATCTACTAATAATGAGACAGAATATGAGGCTGTAGTAAATGCTCTAAGATTTGCGATAGAGATGAAGGTAGAAAATGCAAGAATTACCAGTGATTCGCAATTGATTATTCGCCAAATTGAAGGGGAATATGCAACTAATGATATATTTTTGAAAAAAATATAAGAAACTTGTAGAAGAATTATCTGCGAAAATTCCAAAACTCAAATGGAGGCATATTTCAAGAAGAGATAATAGGCTCGCAGATGCTTTTGCGTTTATATCAAGTATGATGGTGGATCCGACCGCGAGAAATATAAAAATACAAACACTCATAGGACCTTTAATTAATAAAGAATAGGAAGAGGAGGCTGAGGCAATGATAGTAGAAAATAATGGCGAAGAATCAAGTAGAATTATCACAGATTGGCGTGCGGAAATTCACGTGTATCTAGCAAGGGGAGAGGTACCAAGAAACAGATTGGAAGCACATAAATTAAAAAGTAGAGCAACAAATTATGAATTAAGAGATGGGATATTGTATCGAAAATCTTTAAATGGGCCTTCCCTCAGATGTTTGACACAAGAAGAAGGAAAACAAATATTAAAAATGTTACATAGTGGGGATGCTGGTAATCACAGCGGCGGAAGATCTTTAGCATACAGAACTAAAATGCAAGGTTATTATTGGCCATATATGCATGAGATGCAAAGAATTTATCAAGAAGTTGCGAAAAATGTCAGCGATTTGCAAAAAGAATACATGCACCCGGTGAAACATTAACATCTTCAAAAAATGTTTGGCCATTTGGAAAGTGGGGTTTAGATATTGTGGGACCATTTGTACCAGGAACAGGGCAAAAGAGATATTTAATTGTCGCAACAGATTACTTCACAAAATGGGCATAAGTTAAAGCAGTACATCATATTCGTGATAAGGACATTTTTACATTTATATTTGAAAACATCATTTGGAGATTCGAATTCTGCTGTGAGTTGGTGTCAGATAATGGAAAACAATTTGAAGGACAAAATATAGAGATGTTACTTAATGCATTCAAGATAAAATGCAGAAAATTGACTCCTTTATACCCACAATCTAATGGTAAAGCTGAGGCAACTAACAAAACAATCGCAGATATCCTCAAGAAGAAGTTAGAAGGGCATCATAGAACATGGTGTCAACAAGTCCATAATGCAGTTTGGGATTATAATACAACACGAAGAGAAGCAACTGGGGTATCACCTTTTTGTTTAACATATGGAGTTGAGGCAGTATTACCAACAGAAGTTGCTATTCCTACGACAAAAATAGAATCTTGGGAAAAGAATCTTAGTGTTGGTATGATTCTAGACAAACTTGATGAAGTAGAAGAAAAGAGAGAAAAAACATTACAACATATGGAGAACTACCATCGCAGATTAGCTCGTGAATATAATAATCGAGTAAAGAAACGTGAGTTCCAAGTTGGAGATCTAGTTCTGCGAGAAACACCAGAATATCAGCGAGAAAATGGAGGAAAATTAGCGAAAAAATGGGACAGGCCATATATCATCAAAGAAATAATTGGAACTGGAGCATATAAGTTAATGGATCCATAAGGAAGAGACATGGGTCAATGACTTGGCAGACCATGGAACAGACAATATCTAAGAAAATATTATCAATAAAAGGTTTGAAAGACTAGGATGACTGGATTATACTCAAGCAATTGCGAGAGAATAAAAGATATGTTTCACAAGAATAAAGTCGGCTAAATACAAAGCAATTTTTCGCAATAATTTGCGAGATAATTAAGAATTTTAATGCAAATGCATAAGACGGGCGCAAATCGCCTAAAAGCATATAAGAATGGGATGAACCTTTGTGGCGTACACCCTAGTTCGCGGATTCTATTCCATAAGAGGCAATGTCCTTAAAGTACGTCATAAGGGGGGTATCTCTTTGCATGGCTATGGGAAAGGCTATACTGCTGCTGGAACCTAGTCATGGAGATTTGGGATTATAGAAAATCCATCCGGGAGAGATAACTTGGATTCCCAACTATATAAGGTTATACCCTGGTTGGGAGCCCGAGAGTTTCTCCTAAGGAATGAAAAGTATGATCAAGGCGCCGAGGTACACGGTTGAGCTGTGGGTGCCCGGGATGGATGAACCTACCCTGGCCATCCATGGCATGTCTTGGCTTACGATGTGTTCGGCCCAAAGAAAACCCCACTAGGGTGTAGTCTCGTAACTATAAGCCATATAGTCATAAAGGATAAGAGACTACGAAAACAACTGGTTGTTTCTAGAACCGGATGGGAGGAGCTAGTCTTGTATGGCAGAAGTACGTCTCCTTGAAGGGGCAACCAGGGGGAGAGATAAGGGCGATACCCTTCATTAGGGAGCTGTGTATCAAAAAAGACGGAAATGTCATGGGACTTTATATTCGCAAGAATATTTAGGCCCGTCATATTGTCGCGTGACACAGACAACAATGTCATGGGACTTTATATTCGCAAGAATATTTAGGCCCGTCATATTGCCGCATGACAGGCCAAAAAGCCTAAAAAGAAATATTAAGATGAGATCAATGGGTTTTTGCGATAAGATCAAAAGATGAGATAAATGAAATCAATGATAAGAGGATATAAATCGCAAAAACGTCCTGCGATTTCATCGCAAACACGGCAATGTCATAAGTCTTAAAAGGCAAAAAGAGATTAGTCTCACAAGATGGCTTAGACTTATCATATTGTCGCAGAGATCAAAATAAATGATAAGGCAAGATCAATGGATTATTACATGTGAAAGTAAGAATGTCCTGCGATCTTGTCGCATAAAAGTGGCATAATAAGACCTTTAACTAGGAAGGAGAAATAAGACCACAAGAGAGGTTATATCTGCGAAGCATATAACAGATTTTTCGCAGAATTATTTGTGATACTTCATTTATCATATTACAGACTAACAACAAGAGGCAAGTTTAGGATTTCTTACAATGGTAATATATTAGTACTTCACAAGGAAGATTATGAGGGGCAAATATGGGGATTATAAAACAATATTTCATTATCTTCCTTTAGAAGAATCAAGATAATAAAAAGAAGACAATCAAGTTACAAGAATTTGCGATAGGAGATTCAGGTTAATAAAAATATATAATCAGAAGAAGATGATTGAGTTAAAAAAATTGCAATATTTCGCAAAAAGAAGCAGGAAGAATAAAGATTCAGAAATTACAATAATTCGCAGGACAGGGAAAAGAACAAGATATTTCGCAGGAAGACATGATAAAACAAGATTTAAAACTTCAAAAGAGTATTCTTCTTTAATTTCATCATTCTTGTTTGCTACTATCATCTTCACCAGCAATATCTTTTTCAGTTTGAGTTTCTCCATCACCAGCAATTGGTTTTTGAAGAGAATTTTGTTCTTCTGCTTCATTATGGGGGTTTTCTTCTTTCTCTATTTCTCCATCACTAGCGATTGCCTTTTGAGGAGGATTTCGTTCTTCTGCTTCATTGGGAAGGTTTTCTTCTTCTATTTCTTTAGTTGGGTTTTGTTCATCTTCGGAAAAATCTTCTTCATTACTTGAATAATTTAGATCTTCATCAATGATACGAGGAACTTCATTATCATTTATCTCCAAGGGTTTGATCTTTATAGGAGGTAAAGAATGAGAGAATAGAACATTGTTTACGAGAACCTCAGCGCCTAAATGAGCCTTGCGGAGGCAATTTTTTTCCTGGTTTCTGATCTCTATATCCTTGAAGTACTCAAGGTAGTCAAATCTTCTTAATGCTCTGTTGCGAGAGTTAGACATCATGGTATTCTTTTTGCGAAGTTTGGCCAAATTTGTAGACAGATCAGAGATAGAAGCTTGAAGATGCTTCTCAGATTCTGCGGAAGAAAAGTTGCATATTAGATGGAATTCTCGCAAGAAATAAGATGGGAAAATACAATGAAAAAATTAATAGATGAGGCAGTCAAAATGACTACCTTCCTTTTGCGAGGATAAAGTTTGAATTATGTTAAGGAAGCAACTCTTCCATTGATTCATGGTATCATCAAAAGTATCACCAACTTTACCTTTCAAACGAGATTTTATACTTTTCTCTTTAGAAAAAAGATAAGCATTTTCTTCTTTTAAGGAGGAATGGGATTTCTTCAGTTGAGCATAGTCATATTTGAGATTGTTGACTTTTACTCTTAGAGCTAATCTACCTTTTATAAGTTTCTCTTGTTCAGCGGAAGATGATTCGGTTATCTTTTTAAAGTCACCTTTCAATACACGAAGAGATTGCTCTTGGCTGTCACACAACCTTTGAAGATTGCCCAATTGCTGCGAATAAACCATTATTTTATTCACAAAGCTACGTTTCTCTTGAGACAAAGTTTTGTTTTCATCTGCTAAAGATTCCACCTTCAAATTAGTTTGATTTAGCGAATATAAAAGTTGAGTGGCTTCATTACTTAGGCGATCTCGTTCGCAAATTAGTTGGTTATTCTCATTCTTAAGATTATTTATCTCGTCAATTGAATATGTGTGAAGAATATTCAACCTATCAAATTGATCTTTCCAAGACTCTTTCTCAATGCGGGCTTCATCAGCGATGGTTTCCCATTCAAGTATCTTCATTAATTGGTTATGTTTTGAAGTTAAATATGCGTCAACAAATAAATAAAGAAAAATTGAGTACATAGAAAAGAAAGATTTACTGAGGCAAAAGCAGAGGCAAGAAAGTTATACCTTTCAGATCATCATTTCTGCTGCGAAGATTTTCGCAGTCCAATTCAGAATTGCGAAGCTTATGATCGAGAAGTTCACATTCTAAAGTTTTTGCTTGAAGGTTATCCTTCAAGGTTTCAACTTCACTTTCTAAAGTAGTTAGCGAAGATGAAGAACTGCAGGATCCGAGATGCTTGATTAGAATCATATAAACATCCTGTTTCGCAGGATCTGTAGAAGATTTCATAGCATCGTTCAAAACTTCAGATAATATTTGAAAGGCAGCTTCAACCCATGTTGCTATTTCTTGGGAAGAAGGAAGAGAAATAGAGGAAGAGGTTTTGACAACATCATTCATTGCAGGAACTTGATTAGGATCATTCGTGATAGTAGGAATGGAAAAAGGAACTTTATTAGTCGCAGTTACAGTCTCATTTACCGCAGCATTATTCACCGCAGCTTCATCTACTGTAGTCTCATTTACCGTAGTCTCATTCACCGCAGTATCATTCACCGCATTTTTATTTACCGAAGTTTCATTCACCACGGCTTCATTCATCGCAGGTTTATTCGATGTTGATTCATTTATCATAGTTCCAACCATCATAGATTCATCTATCGTAACTTTTAAAATATTGGGATTATTAGAGATGGAAATATTAGCATCAATAACTTCACTAAGGGTTGATGAAGAAGTAATATGGGTGTTAATATTGGAATTCATGCAAGGATAGGGAGAAGATTTATCTTGCGGCGGAACAGGGTCTGCAGGCAAAAAATCAAGAATATCCACTTCATCTGAAAGAGCTTTAACTTGACGAGAACGCTTAAGAGGTCTAGAAATATTCCCTTCACTCTGCGAATAATAACGTAGATAAGAAACAGAGGAAACAATATTGTTATTTTAAAGAAATAGATGTTTCTTACTACCTTATCATTCTCAGATCTCTTCGCCTTCCCAACACGCTTTTTCTGAGGACCCTTAGGGTTAGGGTTTTTGATAGTAATCTTGGTTTTAGAGGTAGTGTTACTGAAAAATATAACAAAATATGGGGATTATAAAGAAAATCGGGCGATAGAAATGATGTAACATGAACAAAATAAGATTTAAGATAAGAACTTACCTTTGAGTTTCCATTAAAGAAGCAGCAGGAAGGATAACAGGAAAGAAAAAGTTGCAGACAAAAAAGAAGGAAGTTGAAGAAAAGAGAAAAGGTGAAAGAAAACATATCCTCGAGTGGGACATCTATTTATAGATGAAGAATGGGTAACCGGGCTAATCGGTAAAGAAGTAAGGATTGACACGTGTCAACGGTAAAAACGTAAAATAAGGAATTTTGTCGGGTAAAAGACAAGGAGTTGCGGCAAATCAAGAAACTTAAATTCTCATGATCTTTGTCTTCTTCGCAGAAAAGATATGAGAAGAGCCAAGATGTAGGATCAGAATATTGTCACAACAATATTCCTACGAAATAAACAACAGTTCTGCGATACGTCAATGATATTCTGCGATACATCTCAAAATGACGTAAGGAATGACATATCAGATGAAAACGACAGAAACATAAGAAAAGTGTGACATTTCCGCGATGAATCAATAAAACCTGCGAATGATTAAGGCGGTGATAACTGCGATTAATCGCAAGAACCCAGATCCGAAATTAAAGGGATCTTAGCTGTAAATGAGCTGTCATGAGCTGTAATCCATTATGTAAATGCCTATATAAAGGAGATGAATAGTTCCAGAGAAGGGGATGAATTTTTGAGTGCTAAAGGAGAGAGAAAATCTTATTAAGTGTCTTATGTTCTTGAACATTGTAATTCTTTTAAGATCATATTAATAAAAAAGGTCCTTAATCTTCAAATTGTGTCATAAATATTGATAAATTCTTGAGTTGGGTGTAGTATGGGAATTCCTGCAACTACAATAACCATTGCGGGACAAACATGCTTTTCTCATGTTTTCTTCAATCTTCAGTTATTACGTCACTCTTTTGACTTCTTTTGTGACACTCGCAAAGTGTAGTTGAATATCTTGCGGTGATGCTCGCTGGGAAGTGTTGTTAATCTCGCAGAGAAGTATTGTAGCGATATTATGGTCCTACATCTTGCCTCTTCTCATGTATTTTCTGCGAAGAAGAGAAGATCATGAGAATTTTAAAATGCCGCAACTACTTTTCTTTTTCAGATTTCTCTTTTCTGACACGTTTATGTATCCTTCGCCAGTTGTTTTCATGTATTCTCTCTTCTAATAAGTTTATGACACATCTTTTCTAACCGCTGCGATCTGACCGTTCATGTCTCTTCTTAGAATTTATTGCATTCATCTTCTTTGAGAAATTTCTTCTTCTATAAATACTCCTTTCATTCTTTTCTTTTCCTCTTTTACTTTCTTCTTCTTTCTCTCCGTAATTTCTCTGCAAGTTTACTGTTCGTCCGTAAATTGCGCGTCTGTTATCGCTGTGATTCTTTTCTTATTTTCCAACCTTCTCTTCCATTCCCATACTTAAAAATGGTTGCCGCTGGTGCTAAAAATTTGATTGCTTTTGGTGAGATGCAAGAAAAACTCAAAAGCAAAGGTTTTAATTTGTCTACAATTCCAAATCAGAGCCCTAAATCCGAACTTTCTCTTAAATTATTCACTGATTATCAATGCTCTCGCGAGAAAGTTATAGTATCGCTAGGTCAACTTGAAGCTGGTCTTCCCATTCCTCTCTATGATCCGGAACTTCCATTATTCTATGAAATAATTTCTGATGAGAGATTCTCGCGAGCGATATATCAATTGGGTGGAGATTGTATTTGATTGTTGCTTAAATATGCTTCTCGCGGTGCTGACAAAGGATCTCGATACCCTGAAGCTGCGAAGAATCCTCAATTTAAAGATGTTCCCATTATCTCTGCAGATTATATTGTGGACAATCTTTTTGAAAATTATAAAATAGTCCCTATGAAAAGGTATAGCACTTACTGGGGTGTTCTATTGAAGAAAGAAAATATCGCTGATGATAAAGATCTTATGCTAGAAATTGATTGGCATACATCTACTAATCAAGTCCCTTGCCATTCCAGCGATGACAAGTGGTTCATTTTTCCGTTATGTCTTGAGGGTCCTTATATTTCTGGTTCTTGTGCATTACCCGCGAATCTTTCAGAATATCAACCTTGGGTTTTCAACTGGCCTAAAAGAACTAAAGAGGTATGTTCTCTCCGATTTTTTGTATAATTATTATTCACTATCTTCCCCATGTTTTTATATTTTCGCTAATTACTTCAATCTTTTCCAGATTGACAGGATGAAACTCGGCTACTAGGCTTTTAGGAAACCCAACACTTTCTTAGCTCTTAAATCTTTCACAGATGAAGTAAGAAATATCGTTTCATTAGCTTTAACAATATATTGTAGCCCCTATTTCTTATCTTTATCTGTGTTCACAGGAAATCGAAGAATTATAACCAATAAAGCCTGCGAGAACCAAAGTGAAGCCCACAGTTGATCGCAAGGGGAAATCTACTGCTCCTCCAAAAGGGAAACCTACTATTCCTCGCAGTGAGGGATCTGACGATCCTCCTTTAAAGAGAAGAAAAACCCAACTATCTTCTTCTTAAACTCCTCAATCTATCCCAGAAAATTTAAGTGTGGATCTCGACAAGGACAACAATAATGATAATTTCGGCGTTTATAATAACGTTCCTTCCATAAAGGATTCTTGCTCTTCTGAGTCTGCAATGACTCAACTATCCAAAATTTTTGGCAAGAATATATTTGGTATCCCAAATGAGTATGGAGATGAAGCTATTAATGAAATATCCCAGTCCCTCGCCAAAATCTGTGATGCTCCCATATTAGCCGATAATGACTCCCTTCGCAGGGTTTCAAGATCGCTGAATCCAAGTCTCTTAAATTCACTTGGCATCCTGGTATGTTTTTACTTGTTTATCCTTTTTATATATTTGTTGATATTTTTACCAGATCTTGACTTATATAGTTGTATCGTAGGTTGGAAGAGCTTCTTTTTCTGTTGCTTATGATTTGGATAATAGACGTATTATTTATGAAAAGAAAGCTGCTAATATTCGCCAGGATAAAGAAAAACTAGAAATTGAAGTTGCTGAGCTTCGCAGGAAAAATAAGAAACTGGAGACTGAAGCTTCAGTTGATAAGCACAAAATCTCCGATCTTGATAAAACTAATCAACAACTCTATGGTATGATTTATTTCTTTTCTCTTTTAATTCTTCTCATCCTATCACAGCTTATTCAAGCAACCATTTTTGCAGATATTTATGGTCTTACTGACGAGGCTTCATTACTCCAATATTTTCCTGAACCCGTAGACGAGAGTACCCTTCTTGCTCACCTTAATAATTCTTTAAGTAGTTTCTCAGATGATCAAATTAGGTCCCTCTCTGTAGATGAACTTAAATCCAAACTTAATCTTTTAAAGATTGAACACATATTCAATTTAAGTTTAACTAATAAGTTTAAACGCCTTTATCTTGATTCAAAAGAAGAAATCAATAGATTATGAAGTAAGAATAGTGATCTTATTAACGAGAAAGATTGTGCAATTAAAAATGGCACTAAGGCCCTATTAGATTTCCATGAAACTCTTCTTAGCATCCAAATGGAAAGAGATAGACTTATCCGCGAGAATAAAGATCTTCTTGTGAGGGAAACTCAAGTCCTCTCTCGTCTTCTTATTAATAGTGATGATGAATTTTCTTGGGATGTGATGGTTCTTGATAATGCCAGAAATAATTTAGGTGTAGATGTTAGTCTTCATGCTGAACAAGCAATTTTAATTAAGGACATGATTTCTGAAAGAGAAGATTGTTAACCGTTCCTCCTTATCGATGTCTTGTTTTTATTATTCTTCCTTATAAAATTTCCAACCTGTTGTTGTATACTCGTAGGATCTGAAAAGAGATATCTTGAAAGAATAGAAGAACTTGAAGTTGAAAAGAATCAACTCGAAAATAGTCTTACTGCTCTCAATGAGAAGTATTCACAATTGTAAGAACAATTTAGAATTACTACCGCGAATTTTAATAGCTCTCTTGTTGTTGTCCGCAATAATGCCGTTAAATTGGTTTGAGATGATCATGATATTCCTTACTCTACGTACCCTGATCTTGCAAAGGATATTCCAGCAAAAACTCCTAATCTTTTTATTTCTGATAGCGAGACTGAGGATTCTGGTGAAGATGATAATGATAAAGAAAAATCTGGCGAGGAAGAGAAAACTGACAAAAATAGAAATAATAATGATAATGATGAAGAAGAGAAATCTGGTAATGAGGAGAAGTATGAAGAAGAAGAGAAATCTGATGAAGGTGGTGATGGATCTACTTAGTTCCATTTCTTCTCTTTTTCTTCCTTGTAATTTTTGTAAATTTATTTTCTGCTTCTCGTAATATTGCTGCGAATTTCTCTAATCTTGATGTGCAAATTTCTTTTGCTTTTATCTGTACGAATTAGAAAATAATTATTTTTTCTGCAACATAATCAATCAACCCAATTATTATCCTTTAATTATCTGTATAAATGTATCATTTAATAATATCTTATGCAATTTTATCATATGATGGATGAATGATAATTTCATCATTCTATGCATTCCCATACTTGCCTCTATTATTCATCTGTAATATGAAAAAAATGAGTAGAGATTAGATATTAGTTGTAAATCAAATTAAATTTGCCTCAATATTAGAAATGCTATCGCTATCAACAATTGCATAAATTCTGCGAGCATGATCGCAATAATCTTATGGTCTTATTATGCCTTCCTAATTAAAGGTCTTATTTTGCCATATTTTTTCTTTCTACGACAAAATCGCAGGATGTCTTTACATTTGCATGTATTGACCCATTGATCTTGTCTTATCAATATTTTTTCAATATCTCTACGATAATATGATAAGTATAAACTCTTTTGCAAGAATTAAACCTTATGACATTGCCGTCTTGCCATGAAATCGCAGGACGTCTTTACACTTTCATGTAAAAACCCATTGATCTCATCTTAACTTTTCTCTTTTGGCTTGTTGCCTCTGTATAATTTACGTCACGCGACAATATGACAGGCCTAAACATTCTTGAAATCATAAAGCCCCATGAAATTTCCGTCTTTAGACACTTATCAGCTCCCTAATGGAGGGTGCTGCCCTTATCTTCCCCCTGGTTGCCCCTTCAAGGAGGGCACATCGGCCATACAAGACTAGCTCCTCCCATCCAGATTTTCCAACAACCAGTTGTTTTCGCAGCCTCTTGTCCTTTATGCCTATATGGATTATAGTTACAAGACTGCACCCTAAGTGGGGTTTTCTTCTGGCCGAGTGCATCATAGCCAATACTTGCCAAGGATGGCCAGGGTAGTTTCGTACGCCCCGGGCACCCTTGACTCAACCGTGTACCTCGGCGCCTTGGTCATACTCTACACTCCTTAGAAGAGGTTCTTAGTCATCCAACCAGGGTATGACCTTATATAGTTGGAAAACCAAGATCCCTCTCCTCAATAGGTTTTCTTTAACCCCAACATCTTCATGACTCAGGTTCCAGCAGCGGTATAACCTTATCCCTGAGTCATGTAAAGATATACCCCCTTATATGACGCACTATTAGGTCTTACATTTGCCTCTTGTGAAACTGTATCCGCGATCTAAGGTGCACGCCATAAAGGTTCGTCCCATTCTATTAATCTCTGCGAAATTTTATTCGCGTTTGTCGCGAGTATTATAACTCTGATAAAATTTCATTTCTTTGATCTTCTTGTAAAATTTTGCAATTCTTTCAAACAGAGTACTCTTTTCAATTGCATTTTCTTCAAACAAATTATGCGTAAGCTTCTTTGAATTTCATTATTTTACCTTTCTACTTACTATTTTCTGGTTCTGCTTTTCTGTTATGTTTTGCTGTTTTTTATTTTTCTGCGATACGCTCGCCATCAACCTCCTCCCGCTTCTCTATTGTATCAATCATCAATCTTTCACATCTCTGTCGTTGCTTGATGTTATACTTCCAATTGCTATTCTTTTCGGTTCTTTCCTCGCAAGATTTTATATCAATCTCATAACATTTATTGCTTTCTCCCCAATCTCCCTTAATAACTCCAATCTCATAACAAATTATTTGCTTTAGCCCCAACTTCTATTACGAATGTTTCTGCTCCTTTTACAGTATTTACCCTGCGAATTTCTGGTGCTGGTGGCAATCGCTGAGATTGTGGATGTCCTATTAAAAAGTGGTTTAACTTTCCTTGGTCAATCATCCTTAAAATTATTCTCTTTCCATTCCTACAATCATTTACTGTGTGACCATGAAAGTGATGGTAAGGACAAAATTCTTGACTACAATTATTAGGATGTGGTTCTTTTCCCATATTCCATGGTGATGGTATATTTTCCATCAAAATGATAGCTTCCCAGATTTTTTCTATACTAGCATTTAGAGGTGGCATCTTAATTTCTTCCCATATTATCTTCTGATTACCTTGGCTTCTGAAATTGTTTTGCCTCTGTCCACCATAAGTTTCTTGCGGCTGATCAAGCCTTTGAATCTTACTATTCCCATCGCGATTGTAATAATTCTTCTTCCTTTCATATTCTTCTTGATCTCGACTGCCCATAGCTACCAACTTCTGCTGGTTATCAATTTCCATTTTCTCTTGTTGTGCTTGCGAGCTGCTCACCACATTGTTAATCATTTTAGGAAGTAAACTCCCATTTGCTGCTACTGAACTGGTATTCGCGATTGGATATGATTCCATCTCTTTTTTTTTTCCTCCAAGGCAATGTATTCCTCCTGTAATTCCCGCAGCCCTGTCATAGTGATTGTATTCTTGATTCTGAAAATTTGTATGTACATCAGATTGGTCGCGAATATTGTATTGATCAAAGATAAGATAAGATATCTCCCGTCTACTCTTCCTGCCATCTCGCTGCACATTGTCTTCCATCTTATGGTTAAATGTTTCATACTCTTGCCAACTCTCTGTTTTAACCCAAACACATCTTCAATACCTGGCCGCGATGAATTTTTGCTTATATATGCTCCCAAAAATGTAGCTTGCAAATGATCAAATGAAGTTATAGTATTTTTTGGCAATCCCTCAAACCATTTTAGCGCCTCACCAGTTAAGCTAGATGCAAAATACTTGCACAATACAGCATCATGATTCTCCCATTGCAGCATACACCTAACTAGAGATGGAAAATGGGCGGTCCGGGGCTGGCCCGTTGCGGGTTACACGGGTTCGGGTTAATACGGGTCAAAACCCACGGGTTGAAATTCTTCACGGGTGGTGATTTCTTCAACCCGTGCCCGTAGCGGGTTAAACTTGCGGGTTTACGGGTAGCCCGGCTTGTTTAATTAAAAATAAAAATAAAATTTAATTAGGGTAATTTATGACAAATTAGAATTTACATGGATAAAAATTATAAACAGAACTCAAACCTCAATTTTGATTATTGATAATCCCACAATTCCTTCCCATCTTCCTCAAATTCTCATGCTTCTTGAACTAAAATCAGAGGAAAACCCATTTTCCATATATATGATATTACTCTAATTCCACCTCAATTTCATCCCAATTTTCAGATCCCCTTTCTCTATGTTCTTTTCACCATTCAACAGTTGCAACTCAATCTCCAAGTGCATGAAAATAATCTGTAAACATAATTATGCACATATGCAATTATGTGATAAAGATCTAAGAACTGAATTTTTGTCATACACACAAAATTGGTATTGCAGTGAACAAAAGAAAGAAGTAAATACGTCTCAATTTCAGTTAACTACATCAACAGCAAAACGAATATCACTTTCCTTCCCATTAATTCATCTCCCACTCTCTTAGAAGTTACCACCAACATCACCCATCAACACAAATTTCATCTTTATCTCCATGTTTATCACAGATTCATCTCTCTCTATGTTAATTTCACCGTCAACCACTTCTTATTCCTCTCATGTTTACGACCCATCCAATTTCAGAGCACCAATTTGAAAAACCACAGATCTTTGTTCCTCTCGGCTGAAATTGAGTTCAAATTGCCGATTGACCCAAAACTTCATCTCCGTCTCAACCTTAAAACTTACCCAAATATTTCATCTCCATCTCAACCTTAAAACAAATTGATTCAGAAGAAGAAGAAAAAAAGGAAAAAGGAAAGAAAGAGAGCAGATTAAGTAGAAGAATTGAAGAAAGTACCTATTCGTGTAAGTTATAATGAAGAGGAGAGAAATCGCGAGAGGGATATCAGCTTGCAGTACGATAAATATGGAGAGAAATCGATGGCCGCTGCAAACGGATGAGAATAAGAAAGAAAATAAGATAAGTAAATCTAGGGTTTTTTAGTTATATACCTAGAGACACGTATGGATGGGTGGTACACGCGTCATAACTAAATAATTACGGGTTTACGGGTTGAACCCGCGGGTTTACAAGCCGGGCCGGGTTAACCCGTTTTCTCACGGGCCGACATTTCTCCAATCCGAACCCGTCTTGTTAGAAAACCAGCCGAGCCGGGTGCGGGTTTTTCACAGGTCGGGACGGGCAAACCCGAGGGTTTTGGCTTGTTTGCCAGCTCTACACCTAACATAATCCTTAACATGTTGTACGGCACAGGTAGTTCCATCAAAAATGCTGGTTAATGCTGGTAAGTTGCACTTTGGAGGTATTCCTCTTAACTGTACTTCTTGAGTGAATGGAGTTCTCGCAGCTTCTTCAATAGATTCATCAAGTTGCCTTCTACGTCCTTCTCTTCTGTTATTTATTATTCCCCTCATCTCTGCTAATTCTCTTAAAATTTGCTCATTCGCAGCTGAATTTGGTTCTATTGGTCTTTTCAACGCTGCTTCCCTTTTCCTGCGTTCATGTACTTCTTGTCTTGCGTGATCTTATGTATCTTCATCTACATCCACATTCCTTCTTCTGCGATCTTCTGCTTCACCTTTTTCTTTCCATCGCAGCTGATTATACTGTCTATTTTCTTCTATGTGAACTTCTTCATTTCTCATCGTTTCTCTTCGCTGTCTTTCTATTCCCCTTTGTATTCTATCATACTCTTCCTAAATATTATTATTATGGAGATTTTGCGTCCGTCTCCTTTCTATATTTTCATGGTTATTTTGCCATATTGCTTCTTGGAATTCTTGTTCTTCTACCTCTGCTCTTAATCTTTCTCTCTCGCAAGCTAGACGTGCTTGTTCAGCATAATGTCTCTCAATTTCTTCCTCAATTATTCTTCGATTTCTATGAATTTCTCGCCCATGTAATATCGTCCTATCTTCTTCTGGATTATCTTCATCATTTTGGTTATTTTCATCCTCTTGATTTCTATTATTGCGTCTATCTTCCATAGTTTCACCACCCGGATCTTGGCGATCTTCAATTACCTCTTCTTCTCTATGACGTTGCTCTTCATTTGGATTTTGTCTTTCTTCTCGAGTATTTTCTCTAGCATTTCTTATTGGGGAATTTCTCCTTAATATTTCTCTTAATGATCTTAAATTTGATCTAACAGTACTTCTTGATCTTCTACTTTGTAATCTCAAATTCTCCATTCTCAACTCATGATTTTGTCTTGTTAAATTTGCACGCTCTTCCGCCTCTAATCTTCTTTCCTCTTGTATTCTTTGTCTTGGATCATCTGTTGTTTCATTTTCTTCTTCTCCATGAATTAATCCTTCAACCACTCCCTGATTTCTTTCTTCTCTTCTTCCGTCTCTTAATTGTTGATCTTCTACATCTTCCATCGAATCCGATCTCCAAGTATGCACACTCACTCTATCATAATCCACATTTCTATTTTGTATTGGTGTTTGTTGATTCGGTTGTGGAATTTGATCTTCTCCTTCAATCCTTGTTCTATTTATTCTTGTTCTTATCCTTGAAGATTCTCCTAATTTATTTGTTTCTCCTCCTGCAAGTCTTTTACTCCTCCTTACAGTTGTTGGTGGTTCTGATGTATTTCTTCTTCTTCTAGCCATTTCTTCAACTCTAATAATTTCTTCAAATCTTCAAATTGTAATTAGAGATTTCTTAACTTGATTCTCCCTGTTTCGGGCGCCAAAATATAGTTGCAGGAAATCCCACACTACACCCTTGTTATGATCTTGCTATATTCAACTCACAATTGAATATTAAAAACAACACTTTATTATTTTGTTCTCAGAAATGTTTACAGAAATGGAAGAATTCAAGATTACAACTATTCTCTTGAAGTTTCTCTCTCCTCAAGACTTTCTTAACTCTCAAAAATACATCATCCTCTTCTGGACATATTGGGTCTATATTTATAGGGTAGTTACATAGTTGGATGACAGCTAAGTTTTCCTCTTATTTCGGGTTGGTTCTGCGATTGTACCGCGATAGTTACAATATTCATTCTCGCAAGCTTTATAACCATCGCGGGACAAACATGCTTTTCTCATGTTTTATTCAATCGTTAGTTATTACGTCACTCTTTTGACTGCTTTTGTGACACTCGCAAAGTGTAGTTGAAGATCTTGCGGTGATGCTCGCTGGGAAGTGTTGTTAATCTCGCAGAGAAGTATTGTAGCGATATTCTGGTCCTACAACAAACTAACTTCGGTCTGGACTGTATTTGAACCCTAATCAATATCACATTGATTCTGTATTTGCAGAATAACCTACAACTACACCCTCAGTAGAATTTGTAAAACTTAAGAAGTTCTTGATGATGAATGACAATTTTCTTATTAATTCTCTCAATTGATTACATAAAAGTATCTAAATGGAACTAGAATAGTTACAACTTTATCTATTCTCTTTCCTAAGATATTTTCTAACACTCACTAAAAATAAGCTCTCGAATTTTACATTTGAACTCCTATTTATAGTGAAATTTGTACAGCTGTATATGAATTGCGAAGTATCACACTTCATCTTCGCAAGATTGTTCTATCTTCGCAAATCTTCATACTTCCCTGTGCTTCTTCTATCTTCGTATTTTTTTGTAACTCTTTCCTCTTATATTTGTCACGATTTTCGTAAGTTAATGCCTTGTGATATTCAGTACCTACATCTTGCCTATTCTCATGTCAATTCTACGAAGAAGGAATGTCATGAGAACCTCTATTCTCATTCATTTAGTATAGTTATCACCACCTGTTAAATTCGCAACACGTATTTTTTCTTTTCCATTATCTTTTTGACACGTTTCTTCGTAACCGTTCTTTTCAACCGTTCATGTTTAATCGCATTGATGAGTTTCTATCTTCATCGAATTCTCTCTTCTTTATAAATATTGTCCTTTGTTTTTCTTTTTATTCTCTTATCCTATTCGTCTTCCTGATCACTTCTGCCTCTGCTATTTATTCTCTTTTTCTGCTACTATGATTTCTTATCTCTTTCACCTCTTTTTCTTTCCTATTTTCTATCTTATATTCAATGGCTCCAAAGAAGAAAACTATTGAACAAATTAACGCAGAGCTTGCTGATAGGGACCTCATTCTTTCGAAATTGATGGTTATGACAATAAATCTTCTCTCTGTGTGAAGCTCTTTACCAATTATATTTGGAATGATCAGAAAGTTTTAATCTCACGAGGTCAAATCCTCGCAGGTCTTCCTCTTCCTCTTTATGATGTTAATCTTCCTTTACTCTATGAAATTATTTCCCACCCCAACTTTTCATGTGCCATTTATCAATTGACTGGTGATTTTATTCACATTCTGGTTGAATTCGCAACTCGTCTTTGCTCTTTGGAAGATCTTTGTACTCAGTTGATCTTAGGAAATCTGGATTTCGAGATATGGAAATTATCGATGCGGACTATATAGTTGAGGGTTTCTTTAAAAATTACACATTAATTCCTGCGAGGAAAGAAGATAAATGTTGGGGTGTTCGTCTTCATCGTAAAGCTAATATCGCAGCAGATGACCTCCTTATGCACGACATTGATTATGCCTCGGGAAATAATAAAACACCTCGTCGTTCTAATGATGAAGATTGGTATAACTACCCTTTAGCATTATCGGGCTCTTATATTTCTGGGATAGTAGATCTTCCTGCGAACCTTCGTGATCGCAATTATCAACCTTGGGTTTATAAAAATGTATGTACCTCCATCTCCTTATCTTCTTGTTACTCTTCTATTTATTTTCAAATGAGGTAAGAAACACTCTTTTATGCTTTTTAAACAATATATTGTTGCCTCTGTTTCTTATCCTTATTTGAATTTGAAGGTTCTTTCTGATCTTTCTGAGGTTGTTGCGAGTGAGAATAAGAGTTCCACTTCTTCCAAAAGATTAACTGTGAGACAAAAGACACTTCGTTCTGCGAAGGATACCCAAACTTCTGGTAGTCAAGATGGTGCTCTTCGCAAAGGAAAAAGAAAACTTGAAGATGTTGCTTATGAGAGGAAGAAACATAAGAAGTTCTCAACTAAGTCTTATTCCCATGTAATCTCTTTTAATGAGAATGTTGAGGAAGATCATGGTGATGAAGATGATAAATTTCCTGAGAAGGATTTTAATTCTAATTCTGATACCCTTTCTGATAAAGGAGATGATGATGATGATGATGATGCTGATGAAGGTGAAGAGGAAGATTATAGTAACACATAAACTTTTGCTTCAGTAATGATTCGTGTATCTGAGGCCTTTCTCTATTCTTCTCGTGGGTTAGGAAATTCTCCTACTGCGAATGCTCGTAAGCTTATTGCGAAGGCTTGCAAAGTTCCTACTGTACTCAATAACAACTCTCTTGATGGAATTTCAAGATTCGTCTCTCCTGCTACATTATATGCTTTAGGGAGTATGGTAAGTTTCTTTTCTATTCCTTGTTTGTTTCCCTTATTCCATTAATTTCTGACCCTTTTTACTTGTTCGGGTTGGAAGAGTTAGTTGCGCATGAAATTTCAGATTGGGAAAGACGTCATTCCATTGCTGAGAAGAAAACTTTAAACCGTTGTAAGAAGTTGGAGATTGAAAATTCAAAACTTCGTCAGAAAGTAGAGGATTTAATTATTGATATCGCCGAACTAACATCCTGTTACGAAGATAATCCACAATCTGCGAGCATCGCAGCTAATAGTTCTTCTCTTCTTGAGGAGAATAATCATCTAAAGCTTGAAAACTCTTCTCTTCGTAATGATAAAAAGCAATTAGAAGGTAAATTCTTCGTAATGGTGAGTATCTTAATTACTTTTCTTTCGTAATTTGCTAACCAATTCCTTAACTTCTCTTCTTACTGCAGAAAATTATGCGAAGATGAATGATGATCTGGAAACTATTCATGCCAGTCGTAAGAAGAAGATTTCTTATTTAAGATCTCAACTTATAATTACCCAGCACAACCATAGTTTATATGTCAAGCGTTTTCGAGCTAAGATAACTCGCAAGATTTGTGAATATAATCAAATTCCTCTCAAGAAGTACCATACGCTCCTTTCTGAAGAAATTTCTGAAGATACCCCATATGGAAATCTCTGATAGTGAAGTTGAAGATGATCTCTCTGAAGAAGAACAAGAAGATCATTTTGATGGGAATAAATCCCCCGAAGAATAGCTTTATTCTTTTTTGTATATCTGTTCTAGTTCTTTTCATATTGTCTGTTTGAGTACAATATTTTCTTCTTTCTTGCACTCTTGATCAATCAACAAGTTCTTTTTGAAGTTTAACTCGTATTAATGTCTTAATTTTGCGATGATGAATTGATTTTTCTTTGATCGCGTGTTTCCCTTATTCGCATAACTTGATCATGTGGAGAGAAATAATATATCTTAAAGACTTAGCTTAGTATTCCCTTTCCCCCTATTATTGCTCTTCAGATGATTAAACATTGTTGGAATTATTAGAATATCTGCCCTAATTCAACTTACGAAGCTTCAGCTTGTTGCGATTGTGAACAAGAAATCCTCCCTTTGAAGTATAAGAAATACGAGGTATGAAATATCCTTAAGAAGTATAAGAAGTATAAAACATATTTAAAGAAATATTATAAGTATTCAATCCGTAAAGAATTATTCCAATGTATGAAGAAGTATAAAAATTATTCAATCTATGAAGAATTACTCAATGTATGAAGAAGTATAATAAGTACTTAACCTTCACCAAATGAAGTATCCGTTGAAGAATTATAATAAATATGAGACGTTCTTGAAGAATTATAAGAAGTATTCAATGTTGTGGAGAAATATTCAGTATATGAAGAAGTATAAGAAGTATGTAATTCTCGTAAAATTTAATGAATTCTTCACTATCTGTTTTTGATTGCGAGCAAAATCGCATCTTCTGTTATGTCTTCGTGAAAATTCTTCAATGGATTTGTCTTCTTTGTTAGGATTTCTTGTAAAAATTCTTCAATGATATTGACGGAGCTGTCTTCTTTGTCATAACTTCATGATATATATTCTTGTAAAAAAATTTCAATGATATTGATGGAATAAATTTCATTAATTGTTGTGGTCTTATCATTCCTTCCTAAGTAAAGGTCTTATTTTGCCACCTCTTTTGTGATAATATTTTTGTATTTGCGATAATATGACAAGTTTGAACATTCTTGCGAATATGAAACTTCGTGACATTATCATCGCAGGACGTTTTTACACTTTCATGTAATAACCCATTGATCTCATCTTAACTTCTTTGTTATGTTCTGTGAGTTCTCTTTGGATATTTTCTTTCTCTCTTTTTTTTTTTTTTTTTTTTTTTTTTTTTTTTTTTTTTTAGAATGCTCGCAGAAATTCAGTTGTTGCACAAATATGACAAGCCTTTATGTTTTTGCAAACTAAAAGCCTCGTGATATTTGCGTCTTATAGCACGTATCAGCTCCCTAATGGAGGGTGCTGCCCTTTATCTTCCCCTTGGTTTCCCCTTCAAGGAAGCGTACATCGACCATACAAGGTTAGCTCTTCCCATCCGGTTCTGCAAAAAACAAGATTTTGATCGCAACCTCTTATCCTTTTTGGCTATAGGGCTTATAGTTACGAGGTTGCACCCTATGGGGTATCTTTGGGCCAAGTGCATCATTTGCCAAGACTTGTCAAAAATGGTAGATGTGCTTCAAGCCCACCCGGAACTCTTGACTCAACCATGTACCTCGGCGCCTTGATCATTTTCTGCACTTCTTGGGAAAGACAGTATGCCTTAGTCTCCCAACCTAAATCATGTTACACCGCATAATATTGCGTAATGTCGCAAGATTAGGTGAGAATCCAAGGTGTCTAACCCGGATAGGTACCCCGTTATTGGGTTGTACCCCGTAAAGTTCCATGTAATCAGGTGACTTGGTGGTGTTCCGGTGTCCCTGAGCCATGTTTATAGGTACCCCCTTAAATGACGTACTTTAGGAATTTGCCTCTTACGAAATGTTGCTTCGCGAACTAGGGTGTACGCCACAAAGGTTTGCCTGTGTAATATTTCTACGGCTTTCTTTCTTTTTTGAAAGTTGATCACAGATTGCGGTCTTTTATTCGCAAATTGCGGTTTTTCTTCGCAAGTTAATGTGTGCGTCTTTCTTTAATGAAAGTTAATCGCAATAAAATTTTGAAACTCGTAACTTTTGCAAATTTCCTGTGAGTAAACAATATTCGTAAAATTTATCAAAGATTTTTTTTTTTTTTTGTGTTGCAACATACCTCATTTCAACTTCTTTTTTCTGAATGGATATCTTGATATACTTCACGAGCAAACATATTGATTACCTTCTTGTTTCATTACTTTCTTTCTTCTTTCTTCGCAAATCACAACCCTTTGTTATCATCGTAAATTTCCTGCATGATTAATATCATAATTTTATTCTTTCATGTCTTAATCCTCTGCCATTAAATTTTCACTTCTTTTTGACCTTTGCTCTTTTTCTCCAATTTTCTTTCTCAGTAGTTTTTCCTTCGCAAACTTCTACCTCTGTATCGTAACATTTCTTTCCTTCAGCCCAATCACCCTTGATAACTCCAACACCCTTCATATGAGGAAATTTTATGCATTGATGTATAGTGGAAGCTACGCCCAGAATTCCATGGAGCCAGGGTCTTCCTATCAAAGCATTATACGGTGATTCGACATCAACAACGCAAAATAGAATTTCAGTTCGCATTCCACTTAATGGAATTCGCATGCTTATTTCTCCTTTAGGCTTATTAGCAGTTCCATTAAAACCATAAATCCTGTAGGTTGAAGGTATTAAATCTGCGTCTTTCCCCCCATAGTTTTGTAAGCAGAATAGAATAGGATATTGACAGAACTTCCCGTATCAATCAAAATTCTATTAAGACCAATTGATTCTTCCTCCATATCATCTTCGCTTTCTTCCATATTCATATAAATTGTTAATTTTACTACCAATGGATTATCATGTGCTTCACAACCTTCTGGAATTTCAGTGGCTTCAAAAGAAATTTCACGTTTCTGCCAATCTTCAAGTCGTGAAATTTTTGCGATGTTCATTACTTCCTTTCCTTCACCATCCCTCGAAAATACCCTGCTTAACACATTATCATGAAAATCCTATATGGTTTTATATGAGTGAACAATAGAATTACAGAAAACATTCCTTGCTTTTGATCCCACTTCTATATGTAGGGTTTCTTCTCCCTTTTATTGTGTTGTGTTCTCCTTGCGAGTTATGACTGGAGCCTGTGGTAATTGTTGCGACTGTGTTTGCTTAAGTAAAAAGTGATTCAGTTTTCCTTGATCAATCATTAGCAAGATTATCCTCTTGATATTATTGCAATTATTTGTAGAATGTCCATGAAAATGATGATATGAACAAAATTCATGACTTCTTGGACCCATTGGTGGTTCCTTTCCCATATTCCATGGAGTTGGTATTTGTTCTATCAAAATAATTGCCTGCCATATCTTCTCTACACTTGTATTCAAAGGTGGCAACTTTATTTCTTCCCTTATCATTCTTTGACTTCCTTGACCATTGTTATAATTTTGTCTCTGATTTCCTTGTCCAAAATAATTTTGCCTTTATCCCCCATAATTTTCTTGCGGTTGATCTAATCTTGGGATCTGGTTATTTCCTCCTCGATTATAGAAATTCCTCTCTCTATCATACTCTTCTTGATCTTTACTACCCATTGCTACTATTTTTGGCTGGCTATTATTGATTTTCTTCTCTTCTGAAATTTGCGAAGAAGTTTGCGAGGATGTTTGCGAAGTACCTGCTACGACGTTAATTATTTTAGGAAGTAAATTTGCTCATGCGTCTTGATTGTTAGTGTTTGCTACTGGATATGACTCCATATTGTTTTGATTTTCCTCTAGTGTAATGTACTCTTCTTGCAATTCTCGTAACTCTGTCATCATTATGGAATTCTTTCTTCTGAATATTTGAACATACAATTGTTCAGTTGCGAACATCGCATTTATGAAAGACAAAATCAAGTATCTCTCATCCACGCGCCCTGCCATATCACTGCACATAGTCTTCCATCTTCTTACCAAATGCTTCAAACTTTCACCAATTCTTTGTTTTAAACCAAACACATCTTCAATACCAAGCCGTGAGGAATGATTTGTGATATATGCTCCAAGGAAAGTTGCTTGTAAATGATTAAATGACGTAATAGTGTTCTTAGGAAGTCCTTCGAACCACTTTAGAGCTTCCCATGTTAAGCTTGATGCGAAGTACTTGCATAATACAGCATCATGATTCTCCCATTGTAACATGAATCTTATGTATGCTTTAATGTGCTGAATAGCACATGAAGTCCCATCAAAGATACTGGTAAGTGTAGGAAAATTGCATTTTGGTGGAATCCATCCCAATTGTACTTCTCTAGCAAATGGAGTCCTCGCAGCTTCTTCTATTGCTTCATCTAATTGCCTTCTATCTCCTCCTCTTCTATTGTTTATCATCCCTCTCATTTCCGCTAATTCTCGAAAGATCCGTGCATTTGCTTCAGAATTCTCATCCATTGGCCTTTTCAACGCAGACTCTCTTCTTCTACGTTCTTGCGTCTCTTCTCTTGCGATCCTTCGCATTCTATCATATTCTTCATTAATGTTTTCATTTGTAAAATTTTGCAAATATCTTCTTTCTAAATTATCACAATTTTTTTGTTGTAGAGCATCTTGAAATTCTTGTTCTTCCCTTTCTATTCTTCTCATCCTTCTCATGCGAATATCGGGAATTTCTTCTTCTTCTTTTCTCCTTCTTCTGTGATTTATTTATTCTTGATTTGCCTGTATTTTAGTTCGAAAATTTGGTTCATTCCTCTTATTTTCGTTTCGTTGATTTCCAATTCTTCTCTGAATTCTTTCATACTCAACATTTTGATTATTACGAGCCTCTTCACGTCTTCTTACTCCATTCTCGTAATTGTTCTGATGTACTACTTGTTGTCTCTCAGCTGACTTTTCTTCTTGATTTTCTCCACCATTCTGATTGTTTTCTCTAGGATTTGGCCTAGTTCGTAAATTCTCCATGTTTTGTTCATGGTTTGGTATTAAAATGAAGCGATTCTCTTGATTTCTTTCAACTTGAGTATGTGCTTGTCCTTGCATAGTACTTTCATCATTGATTGTTGGTGAATTCTGCCCTTCTCTCTCTGGTCTAGCATTTGATCTTGCAACACTTTGAGATTTCCTCCTTTGTAACATCTCATTCTCCATCCTCAATTCTTGATTCCGTCTTGTTACATTAGCACGTTCTTCAGCTTCTAATCTTCGTTCTTCTTGAATTCCTTGTCTCAATGTTTCTAACATATCCCTTTCTCTTTCAAGAATTGTTCCTCCCATCAACCTCCCATTTTCTCTGATTTGTGGTTCTCTATATTCTTCTGCTGGTGTATCAGTTCTCCAAGTGTGTATACTTACTCGATCATGATCTATTGTTTGTTGAGCTTGATTTCTTCGATTACTCCCTCTCCTACTAGGTTCTCCTGTTATATTTGCTTTTCCTCCTGCGAGTCTCACACTTCTTCTTACTGCAGTTAATGGTTCTGATATATTTCTTCTTCTTGCCATTTTTCTGATACATGAATCCTTCAAATCCCTGTTTCTAGCGCCAATTATGTAGTTGCAGAATAACCTACAACTACACCCTCAGTAGAATTTGTAAAACTTAAGAAGTTCTTGATGATGAATGACAATTTTCTTATTAATTCTCTCAATTGATTACATAAAAGTATCTAAATGGAACTAGAATAGTTACAACTTTCTCTATTCTCTTTCCTAAGATATTTTCTAACACTCACTAAAAAGAAGATCTCGAATTTTATATTTGAACTCCTATTTATAGTGAAATTTGTACATCTATATATGAATTGCGAAGTATTGCAATTCATCTTCGCAAGATTATTCTATCTTCGCAAATCTTCATACTTCCATGTGCTTCTTCTATCTTCGTATTGTTTTGTAACTCTTTCCTCTTATATTTGTCACGATGTTCGTAAGTTAATGCCTTGTGATATTCAGTACCTACAGATTCAAGGTGCAGTTGCGATCCTTACGTCACTAATCCCAGCAGGATACTACGCACTTGATTACCTTATATGATATCACCCACAACCAAGAGTTGCTACGACCCAAAGTCGAAGACTTTAATAAACAAATATGTATCACAGAAAAATATACGATAATAGATAAATCTGTCTCCCACAGATAAACCTACGAGTTTTGTTCTGTCTTTTGATAAAATCAAGGTGAACATGAACTAATAAATAACCCAGACTTATATTCCCGAAGAACATCCTAGAATTATTGATCACCTCACAATAATCTAAATCGTATGGTAGCGAAACTAGATATTGCGGAATCACAAACGATGAGACGAAGATGTTTGTGATTTCTTTTTATCTTGGCATATCGGAGATCTAATCTCAAGCCAATTATTCAATTGAACTCGTACGATATAAAATGGAAAGATCAGATCGCTCAACTACAAGAGAAGTAGTTTCGTCTGGCTTCACAATCCCAATGAAGTCTTTAAGTCGTTAACCGACAGGGTCTCGAGAAGAAAACTACGGTTAAAGGAGAATCGACTCTAGCAAACCAACTAGCATCACACAGGAGGTATGGGGATTAGTTTTTCTAGTTTCTAGACGTCTCCTATGTATAGTTTTCAAATCAGGGTTTGCAATCTAAGTTACCGTGGTAACAAAGCATTCAATATTCACCGTCAGATGAAAAACCAGATTTATCCAAGCTAATATCTTTCAACCGTTAGATTGAAACTTAGCTTATCACACACAAATGAAATGTATTTCATTATGGTTTGAGTAACCGTACCTAAACGTGCACATTTGGTTGGTTCACAAATAGTTAACCAATGGTTAGCCATATGAGCACTTTCATATCAACCATATTCATCTTCTTCACAACTAGTTCAAATGACTCAAAAGAACTAGTTGAAGAGTTGTTCCATTGCTTAGATATTTATACATAGACATAATTGAAACAAAATTGGTTTGATTCACTCGAATCAATTCATGAAAAATATAGCCATGGTTTGCAAAGATTTCATTCCTTATTGATTCATTGTTTAAGTTCATGAGCTAACCGATTTGAGAAATATAACCAGCTTGAGTACGCGTAGGAGTATGCATACCTTAGCTGCCGAATTTGAGTTTACAAACTTAGCAAAAAAAATCGGTTCAAAAACTTCCATGGGTACACATACGAGTACACGTACCTAAGGTGACTGGTTTACTTTTTTCAAACTACAAGCTCATCAGAAATTCTCGGTTCAAGAACTTCCGCCAGTATGCGTACGGGTACGCGTACCCAACATGTCTCCTTCACCAATACCGCATGCACAAATATGCACGCACTTGGTTTCCGGTACATGTATTTATACACTAATGTGCGAACACACTATATATGCTTATATGCATAGGTGGTTCCGTAATCTCAACTCTACATTTCAATCATTGAAGCATTCTTCTATAATGTTATAATAGTCGTTAGACATAAGAATCGACTATCGTCATCATAGCTATTTTCAAGATTGAAATGTCATCATGAATTTCGTCATGGGTAAAGATGAAAGGTGGTTAAAGCGAAATCTTACCAACACATATTTCAAGAAAAAGATAGGCGAGTAAACTCGGCTCGAAATAGAAAATGTGTATATATGAAAACTATCATACTTATACGACTGTTGTCTCAAGAGTATGTGATAGATAGACTTTTGAGTACTAGATAAGTTCAAGTCTCCACATGCCTTTTTGGTTGGATGAAGTTCCACTGGTTCCTTGAGTAGTTCTTCTTCTTCGTAAAATAATCGCCATGGAGTCTGGAGCTCAACTATACTTAACTATCCTAGACCGAAACTTAGTCATAAGTAAACTAGAAATCAAGACGTATAGTTTTGATCACTAATATTGAAAAACATTCTTGAGATAGCAATGCATGCGAGTTCGACCGAGAAATGCTCTCCCCCTTTGTCAATTTTAGTGACAAAACTATCAATACATATGGATTACAAAATAGATAAAACTTTGTAGATTTTCGTCCACATGCTTGATCTCCTTGGTGCTTCAACATTAATCGAAAACTTCATCTTTTCCAAGTACTCCCATTATTCCATAGATGTTCAGTTCAACATCATAGTTGTTGAAGTTCCGTAGCCATAAAAATGAGAAAACAAAAGCTCTCGATCATTGTTATACAATGTCATAATATTATTACACAGCATCAAAGTTCTTATATCACAACTTAGATAACAATACTATGGTAATATGTATCACTCCCCCTTAGTCAATACTTTCATCTCAACACGAAAACCACTCCCCCTTACATAATGATCCGAAAACCATATGTATTTGTAGTGTGAGCTACATATTAATTCTCCCCCTTTTTGCCAATAAAATTTGCAAAGGTACGAAAACGGGATCCTAATGAAATTTTCACGGAGACGCTTCAAGACCAAAGAAAAGAACATATCAACTTTGTTTAGATGAAATCATAAAGCCGAAGCTAAATGCATTCATCAAGGAGTTTATAAAGATACAAGATAACTCCTCAAATATTCCACAGCCGCACTCCCCACAAAGATATGGAAATTAAGCGCAAGTTCAAAATAACTCTCCCTCATTTGATGTCATTCCCGAGAGAACAACAAGAGCGACCTTACTTTTACAAGAAAATAAGGATTTCTTTGGACACCAAAAATCACAAAAATGATTTTGTATCCAAAATTCTCAATTAAACTAACCACAAGAAAACCCATGATTAATTCAATCGGAATACACAACCACAATAACCACAAACTAATCTATGATTACTCTAGTTGGGAATGCTCACACAAGAAGACTTATGGAGATACACAGTATATACATAAAATATGGATCAGGGATGATCAATATTGCGGAATAAACAAGGATTCATCCTATTTTTCATCATTATTTGCACAATGACATACAATAGACATAATCCTCATAAATAAAAATCCATCCTATCTTCCACCAAATACTTGCATAATGGCATAATAGTTTCAATTTTTGTTTGTCAAAATTTCATCGATCTTGTATCAATACTTGCATATCGACATATAAAAGAGATAACTTTTTACATCGTATGGGACAATAATAGTTCACGGACGCAAACACACATATCCTATAACATATTACAATATATAAAACCATAAAGATTAATACTGCAAAAATCATCTTTCAAACAATTTTAGAGTTTAAATAAATAAATCTAAAAAACAAAGATAAAAATATTGGACATAGCTATGTGTAATCACGATAATGGCTATTCGAAACTCTAGTTATTCTTCCTAAAACACAAGAATAAAATTCTCATAAGAAGACTTCCTAGACATTAAGATCTTTGAAAAAATCTTTGTCGTCCCCGAACTCCTTGTCGTCAACATCCATTGGAACATATGGTTCATGGAGGAAAGAGTCAATACCAATAAATCTTCTAGATTGATGATGTCAAACCAGGGCCTTCTGAATTTCCAATGATCTTAAAACACAAGCCTTTATTTGTTGAATCTCTTTTCTTGCCATCTTCAACTCTTCAAGAACATCGGGAATCTTCTAAGTGTTTGAAGGAACAGCTCTTGGCTTCCTCACATTCCTTCTTTTTCTTTTCAAAGTTGGAGGCAATTGAGATTTCTCTTTTTCCTTAGTGATTGATGGCTTATTAATCATATTGACAGCTTTCTCATCAGAAGACATGGTGCTTGGAGTATCCATGAAAGCACAGTTTTGTGAGAGGAGTTCACAACAAACCTCAACAAGCAGTCTTAAGATATAAAGAGTATCAGAAAAGGAAAACAAATTGTAGGGTTTTGAAACCTTTAAACAGGTTCGTACACGTCCAACTCACAACCCTATAAAGAGTATAATTGTCGATAATAACCCTCTTCTTTTGGAAAACAGGTTCTTTCCAATATCAACAGTGATATGAAGGAATTCCAAAAACCAAACAACACAAAGCTAGAAAATAAATCAACAATTTTGTTTAAAGCATGAGGTGTGAAAGATCTTGTCTCTTTTGAACAGGTACATGAGACAAGATGCACATGACAACATAATCAAGTTGTACTGTGATGAACAAAAATTTGTCCACCATGATCCTTTTGGTTGGAATTCATAGAGCCCTGCCTTTCCGTATGTTTAAACCATGCTTTCTTATCTAATGGTCTATATCTATCTTTAGAAACTAATTTATTCGAGGAAGATAAGATCTTACATACCTCAGCTATTTTCTCCGTGAGTTCAAGCTTGGTGGCTAGACGATCTACTCTTCGTTGAAGCTTGTTGACATATCTCATATTGTGTTTATATTTGAAACACTTTGAAAACTCATGACCCTTGAGAGAACAATAGGATCAAGTCAATGTATAAGATAGTTCAGGTGCTCGAGATGTGCAGGCTGCTAGGCACATAGTTGATCCTAAAATATTAAACATAGAGTTTCCAACAGAGGGGTCAAATGATTCTTTCATCTTGATTGGGTTCTCTTCTAAAATATTATCAAGATTGATGTATGAATTGCTATAATTATCAAAATCAATATTTTGACATAGAAGAGCAACACTTGATTTTTTTGTCTTCATCAGAATCATAATTGTCAGACATCTCATCAAGTGTCACAACAAGACCTTTGTTCCCAGTGTATTTTCTACGATTTGGGAACTCGTTTACAAAATGGCCAAACCCTTTACTCATAAAGCACTGAGGCATATCCTCGTTATCAGTT
Source organism: Papaver bracteatum (assembly GCA_023529315.1). NCBI lineage: Eukaryota > Viridiplantae > Streptophyta > Magnoliopsida > Ranunculales > Papaveraceae > Papaver > Papaver bracteatum. Next base: position 2,283,113 of record JAJJWX010003262.1, read on the forward strand.
CATATGTGTCCCTGTTTTTAGGGGGAATACGATTTTGAGGTTTTACTGATGCTTTTGGCTTATCTCTGGCGAACCATTTACTTCTCTTCAATAGAAGGTCCCTAAACTGTCTTGTGATCATCGAGACCGATTTGTCAAGATCTTCATCTGGTGAATCAGTCTCAGAGTGATCGTCTTCAAAGATATACACATTTTTTTACTTTTATCAAGTAATTTTGTGTCTTTCAGTGCTTTGAACGTAACATCCTTAGATTTGGATGAATGTTCATGATCAAAGATCTTAAGCTTCCCAACCAGCGTATTTCTGGAGAGATTATCAAGGTTATTTACCTCAACGATGGCATGCTTCTTAGAATTGTATCTAGATGGCATCGATCTGAAAATTTTCATCACAATGTCCTTTTCAGGATTAGTCTTACCCAATGCAAAAGATGCATTAACAATTTCAGAAACTTTGTGATTAAACTCATCAAATGAATCTTCATCTTCCATACGAAGGTTTTCCCAATCGGAATTTAGGTTTTGAAGCCTGGATTCCTTTTCACTAGTATTACCTTCGAATACGGTTTCTAAGATATCCCATGCATCTTTAGAGCTAGTGCAATTTGACACATGGTGCGGAAGATTTAAGGTAATGGCATGTATGATGGCATACAAACCATCGGAGTTTTTCTTTGCAGAAAGTATCTCAGCAGCATCGTATTCGCCAATATTCTTTGGAACAGTAGCGTTACCTATTGCCACAACGGGAGCATCATAGCCATTAACAACATATACCCATGATTGAAAATTACACGCTTAAAGAAAAGATCGCATAACAACTTTCCACCATAAGTAATTAGAACCATCGAAGACTGGTGGTACGTTAATAGAGTTAGCACCTCTATCCATAGAGTCAGATCGCTACAAACATAAACTGATAAGGTATTTTAAACGTGTTTTGCCTGCTCTGATACCAATTGAAAAAGCGTGGGTCTAACAACCTCACCCAATTTTTCGATTAGCAATATGTATAGACTAACTCTAATATACTTTTAAGAGAATCAACTAGATAGTTAGACTCAATCATAATAAAAAGTATATCAAGGAGTTAATATCTCTATCTTTCGATTTGATCAATACTCAAGCAAATAGAAATATGCGAGTCTTTATCAAATACAAGAGATATAAACTTAGATGGTACCAAAGACCAATATCCAAGGATCAATCAAAGGTTGGATTTCACAATTGATCGATATAACGCACAACCTGTGATATTTCAATTATATAACAAAATATAATGCAGAATAAAAATAACACAGACACCAAAAAATTTGTTAACGAGGAAACCGCAAATGCAGAAAACCCCGGGACCTAGTCCAGATTGAACACCACACTGTATTAAGCAGCTACAAACACTAGCATACTATAAACGAACTTCAGTATGGACTGTAGTTGAACCCTAATCAATATCACACTGATTCAAGGTACAGTTGCGCTCCTTACGTCTCTGATCCCAGAAGGATACTACGCACTTGATTCCCTTATCTGATCTCACCCACAACCAAGAGTTTCTATGACCCAAAGTCGAAGACTTTAATAAACAAATCTGTATCACACAGAAAGTCTACGATAATAGATAAATTTGTCTCCCATAGATAAACTTACGAGTTTTGTTCCGTATTTTGATAAAATCAAGGTGAACATAAACCAATCAATAACCCAGACTTATATTCCCGAAGAACAGCCTAGAATTATTGATCACCTCACAATAATCTAAATCGTATGGTAGCGAAACTAGATATTACAAAATTACAAACGATGAGACGAAGATGTTTGTGATTTCTTTTCATCTTACCCTATCGGAGATATAATCTCAAGCCAATTGTGTTTGCAGAAATTCCCACAACACATCCCTCACAAGAATTCAGATAATCAACACATCTTTAAGATCAACCACGACACTTTATTATTTGATTTATGAAGTTTTACAAGAAATGAAATCAAAAATACAACCACTGTTCTAGACTTTCTCTCTCCTCAAGACTTTCTCATTACTCTAAAAAGATCTCTCCCTTCCTTAAGCCTGTTCGGCTCTTTATATAGGGTATTACATAGTGGAGGACAGCTAAGCTGTCCTCTATTTTAGGATCTGACTTGCGATATTCTCGCAAGTATACAAAATGTCATATTCGAAACGTCCCTAGATTTCGCAAGGTTCTCACATCTTTCTCGTGTTTATACTGACGTCGTTTGTCACATCACTTCTGTAACCAATCTGCGATATTCGCAAGGATATTGTTGTTGACGATTTCGCAAGGGTAATAATGTTGCGATATTTTGATCCTACATATTTCCTCTTCTCTCTGCGAAGGATAGGATGATATGAGAAATTGTACTTCAAAGTGCCGCAACTGCTCATCTTTCCATATTTTTCTATACTGACACGATTCTGTATTATACACAGAATTCATTACACGTATCTCTTCCTCCATCCGTTTCTTGACACGTCGTTCTCAACCGTTGCTCCTCAACCGTTCAAGTCTACTCTTCGCATTAAATGTGTTTATCTTCTCAAGAACTCTTCTCTCTATATATATTCTTCTCATTCTTCTCTTCCCTTTTTTTTACTTTTCTTCTTATCTTCTCTGCAAAATTTTTTCACCGTTTCTTCGTAATTCCGCTCATGCTGCTGTAAATTTTCTCATTTCTTCTTATTTCAATCTTTATTTTCTTCTTCATTCTCATAATTAAAATGCCTCCAAGTTGTCATAAATATGAAACTTCTTTTAATGGAATTCAGAAAGATCTCAAAAATAAGGGTTTTGCATTATCCACCATTCCCAATCAAGGAGCTAAATCCATTCTTTCTGCTAAACTGTTTTCTGATCACCATTGTGATGATAAAGAAATCATAGTTTCACTTGATCAAATTCTTGCCGGTATTCCTATTCCTTCTATGATCCTAATCTTCCCTTGTTTTACGAAATTCTTGCTCATGCGAACTTCTCGCGAGCCATCTACCAATTTAGTGGGGACTACATTCATTTAATTATTGAATTCGCCAACCATGGTGCTGGTAAAGGATCTCTTTATCCAAAAGAAGTTAGGGATCCTGAATTTAAGGAGTTAGTAATTCTCGCCGAATAATATACAGTAAACAACTTCTTTGAGATGAAATAATAAACATGAAGAATGATAAAATTCGCTGGGGTGTTCGCTTGAAGAGAAAAGAATGTTGGAAACGATAAACTTCTTATGCAAGATATAGATTGGCATTCTGGTAAAAATAATATCCCGCGTCATTCTGAAGATGATGTATGGTGCGTATTTCCGTTGATTTTGAAGGGATCTTATATTTCAAGTTCTCATGTTTTACCTGAGCATATCGCTACTTATCAACCGTGGGTATTCAAATGGCCCGAAAAAGAGAAAGAGGTATGTCTTTAAGTCTTGCTCACTTCATAATATTTCATTTATTGTTACTTTCTTGTATTCTAACTCTTGCAAAAATTTTAGATTGAAAAGCTGAGAGAAAGATACAACAGGACTAATAAGGCAAGCACCCTGGCGGCACTTCGTTCAATCACGGATGAAGTAAGAAACATTTTCTTTTATTATTTTTAACAATATTGTTGCCTCTGTTTCTTTTCTTAATTCGTGTGCGAAGATTGGTGTTGTAGTTGTTGAAGAAGAAGGATCTAAGGTTGCAAAGACCAAAGGCAAAGGCAAAGGTAAAGGTGCTCTTCGCAAGGAGAAATCATCTGCCTCATCTTCAAAGAAAAGAAAAGTTCGTTCTCCCTCTCATTTGAATTATCAATCTGGCGAAAGTTCTGGATGATGATAATGATGGTATTAATACTTCTTTCGCAAGGGAAGATTTTCCACCTGAATCTTCTATGGCACAACTGTCCAGTATTTTCTCTGACTCCTTGCAAGGGATTGGAGATGTACCCCTTACCAACACATGCAAGGCTCTTGCGAACATCTGTGATACTCCTTTATTGGATGGTGATACTTCTCTCCGCGTAGTCTCCAGATCAGTTACCCTATTTTTCTGATTTCGCTTGGTATTTTGGTATGCCTTCCTTTCTCTATTTCTTCATAATTACGATTCACAATTATACCTGGTTTAATTGGGGGCCATTCAAATTAAATGGGGGTCATGGTATTTTGTTTGCACCCAATTATTTTTAGGGGTGTATTAATCTTCCTATGAAAATACTATTTTACCATTAGTCTTAAAAATCAGTTAAAGGCTAATTAACTACCCTAATCAAGGCCCCTAATTTATACCCTAAACAAAACCTAAATTCTAAAATCAGTTTCACTTCTTCTCTTTTCATATTCTTCCTCTCCTCCTCTTCATCTTCTCCACTACCACCATTAACGACCCTCGAAGAAAATGATTTCTTCATCTGATTCATCGTGTAATCGTGTGAACTAAAACCCAACTTGTATTCCATATTTTAGTATGTTTTGATTGTGAATCGAGTCTGATAACCGAAAACTGGAAGTTACAGTGTTAAGGTCGGCAGATTTGTAATGTTAAAACCCTAACGACCCTGTAGTTTCATGTAAAACGTATGAAAAATTGTTAGGTTGTTAGGTTGAAGATGAAGACCGTTTTTCTGAAACTGTAATTCTGGTGACATAGATTAGAGTCGTTTGGGTATTAGTATGAAGACGATGACCCTTTCCTAATGAAGGTTCTTGTACGTTAACGACCCTGTTGGTATCCACCAAACGACTCTACCTAAAAAGAAAGAGTCGTCAGTTAAGATGAATAAAGGTGTGATGACCATAAACCCCAAATATATTTTTTTGGCAAGAGACATTTTGTTTAAGCGTTGTTACAGTATAAACAAAGCAAACAAATGACTATTGTTGAAGTACCAAAGAGAGTCGTCAGTTTTTAGCACACCAAGCTAACAATTTTTCATAACCTGGAAAATTTGTAGGTTTGAGTCGTCAGGTTTGGTGTAAACAGACTGACGACTCTTTAGGATCGTTAGTGAATTAAAAACCCGCCACTAATGACCCTTACACTGGGTGTTTCAATGGTGACCATGAATCGACCACTTGGAGCAACTTCCACACGATTTCAAGAGTATATGAGGTTTACCTGATTGTTTTGAGCTTCGGGTTCTTCATTTTGAGTGTTGGTTCCTTCATTTGGAGCAATAGGATCTTCACTTGCACCATTATTCATGGCATCCTCTATTAACATCTCTTCATCTTCATCAAACATCCAATCCATATCATTAGTTGACATAATCTTACCATCAACACAATCATTGTTGTTATTTGAATCTTCACCAACATCAATTCCTCCGCTTGAATCACCCATTTCAAAGAACCCTAGTTTTTCTCTCGAAACTTCTCTTCATCTTCTAAAAACACAAAAAAAAAAAAAAAAATACCCAAATTTCTTATCCATAAATCTGATTTTAATCTAACCTCACTTAAATCTTATTAACTTTAATCAAATATTAAGTCTAATCACTTAGGGGAATTTTAGCCATTTAGAAAGTATTTTGATAAGGGGTGGCTCAAATTATGTTTGGGTGACCCTTTTTGTCCTCTAGTGCCTGGCCTCCATTTAATTTGAATGGTCCCCAATTAAACCATGCAAATATATTCTATCTTGACAATTTTTCATCCTCTTTCGCGAACTGGAAAGACTTCTTTCGTTGTTGCCTCGGATTTGGAAAGAAGACGTGTGGTTCTTGAAAAGAAGAACCTTCAAATTCTCAAGAGAAACGAAGAACTGGAGGTTGAAGATGTTGATCTTCGTGAAAAGAATAAACAATTAGAAATTAATTCTTCCAATCAAAAGAATCAAATATCTAATCTTCAAGCTGCCAATCAGCAACTCAATGGTATGGGGATTTTCCTCTTTTCCTTTATTTTGTTTTCTCATTATATTCCCTTATCTTCATTTATCATTTTCACATACGTTTATGGTCTTTTTGATGAAGCTAACATTCTTTGTTCTTTTCCTGACTCTCTGGATAATGATACCCTCCTTGAACTCCTTAATAATTCTTTAAATAGTTTTTCAAATGACAAGATTAAATCTCTTTCCACAAATGAACTCAGATCCAAACTTCGCCTCTTAGAAATTGACCATAGATCCAGTTTGGGTTTAGCCAATAAATTTAAGCGTTTCTATCTTAATTCTATAAAGGAAATCAATAATTTAAGAGCCAAGAACAGTGGTCCTATAGATGATAAAGAAATCATGTCTTTAAGATTCCCTGTTTCTAGCGCCATTATGTGGTTGTAGGAATTCCCACAACACATCCTCACAAGAATTCATGATAATCAACACATCTTTATTAATTGATTTATGAAGTTTTACAAGAAATGAAATCAAGAATACAACCACTGTTCTAGACTTTATCTCTCCTCAAGACTTTCTCATTACTCTAAAAAGATCTCTCCATTCCTTAAGCCTGTTTGGCTCTTTATATAGGGTATTACATAGTGGAGGACAACTAATCTGTCCTTTATTTTAGGATCTGGATTGCGATATTCTCACAATTATACAAAATGTCATATTCGCAACTGTTGATGGTGGTTTTTATCTTAGGGTTAAAATCGTAAAACACTAAACCCTAACAGACAGTGACGTCACAACATTTAAGTGATAAAGCATTTACTAGGTGCATTTATTGAAAAGCCTTTAATGTGTCTCTAAATAATTATCGGGGTACCTTTTACAAATTAGGGTTACAACAAGCAAAACCCTAATTCACCTCAGTGCAAATGGCAAATCATGCCATCCACACCAACCGCGCCAAAGCATGCCAACCATGCTAGCCGCACCTCTGTGCCAATGGCAAATCATGCCAGCCACACCAACCGCTCCAAAGCATGCCAATCATGCTAGCCGCACCTCTGTGCCAATGGAAAATCATGCCAGCCACACCAACCACGCCAAAGCATGACAACCATTATAGCCGCACCTCTGTGCCAATGGAAAATCATTCCAGCCACACCGACCGCGCCAAAGCATGCCAACCATGCTAGCCGCACCTATGTTCCAATGGAAAAACATGCCAGCCACAACGACCACTCCATAACAAACACATCTCGCCATGGCCCCCCATGCCGTGCCACCATGCTGGCCTTCCCCACGCGGCTACCAAAGTGAAAGCGTGCAACAATCAACGGTTGCCCTTCAATCCCAGAAGCAAATCATGGCCGTCTAAGGTCACCTCACGACCTTTGTCCCAAAACCCTATATTAGTCACGCACCTAGCCAAAGCTAGCCACGCCATACGCCCAAGGCAAACCCTTGGCCCCACAAGCCAAGAAAAACGCCCTTGCCTTGGCCCTAGTCACGCCATGCGCCCATGGCAAACCCTTGGCCCCACATGCCAAGCCAAAGCCACACCTATCCCAAGCCATCCGCGCCATGACAAACAAACTCTTCCTTGGCCCTAGCTATACTAGTCACACCACGCCAAGCCAAACGCCCATACCTTGGCCCTAGTCAAGCCATGCGCCCATGGTAAACCCTTGGCCCCACGTGCCAAGCCAAACCAAACCTAACCAAGCTAGTTGCGCCATGCCAAACACATCTCGCCATGGCACTCCATTCCGCGCCACCATGTTGGCCTTCCCCACGCGGCTACCAAAGTGAAGGCGTGCGATAATCAACGGTTTCCCTTTAATCCGAGGAGCAAATCCTGGCCGTCTAAGGTCACCTCACGACCTTTGGCCCAAAACCCTAGCCTTGGACCTAGCCAAACACCCTTGCCTTGGACCTATCCACGCCATGCGCCCATGGCAAACCCTTCGCCCCACATGCCAAGCCAAAACCGCACCTAGCCCGAGCCAGCCGCGCCATGCCAAACACACTCTACCTTGGCCCTAGCTATGCTAGTCACACCACGCCAAGCCAAATGCCCTTGCCTTGGCCCTAGATGTGCCACCCTGCTGGACTCTCCTACGCGGCCACCAAAACGAAGGCGTGCAACAATCAACGGTTTCCCTTTAATCCCAGGAGAAAATCCTAGCCATCCATGGTTACCAGACAACACATGGTAACCTTTGGCCCGAAAACCTAAGTTTGGCAACGCAAAACCATGCCAACCTAGACGTGCCACCACGTTGGCCCTCACTACCAAAACGAAGGCGTGCAATGATCGATGGTTGCCCCTCCTCTCAAGATGCAAAATATCGACCGTCGAAGGTCACCAGGCTAGCAAGTTTCTAGATCTTGACTTTCCAAGCCACAAACAACATGCTACATGTTTTCCAAAAACATTTGGGACATCAACACAAACTGGGGGGATACTCATTAGGGTATTGGTTTGGTGGTATACAGCGTGCGGCATACGCAAATGCCCATTTCGAGATAGTGTAATAAGAATAAGACGTTTAGTAAATGTAGGAAGCAACGGTGAAACACTCTTTCATTATGGGACATTAATTCCATCAAATCCCATCAATACCAGGTGTTACCACCTCTTCCCATTTAACTCATCCGTTTTATTTTCTTATGAGGCCAGAGTACGTTTCTTTTTTGACTTGTATAAATAGGCTTACCTATTTCCACTAGAACACAAGTTCTTGGTCAGGAGAAAACACCACACTCATAAAGGCAACTCTTGCTAGCTTTCTCAAAGCCCTCACCTTCTGATACAAGTCAAGTACTACTCTTCCAGAATTATTCTGGCCTCAACACTCTCTTCGCTTCCCTCCCTAAACCAACCCTTCTCCTCCACTTTGTGACCGAAGCAAGTCTGGAACGACCATTTCTTGGTTTAGGCCGGACTTTTATATATTGATCTCTCGAATCTAAAGTACTCCCTTGCAGTACATTGTTTAAGGTTTAAATTATTTTTTGCCTTCACACCCGTAGTTACCGAAATCAGCAGAAACTATTTTCACCTATAAACAATTGGCGACCACAGCGGGAGGTTCGATATTTCGGTTACAATGTCAATTTTCAACCAGCAATCTCATTATTCGACCCAGACGTCAAGATGGTAGAGGAAGGCGATCCACTCCCACTTAGTTACTCGACGGCTCGATTATCAGTCATGCCACGACAAGGGATGACTGGGGACTTCTCAGTTTATCAGTCATGACACGACAAGGGATGACTGGGGACTTCCCAGAGGATAGAAGCAAAATGATCCGCCCAGGGATCAACGTCTCAGTTACCAGACAACTCAGCAACGACTCGGAAGACTGGGGACTTCCCACGTCCGTTTTTCTCATAAAGCTTGGTCCTACACCCGGAAGGTATACTTTCATCAGAAGACCTGAGCAACCGAGTAAGTCTTATCTAGACAAAAATACGTGGTTTTCTTTTTCAAGTTCTGATAAAACCTATAGCCATGTTTCATCCCATGTCATCTACCAACACACGGTTCCATGGTTTTCCTGGGGTGTCTGTGTCACTTTCATTCATAGCCAAAGACAATTCAATTCAAAACATTTCATTCAAAAAAAAATTATAATCCAAAACCGTCAAGGTAGCATTTATCTATTAACCCGAGAAAACTAGAAAATCAAAAATCATAAACCAAAAACCAGGCGTCTCATTTGCCTTTCAAGAAAAAAACCTAAGGATAAGAGGTCTAAAAGACAGATATATATTCAAGGGAAGTTTTACAATAGCGGCTTGCTCCTTTTGGCAAAGGCCTCCCTCGTGCTTTGGAGAGCCGCCCTCTTAAGTTTCAGCTTCCTGCACAACTTCTTGAATTCCGCTTCCTGTTTTTTCATCATGTCTGCGGAGGGACCTTCAACTGCTCCGGCCAATGACCTTTAAACATCAGAGAGACCTTTAAAGAACCAAGGAACATTAAATTCGAAGCCCATGCACATGTCATGATGGAACTTCCAGCTCGATATTACATCCTCAGAAAATGTATGACCAGTCACGTTGCACATATTTTCAATCGAATACAAGGCTTCCTCCACACGCTTGACCAACGCATGTCGACTAGTGATCTTCTTAGTCATGGCAATGTGACCATAGCTTTCCCAAATCCTGGTGTACCATGTCGCATATTTAGCTGGCACGCTAAATCCACCAATCAACACATGACCTGGTAAAGGGGCCAGATACGGAGGTTTGAAGGTGGCACCTACAACTGAATCAGTAACTGGCAGGAGATACCTAACTACAATTTCACCCCCGAAGTGCTCTCCTCCACCTGAGTCATGGCAGCGCCCTCGGTATGGTGAACCTCCATGTCCAAATTGCTAGCTGGCACAATTTCTGCCGTGGGAAGAATGGTTACGTATTTTCTCTGATAGTCTTCCACTTAAAGATCATCCCTAGGAACGGTTTCCTCCTAAAAATAAAAATTTAGTTTTACTATAAAAAAAGGGGGGGGGGGAAAGAAGAAAAACATGGATGGGACTCACCGATTCGGTTTCAGACTGACTAGACGAAGATTCAACACTGCTATAGGAAGAACTACTCTCGCCATAGCTGGACTCTAAACTTTCATCCTTTTCGGAATCCCCATCATCATGGATGAGCTAGGCACCGCCACCCTCTGCCTCGAAAAACGACGCTTTCCAACTACTTGCAAGTTTGGCAAAGGCGTTCGTGCTACTGAAACCCTGGACGAGACATAAGGACGCGTTCTCAGAAAAGAAATAAGGATATACGTGATCCAGCTGAAGTCAAGAATGAAATCACACGTACCCTCATATTGGATGAATTAAAAGTTGGTAGAGACATGGAATATGACTGGAAACCGCCAGCACGATTGTTAGACCTTCGCTCCTTCACTTGGGGATTGTCCACGTCCAGACCGACAGATTTCCTCTTGGTTAAAGATGTATCCCTCAATAACGGATTTTTTGCTAAAATCTCGGTGGAAGGCCTACCACGAGTGTTCTCCACTACGGCTTTCACGAAATCCTGGATGACGAGGAATTCACTCTGCCAGAATACGTTATACTTGGAGGTAGTCGACGGATTTCGTTCCGAAAGCAAGAAAGGGAGGCTTCTGCCCAGCGCAAGAACACTAGCATCAAGAACATCTAATAACGATTCCTTTGGAGATGCCAGCTGACGAACGAGAGGGACCCCTTTGTCGAAACCCATATGCTGAACTTCTCGCTCAATATTATAAGAGACTTCCTGACACGATCCTCGAAAGAAAGATGGTATATAACTAGATGTGCAACTACGCATGAACACCATCTCTCCGACAGTCAGGTCCTCTTTATCAGAAGTCAAATACGTGTTTGGAGTAGGAGAAAAGGTAGTAACCTGAGTTATAGACCCATGAACCGGAGCCCATGGATGAAAATTAACTGCGTACGAGCTGTCAAGAGGTCCTCCCAGGTTCGAACTAGTCTTGGGGCACCTGTTCAACCAGCGCAGTATCCTCTAGCCACCCCAAGACTCGGGAAGTGAAGCTAACGGTTTCGGGGCATACTTCTTGAAATGCTCCCATAGCCACGCCTGGATAAAGGCGGCATGAACATACGAATCTACTTTCATGTATCTATTCGAGGCACGCATGTCTGAAACCATTTGATCCAAGTGTGCGTACAGAGAACCAAGAAACAAACCGCCAATGGGGAGAACGACACCTTTTGCTAATTTTATGGAAAACTTAATAAGCCCATGTCTTATCTCTTTCTTGCCCGAGCTGTCATAAAAAATATCTCGGGATAGCCAAAGAGACAAGAACGCCGCAACATGGAGTGTACTATTCTTCTGGTTCGGCTCTAACGCGTCAGGAAACCACTGAGACACCCACCAGTCATAGAAGCACTTTGTCTCATTTTCTTTCCGAACGAATCCTTTTTATTTCGCAACCAGGGCGGCATGCATTTCTTCTTCATCTACGGACAACTTAACATCAAGATTTATAACTACGAGAAGGTTCAGCAGTACATCCACACTCTCCAAGGAAATAGTCATTTCACCCCATCTACATACGGCCGTGTGGGTGTCCGGACACCATATGGCAACAAAAGCAACCAAGCCTGGAATATCTTTCCTAATCTGAAGCACTGAAGAATCCGCAACAGCATCAACGATCCACGCCTTGGTCAAATTAGTTCTTACATGCTCTTGGCTCATCATGAACCGCATCCATTTCTCGAAGGAACACAATGGACTCACTGGGGCTTTGAAATCAATAAAAGAAGCGGAATACTCTTTCCTATGAAGACAAAACCATATCACATTCCCGGGAGGAACCGACCGATCCCCTCCCTCACTCTCCGGACCCGTCAGAAGCAACGGCACATGCTTAAGAGGACTTTTCCTGGCAGAGATTATTGTGATGAATTCATCATCCACGTTTGGCTTGGAGTTACCAACGTCTTTCGGTATGGTAGAATTTTTATCAAGTGGCGTCATAACAAAGGTTCTCTCACAATAATTCCGCTTTCCAAACAACTACAATGGAACAATACGAAGAGAAATTATTACAGAAAGCGCACGAAAATTATTTTCACCAAAGATGCAAGCCAGTCTATTTTAAGGTCGTGCACTACGGCATATAATTTTTGTCCGACCGAGGAGGAGTGACCCACCAGGGGAACCACATACACGACCACGCCAAAACAAGGGGCAAACCCTAAAAAACTAGGTTTTCGTGAGAAGACATGGTAATTACTATCGCATGCCTACTTTGCGCAGCGATTTGGAGTGGTCAACATTACTACGGACATGGAAAGGTACGCCTGCAACTAGGGTTTTCACCAATAAAAAAAAATCAAGAGAAAAGAAAGTTAAAAGGAAGTACTAGAAGACATACCTAATCCACTCGTCCGCTTCACCGCTACTAAGCAACAAGAGAATAAATAGTGAAGGCGTGAATCAAAGGGATAGGCCGGCCATCCTTTTATAGGCATGATACTCGGGAATTCGAACCAGAAAAGGATTTCCAATTTTGAGCCAAGGAAGGAAAAGAGGAAACCGGTCCCGTAAAGACCAATTTCCACGTCCAAGACCACTCACGCCATACCACGGCCCCATCACGCCATACCACGGCCCCACCGCACCTAGCCACCCATGTATGCCATTGTCGTGGCCCTAGACAAGCCCTCTCTCCATCACCGCGGCCCCATCACGCCTATCCGTCCTTGCACATTCCACCATGCCATCTCCACGGCCAGGACCATGCCACCTCTTGGCCCCTCGATCCAAACCATCCACTTACTTCGCCTTCCAAGACCGCGCCCCTTTGCCTTGGAGATGTATGACCAGACCAAGCCGGTAACTTTCATCTCACCACTCCACGGTCTTCATTCCAAGTACAACTTACGCAGAGCCTCCAACACGGGAAGCCAAAACTCTCCTCACCACTAAAAAAGGTTAGTCGAATTCTCCAGACCATATTTGCAATGATTTACATCTCGATTCCGTCCTCGTATGTCACCATCATATGCTTACCTCACAACAAGGCACCTGTTCTGATATAAGCAGGGGAATTAATGTTGATGGTGGTTTTTAGCTTAGGGTTAAAATCGTAAAATACTAAACCCTAGAAGACAGTGACGTCACAACATTAAGTGATAAAGAATTTACTAGGCGCATTTATTGAAAAGCCTTTAATGTGTCTCTAAATAATTACCGAGGTACCTTTTTCAAATTAGGGTTACAACAAGAAAAACCCTAATTCACCTCTGTGCCAATGGCAAATCATGCCAGCCACACCAATCGCGCCAAAGCATGCCAACCATGCTAGACGCATCTCTGTTCCAATGGCAAATCATGCCAGCCACACCAACCGCGCCAAAGTATGCCAACCATGCTAGCCGCACCTCTGTGCCAATGGAAAATCATGCAAGCCACACCAACCGCGTCAACGCATAACAACCATCCTACCTTCACCTCTGTGCCAATGGAAAATCATGCCAGCCACACCAACCGCGCCAAAGCATGCCAACCATGCTAGCCGCACCTCTGCGCCAATGGAAAATCATGCCATCCACACCAACCGCGCCAAAGCATGCCAACCATGCTAGCCGCATCTCTGTGCCAATGGAAAATCATGCCAGCCACACCAACCGCGCCAAAGCATGCCAACCATGCTAGCCGCACCTTTGTTCCAATGGCAAATCATTCCATCCACACCGACCGCGCCAAAGCATGCCAACCATGCTAGACGCATCTCTATGTTCCAATGGAAAACATTCCATCCACACCGACCGCGCCATGCCAAACACATCTCGCCATGGCCCCCCATGTCGCGCCACCATGCTGGCCTTCCCCACGCGGCTACCAAAGTGAAGGCGTGCAATAATCAACGGTTGCCCTTCAATCCCAGAAGCAAATCCTGGCCGTCTAAGGTCACCTCAAGACCTTTGGTCCAAAACCCTAGCTTGGTCACGCACCTAGCCAAAGATAGCCACGCTATACGCCCAAAGCAAACCCTTGGCCCCACAAGCCAAGAAAAACGCCCTTGCCTTGGCCCTAGTCACGCCATGCGCCCATGGCAAACCATTGGCCCCACATTCCAAGCCAAAGCTACACCTATCCCAAGCCAGCCGCGCCATGACAAACACACTCTGCCTTGGCCCTAGCTATACTAGTCACACCACGCCAATCCAAACGCCCATACCTTGGCCTTAGTCAAGCCATGCGCCCATGGTAAACCCTTGGCCCCACGTTCCAAGCCAAACCAAACCTAACCAAGCTAGTTGCGCCATGCCAAATACATCTCGCCATGGCCCTCCATGCCGCGTCACCATGCTGGCCTTCCCCACGCGGCTACCAAAGTGAAGGCATGCGATAATCAACGGTTTTCCTTCAATCCCAGGAGCAAATCCTGGCCGTCTAAGGTCACCTCACGACCTTTGGCCCAAAACCCTAGCTTGGTCACGTACCTAGACAAAGCTAGCCACGCCATACGCCCAAGGCAAACCCTTGGCCCCACATGCCAATCCAAACACCCTTTCCTTGGCCCTAGCCACGACATGCACCCATGGCAATCCCTTGGCCCCACATGCCAAGCAAAAACCGCACCTAGCTCGAGCCATCCTCGCCATGCAAAACGCACTCTGCCTTGGCCCTAGCTATGCTAGTCACACCACGCCAAGCCAAACGCCCTTGCCTTGTCCCTATCCGCGCCACCCTGCTGGCCTCCCCTACGCGGCTACCAAAACGAAGGCGTGCAATAAGCAATGGTTGTCCTTCAATCCTAGGAGAAAATCCTAGCTATCCACGGTTACCAGACAACACATGGCAACCTTTGGCCCGAAAACCTAAGTTTGGACATGCCAACCTAGCCGCGCCACCACGTTGGCCCTCACTACCAAAACGAAGGCGTGCAACGATCGACGGTTGCCCCTCCTCTCAAGATGCAAAATATCGACCATCGAAGGTCACCAGGCTAGCAAGTTTCCCGAGCTTGACTTGCCAAGCCACAAACAACATGCTACATGTTTTCCAAAAACATTCGAGACATCAACACAAACTGGGGTATGCTCATTAGGGTATTGGTTTGGTGGTCTACAGCGTGCGGCATACGCAAATGCCCATTTCAAGATAGAGTAATAAGAATAAGACGGTTAGTAAATGCAGGAAGCAACTGTGAAACTCTCTTTCATTATGGGACATCAATTCCATCAAATCCTATCAATACCAGGCGTTACCACCTCTTCCCATTTAACTCATCTATTTTGTTTTCTTATGAGGCTAAGGTACATTTCTTTTTTGACTTGTATAAATAGGCTTACCTATTACCACCAGAACACAAGTTCTTGGTCAGGAGAAAACACCACACTCAGAAAGGAAACTCTTGCTAGCTTTCTCAAAGCTCTCACCTTCTGATACAAGTCAAGTACTACTCTTCCAGAATTATTATGGCCTCAACACTCTATCCGCTTCCCTCCCTAAACCAACCCTTCTCCTTCACTTTGTGACCGAAGAAAGTATGGAACGACCATTTCTTGGTTTAGGCTGGACTTGTATAGATTGATCTCTCGAATCTAAAGTACTCCCTTGCAGTACATTGTTTAGGGTTTAAATTGTTTCTCTCCTTCACACCCGTAATTATCGAAATCAGCAGAAACTATTTTCACCTATAAACAGCAACATTCCTAGATTTCGCAAGGTTTTCAAATCTTTCTCGTGTTTATACTGACGTCGTTTGTCATGTCACTTATGTAACCAATCTGCGATATTTGCAAGAATATTGTTGTTGACGATTTCGTAAGGGTAATAATGTTGCGATATTCTGATCCCACATTAATTATTCAACTGAACTCGTACGATAGAAAATGGCAAGATCATATCGCTCAACTATAAGAGAATTAGTTTTGTATGGCTTCACAATCCCAATGAAGTCTTTAAGTCGCTAACCGATAGGATCTCGGGAAAAAACCTACGGTTAAAGGAGAATCGACTCTAGCAAACCAACTAGTATCACACAAGAGGTGAGGGGATTAGTTTTTCCAGTTGCTAGACATCTTCTTTATATGGTTTTCAAATCAGGGTTTGCAATCTAAGTTACCTTGGTAACAAAGCATTCAATATTCACCGTTAGATGAAAAACCTGATTTATCCAAGCTAATATCTTTCAACCTTTAGATCGAAACTTAACTTGTCACACACAAATGAAATGTATTTCATTTAGGTTTGAGTAACCGTACCTAAATGTGTACATTTGGTTGGTTCACAAATAGTTAACCAATGGTTAGCCATATGAGCACTTTCATATCAACCATATTCATCTTCTTCACAACTAGTTCAAATGACTCAAAAGAAATAGTTAAAGAGTTGTTCAATTGCTTAGATTTTTATACATAGACACAATTGAAAGAAAATCGATTTGATTCACTCGAATCAATTCATGAACAATACATCTACGGTTTTCAAAGATTGCATTCCTTATTGATTTATTGTTTAAGTTCATGAGCTAACCGATTTGAGAAATATAACCAACCATCTTGAGTACGCGTACGGGTATGCGTACCTTAGCTGTCGGATTTGAGTTTACAAACTCAGTAGAAATTTTTGGTTCGAAAACTTCCATGGGTACACGTACGGGTATGCATACCTAAGGTGACTGGTTTACTAGTTTGCAAACTACAAACTCAGCAGAAATTCTCGGTTCAAGAACTTCCGCCAGTACGCGTACGGTTACGCGTTCCCAACCTGTCTCCTTCACCAATACATCATGCACACATATGCACGCACTTGGTTTCCGGTACATGGATTTATACACTAATGTACGAACACACTATATATGCTTATATCCATAGGTGGTTACGTAATATCAACTCTACATTTTAATCATTGAAACATTCTTCTATAATGTTATAATAGTCGTTAGACATAAGAATAGACTATCATCATCAAAGTTATTTTCAAGATTAAAACATCATCATGACTTTCGTCACGGGTAAAGATGAAAGGTGGTTAAAGCGAAAGCTTACCAACACATATTTCGAGAAAAATATAGGCAGGTAAACTCGACTCGAAATAACAAATGTGTATGTATGAAAATTATCATACTTATATGACTGTTGTCTCAATAATCGTTATCGTAGGCATCAAAAATAAATTACACTTTCTCACTACTCAAAATATATAATATAGCAAGGGCAAGAAAGGATCGTTCTCACAGAGAGGACTTAGGTTGTCAATATGTTTCGGTTTTCTATATAAAACAATGGGGGGTTTTCTGATTTTCAATAAAGTAAATTAAAATAAAATCAAATAAAGAAATAAACAAGCAAATCAAATAGAAAAGATATTGGTTAAGGATTCATCTTCATTCACAAACATGCTTTTCACAATAACTAGAATTGATATTTAATCTCAACTTAATCAAAAGCCCTAGGATACCTTGATCACAAGAATATCCCGCTAATTTCCTCTTGTCATCAACAAACACATTAAAAGATGCGAATATGAATTCTATCTAAGAGAAAAACCTAACGTGTAAAAGCACTAATTGTAGTTGCAGGAATTCCTACACTACACCCCTCATAAGAATTCACAATTATCAACACATATTTGAAGATTAAGAACAACACTTTATTGATTAATTCTCAGAACTGTTACAAGAAATGGAAGAAATCAAGAATACAATCGCTCACAAGAACTTTCTCTCTCCTCAAAACTTTCTCCAAACTACAAAAATGACCCCTCTTTTCTGAGTCTATTAATCTCTTTATATAGGATAGTTACATAGTGGATGACAGCTAAGTTATCCCTTATTTTCGGATCTGACTCGCGATACTCTCACAGTAGTTGTAATGCTTATTCTGGCAGATGTTGTAATCTTCACAGTATCGCCTTGCTCTCCCCGTGTTTCTGCCACCGTCATCCGTTACGTCATTATTTGAATCATTCTTTGAGTCAGTCTGTGACGCTCGCAGAGTGTTGTTGAAGAACTCACTGAAACGTTGTTTATAAACTTCGCAAGAGCACTGCTGTGGAGATATTCTGATCCTACATCTTGCCTCTTCTCATGTCTTTTCTGCGAAGGGGAAAATATTATGAGAAATTGAAATCTTTTGAAATGTCGCAGCTGTCTATCTATTCACGTTCTTTTGTTCTAACACGTATCTACATCCCTCGCCAGATTTATTACACGTATCTTTTTATCCATTCAACTTTTGACACGTCTTTTTCAACCGCTGCACTCCAACTGTTCATGTTTTTCCTTTGCATTAATTGCACTTATCTTCACGAGAATTTTTACCTTCTATATATATATATCTTCTTCACTCTTCATTTTTCTTCTTTTTACTTTCTTCTTCCTTCTCTCTGCAATCTCTCTGCAAATTCACTGTTCTTCCGTAAATTCCGCATCCGTCGCTGTTGCAACCTTTCTTTTGATCTTCTACTCTTTTCTTCATTCCCATACTTACTAAGAATGGCTCCAGCTGGTCGTAAAAACCTCATCGCCTTTTATCAACTGCAAAAGAAACTTAAGGACGAAGGTTTTGCTTTATCTACCATTCCTGATCAAAACCCTAAACCAAACTTTCTATTAAATTATTTTCTAATAATCCATGTTCTCGCGAGAAGATTATAGTCTCGCTAGGTCAACTTGAAGCTGGTCTTCCCATTCCTCTTTATGATCATGAGCTCCCTTTATTCTATGAAATACTTTCTCATGCGAGATTCTCACGTGCCATATATCAGTTGAGTGGGGATTGCATTCGTCTGATGCTGGAGTATGATACTCGCAGTGCTGGTAAGAAATCTATTTATCCAGATAAAGCGAAGAATCCTAAATTTGCTGATGTTCCATTATTCCTGTGAAGTACACTGTAGACAATTTCTTCGCAAATTATGATATAATCCCCATGAGGAAGGATAGCACTTGTTGGGGTGTCCGCTTACAAAAGAAGGATGACATTGCTGAAGATAAAATTCTCATGTTGGATATTGACTGGAATCCGAGTAATAATCAAGGTCCGCGCCATTCTAGTGATGATAAATGGTGTATATTCCCATTATTTCTAGAGGGTCCCTACATCTGCGGTCCTCATGCTTTATCTGCGAATCTCGCAGAGTACCAGCCATGGGTGTTCAACTGGCCTGAAAGGAATAAAGAGGTATGTTCTCTCAATTTTTTGCATAAATTATCATTATCATCTTCCCCATGCTTTTATACTCTCGTTGACTACTCCAATTCTTTCCAAATTAACATGCTAAAAACTAGCTACCAGAAGTTTGGGAAGCCCAGTACTTTTTTAGCTCTTAAATCGCTCACAGATGAAGTAAGAAATATCCCTTTATGATTCTTAACAATATATTGTTGCCTGTATTTCATATCTTTATCTATGTTCGTAGGTTATTGAAGAAAGAGAACTTGTTAGGGCTGCGAGAACTAAGGGCAAAGGCAAAAGTGTTTCCCGCAAGGAGAAATCTGATGCTCCTCGCAAGGAGAAGTCTGGTGCTCCTCCTTTAAAGAAAAGAAAAGCTTAATCTCCTTCTCCTTTAACTTATCAATCTATTGAAAGTTCAAGTAATAATACTAATAATGACGATGATGATGATGATGATGATATCTTTTCCGCGAAGGAATCCTCTCATCTTGAGTCTACTATAGATCATTTATTCGGTATTTTTTCTAATACCATGCAAGTAATTGGTGATACCCCTCTGACTAATGCTTCCGAGTCTATAGCTGCCATCTGCGATGCCCCTCTCCTAGAGAATAATGAGTCTCTTCGCGGGGTATCAAGATCTATATCTCCAAATTTCCTGCATTTACTTAACAGCTTGGTAAATTTCCATACTTACATTTTCCTTCTCTTTATTTTCATTTGGACTTTATAATTAATTCTTAAAGCTCGCTGTATTATTTCGCAGGTTGGGAAAGCTTCTTTTGATGTTGTCTCAGACTTGGAAAAGAGGCGTGCGGTCCTCGCAAAGAAGAATCTTAAACTTCTCACCAAAAATAAAGAATTGGAGACTGAAGTTGCTGGTCTTCGCGAGAAGAATAAACAAAATAAAGAATTAGAGATCGAAGATGCTAATCTTCTCAAGAAAATCAAATAATTGGAATCAGACAATTCTCTTCAGAAGGAAAAAGTATCTAGTCTTCAAGATGCCAATAAGCAACTCTATGGTATAGGATTCTCTTTCTTTCCCTTATATTTTATTATCTTTATCCGAAAAATTTCTTCTTATAGAGTTTTCCATTTCACAGACGTCTATGGTATTACTAATGAAGCTATTTTTCTTCATACATTTCCCAAGATTATGGATGATGATACCCTTCTTAATCATCTAAATACTTCTCTAAATAGTTTTTCCAATGATAAGGTTGAATCTCTTCCCATAAATGAGCTTAGATCCAAGCTTCGTCTTTTAGAAATTGAACATAGATCTGTCTTGGGTATGGCCAATAAATTTAGACAATTCTTTCACAACTCTAAAGAAGAAACCCATAAGTTAAATTCCAAATATATTAATCTGATAGATGAAAAGGATCGTATTTTTCTCCAAGGTGCTCAAGCTTTAGCAGCTTTCCATAAGACTCTTCTCGATGTTCAAATTGAAAGAAATCAACTTATCTGCGAGAATAGTACTCTTGTTGAAAGAGAAAACCAAATTTGTTCCCGTCTTCTCATTAATAATGATGATGAGTTTGCTTGGGATGCGAAAATTCTTGATAATGCCAGAAACAATTTAGGTGTAAATGTTAGTCTTCAAGCTGATCATTCTGCCCTGATTAAGGATATGATCTTGCAAAGAGAAGGTTGTTATTCTTGTTTTTCCAATAATCCATTTTGTAGCTGTATCTCCACTATTTTATTAATATGTTGTCATTTGTTCGCAATATCCGAAGAAAACTTTAACCAAAGAGTTAAAGAGTTGGAAGAAGAAAAAGGAAATCTCGCAAGACTTCTGTCTTCTCGCAATGAGAAATGTTCCAAGTTCAAGAAGCAACTTCAGATTTCTCTGGCGAATTTCACCAATGTTCTTGTCGGTGTTCGCAATGATTCTATTAAGATGGTCTGCGATGATCATAAAATTACTCATTTTACTTATCCTTATCTCGCGAACGAAATTCCAAATAATATTCCTGACCTTGTTATCTCCGATAGCGTAGCTGAAGAGTCTGAAGAAGAAGAAAAATTTGGTGAAGAAAATGATGGATCTAAATAGTTTTGTCTTCCTTTTTAATCTTTTTATAATATTTGTACACTTATCCCTTGTAAAATATTGTTGTGAATTTCTCCAGCTTCTAATGTTCTTTGGTGTATAGATCTGCATACATTAGAAAACAATTTCTTTTTGCAATATGGTTAATCAATATGCTTATTAATTTTTTAATTATCTGCGTAAATCTGTCATATAAAGATGAATAATAATTTTATCATTCTATTCATTCCCATACTTTCCTCTGTTATTCATCTGCAATATGAAAGATTGAGCTGATTAGTTACGAATAAGATCTGTTTGTAAGTTTTTCCTCAATATCTGCGTAAATATCGCAAGTCATGTCTTCTTACTCTCATGATCTCTGCGTAAATATCGCAGTCATTCAATCTTGATCTCTTGTGGTCTTATTTTGCCTTCCTAGTTAAAGGTCTTATTTAGCCACATTTTGTTTTGGCGACAAAATCGCAGGACGTTTTTACACTCTCATGTAAAGACCCATTGATCTTGCCTTATCCTTATTTTGTCAATTTGTTGCGACAATATGATAGGCCTAAGTTTTCTTGCGAGAACAAAGCCCCATGACATTTCCGTCTTGCGATGAAATCGCAGGACGTCTTTACACTTTCATGTAAAAACTCATTGATCTCATCTTATCTTTTTCTCTTGGCTTTTTGCCTCTATATGATTGTTGCACAAATATGACAAGCCTAAATATTCTTGCGAATATAAAGCCTCGTGACATTTGCGTCTTAAGACACTTATCAGCTCCCTAATGGAGGGTGCCGCCCTTATCTTCCCCCTGGTTTCCCCTTCAAGGAGGCGTACATCGGTCATACAAGACTATCTCCTCCTATCCGGTCCTAACAATAGCCAGTTGTTTTTGCAGCCTCTTATCCTTTTTGCCTATATGTCTTATAGTTACGAGACTGCACCCTAGGTGAGGTTTTCTTTGGGCCGAGTGCATCATAGCCAAGACTTTCCAAGAATGGCGAGGGTAGTTTCATACGCCCCGGGCACCCTTGGCTCAACCGTGTACCTTGGCGCCTTGGTCATACTTTTCACTCCTTAGAAGAGACCTTCGGTCGTCCAACTGTTAATATATATATAGTTGGAAATCTAAAGTATCTCTCCTGGATAGGTTTTTTTTAACCCCAACATCTTCATGACTCAGGTTCCAGCGGCTGTATAACCTTATCCCTGAGCCATGCATACAGATACCCCCTTATATGACGTACCTTAGGTCTTACATTTGCCTCTTGTGAAATTTTTATTCGCGAACTAGGGTATACGCCATAAAGGTTCGTCCCATTCTAATATCTCTGCGAAATTTTATTCGCGTTTCTTCAGTCTTTGATTTTCTCTTTTTTCATTTCAGCTCTTGTATAATTTTTCAATTTCATCTTTTTCATTGAATCGAAACATATTTTTGTAAGATTCTCTTCAACAAATCATTTATACATTTCTCATACTTCACGATCTCAAATTTTTACCTTTTCTACTTACTATTTTCTGCTTCTGCTTTTTTGTTGCGCTTTCTTACATTTTCTCCGTCTGCGAGGCGCTCGCCATCTATGTGTTTCTTCTCATGTTGACTTCGCATCATTTCTTCTTCTCGCCATTCTACTGTGTCAACCATCAACCTTTCACTTCTCTGCTTTTGTTTGATGCTATATTTACAGTTTATGTTCTTCGCAACCCTTTTCTCGCAAGATTCCATATCAATTTCATAGCATTGTTTCCCATCAATCCAATCTCCCTTTATAACTCCAACACCGCTCGGATGAGGAAATTTAATGTACTGGTGGAAATTCGACGCTACACCTAGAATCCCATGCAACCAAGGCCGGACAATTAAGGCATTGTATGGTGATTCAACGTCAACCACACAGAATTGAATCTTAGAAGATATCCCCTTCAATGGAATGCGCATTGTAATTTCCCCTTTGGGCTTGTTGGCAGTACCATTGAAACCATAGATTTTATAAGTTGATGGTATTAGATCTTCGTCTCTTCCTCCCATGGTTTTGTAGGTATGATAAAATAAGATATCCACTGAGCTTCCCGTGTCAATCAGAACTCTGTTAATGGCCCAAGAATCTTCAGTTTCACCATCCTAATTTTCTTCATCTTCTTCTTCTATTTGTTTTGGATTTATTTATAATCTTACTACCAGAGGATTGTCATGCATCTCGCTAGGCTCTGGTACCTCTTGTGTTGTGAAAGAAATAATTTTCTTTTACCACTCTTCTAATAGCGAAGATTTCACAATGTTCATTATCTCTCTTCCATCTACATCTCTCGCAAAGACTCTGCTTAAAACATTGTCGTGGAAGTCTTCTATAGTCTTGTATGAATATATGATAGAGTTATAAGATAGATTCTTCTCTTTTGCTCCTACTTCTATCACAAATGTTTCTCCTCATTTTGTTGTATTCACTCTGCGAATTTTTGGAGCTAGGGGTAGTTGTTGAGACTGTGGGTGATCTCTTAGAAAATGGTTTCATTTTCCCTGGTCTATCATCCTCAAAATGATTATTTTTACATTCCTGCAGTTGTTTGTTGTGTGACCATGAAAATGATGATAAGAACAAAATTCTAGACTTCGATTATTTGGATGTGGTTCTTTTCCCATATTCCAGGGTACGGGTATGTCCTCCATTAAAATTATAGCCTCCCAATTTTTCTCTATGCTAGCATTTAGAGGTGGCATCTTAATTTCTTCCCATATTATCTTCTGACTTCCTTTCCCTCTATAATAATTTTGTCTCTGACCACCATAAGTCTCTTGCGGCTGATCAAGCCTCTGAATTTTATTATTTCCACCACGACTGAAGAAATTTATTTCCCTTTCAAACTCTTCTTGATTTATGCTTCCCATAGCTACTAATTTATGTTGTCCATCATCCATACTCTTTTCTTTCTTCACCTGCGAAGTACTCGCTACTGTATTTATTAACTTGGGGAGTAGACTTGTGTTTGCTGCGATTGAGATAGTGTTCGCGATGGGATATGACTCCATCTCGTTTTGTTTCTCTTCCAATGCAATGTATTCTTCTTGTAACTCTCGCAGCTCCGGCATGGTAATTGTATTTTTGATTCTGAAAATTTGTATATACAGCAGATTGGTTGCAAACATAGCATTAATGAAAGATAAAATGAGGTATCTTTGATCTACTTTTCCTTCCATTTCACTGCACATTGTCTTCCATCTTATGGTTAGATGTTTCAAACTCTCGCCAATCATATGCTTTAGCCCAAATACATCTTCAATACCGGGTCGTGAATAATTGTTGCTTATATACTCCCCCAAGAATTAATGTGGTTTGTAGATGATTGAAACAAGTTATAGTGTTCTTGGGTAACCCTTCAAACCATTTCAGAGCTTCGCCAGTTATGCTGGATGCAAAATATTTGCACAATACAGCATCATGGTTTTCCCACTGTAGCACACACCTAACATAAGCCTTGATATGTTGAATAGCACAAGTAGTACCATCAAAAATACTGGTTAATGCTGGCAAGTTGTACTTTGGGGGTATTCCTCCTAACTGTACTTCTTGGGTGAATGGAGTTTTCGCAGCTTCTTCAATGGATTCATCAAGTTATCTTCTGCCTCCCTCTCTTCTGTTATTTAATATTCCCCTCTTTTCTGCTAACTCTCTTAAGATCTATTCATTCCTAGGAGAACTTTGCTCCATTTGCCTTTTCAGTGCAGCTTCCCTTCTTCTGCGTTCATGTCTTTCTCGCATTTCGAGATTTTGTTCTTATTCTTCTGCATCTTCATTCTGCCTTTTTCCGCGATTTTCTTCTTCACCTCCTTCCTGAATTCAAAAATGATTACGCCTTCTATTTTCTCCTCTGCGATTTTCTTCATTTTTCACCGTTTCTCTTCATTGTCTTTCTATTATCCTTTGTATTCTATCATATTCCTCATTGATATTATCATTGTTGCGATTTCTTGCGCGTCTCATTTCTCGATTATCATGATTATTTTGACGTATTGCTTCTTGAAACTCTTGTTCTTCCACTTCTGCTCTCAATATTTCTCTTTCGCAGGCTAGACGTTCCTGCTCAGCATAATGTCTCTCAATTTCATCCTCAATTATTCTTCGGTTTCTTTGAATTTTTTTCTCATGTAATATTCTCCTACCTTCTTCTCGATTTTCTTCACCATTTTGGTTATTTCCACCCTCTTGATTTCTATTATCACGTATATCATCCTCCGTCTCTCTTCGTGGAATGTAGCGATCGTTAATCATCTCTTCATCTCCATAATGCTGCTCTTAATTTGGATTTTGCATTTCCTCTCGAATATTTTCACCATCATTTCTCATAGGGGAATTTCGCCTTGTTTCTTCTCTAAATGATCGAGAATTTTATCTTGTTGTACGTCTTGATCTCCTATTTTGAAATCTCAAATTCTCCATTCTCAATTCATGATTTTGTCTTGTTAAATTTGCGTGTTCTTCCGCCTCTAATCTCCTTTCCTCTTGTATTCTTTGCCTCAATTCCTCTACTGCTTCATTTTCGTCATCTCCATGAATTAATCCTCCAACTACTTCTTGATCTCTTCTCTATTGTCTTCCATTTCTCAATTGTCGATTTTCTGCTTCTTCTATCGAATCTGATCGCCAAGTATGTACGCTCACCCTGTCACAATCCATAGTTCTTCCTTGTATCGGTGTTTGCTGATTTGGTTGTTGAACTTGATTTTCTCCATTATTCCTTGTTCTGTTGCTCCTTGTTCTTAATCTCGAAGATTCTCCTACTTCATTTGTCTCTTCTCCAACAAGTCTTCTACTCCTCCTTACGGTTGTTCTGATGTATTTTTTTTTCTAGCCATTTTTTTAGTTTTGATGTACTACTGTAAATCACGTAAAAATCTTCTCTAATTTCTTCAAATTCTTACAAATCACAATTTCAATCTTTGCTTAGAAACATCCATGTTTCTAGCGCCATTATGTAGTTATAGGAATTCCTACACTATACCCCTCACAAGAATTCACAATTATCAACACATATTTGAATATTAAGAACAACAATTTATTGATTAATTCTCAGAAATATTACAAGAAATGGAAGAAATCAAGAATACAATCGCTCACAAGAACTTTCTCTCTCCTCAAAACTTTTTCCCGACTCCAAAATTGATCCCTCTTTTCTGAGTCTATTAATTATCTTTATATAGGATAATTACATAGTGGATAACAGCAATCGAACGTGTAAAAGCACTAATCCAATTTAATTATGATCCTACACTAATCAAGTTTAATTCCCTAGATTCATTAAGTTCTATGAAATCAGGCCACTCAAAGCAATTGAACGTGTAAAAGCACTAATCCGATTTAATAAAGGTTATGATCCACTTGTGACTACTAGGATGTATCACTACAAGCAATATTCACAATTATGCTACTTGCAATCAGAAATTTATCACTTTTGCGTATAATAAACTCTAATCTAGCAATAGATATGAAAGTAAACTCAATCGATTCGCGACTCGATCAAACTAGCATTCAAATCATTTGATAATATTAATGGTGAATCATAAACGATAAAGCATGGAGACAAAACTAATTCATTGCATAAAACCCATATTTGGAAATCCAACTTATTCCTTAAACCAATAATAAAACTAGGTATTCATATCATAGGAGTTCATAACAAGAAGGAAGATACAACCTATCATGTTTCTAAACCCTAGAATAAAGTAGAAGTAGAAGATAAGATTTTTCTCCCAAAAGGAGAGATGCCCTTTAGGTTCAGAAAGCCTCCTCCCTTTTATAGCACGACAAGCATCCATATATCTGTTCGGCTAGGTCTCTGGGCAGCTCACAACTCTTCTCAAACTGGTCCCTAATATGTTAGGCCCACAACCCATTTAACACTTGGCTTGTCAGTTCCATAGAACTGACAACACATTTTTACATTCATTCACTTTCTCTTTGTATTTCTGGACTTCTTCCCTGTAAGAGTTCATCACCTAATATTCATCTAATAAGCAGTTTCACTTCATTGTTCTTGCGACCCATTCTTCATATTCTGTTCCATTCATTCATGTACTCGCCACCATTTTAATCTCTTGTTCTCTCGGATTGGCAGGAGCAACAATTCACCGCTGTCTTCTTCTCAACTGCACCAATGAAACCACTTCAATAGCAATATCATTCTGCGATTCAGCTCGTAACATTGTTCTCTGCAGATCGGTACCATTTCCTCATTAACCTTCCAACTCTACTTCACATACTAGTCACAACGCAACTTAATTCTTCCCCAGATTCATGTCCCCAGTTCCTCCTTGATCTCCACCGGCTCACAATTCCTCGTCCTCAGCCTGTTATTTCTCATACACAACATTATTGATAACTTCATCTCAACTTCAAACACCACCAGAGCAACAAAAGCCACTTCATTTGTAGTAACCACCAGTACCAGCTCAGCTCTAACACCTTGCAGATTTGCAAATTCTGAGCATCGCCTTCATGCCATACTCCCTGCAAACTCAGACCTACTTATGCTCTCATTCAAACTGTGCTTCCCTCTTTAGTTCAGCTCATTGAAGCATTATCAGTGCACAGACCCATCCTCTACACTTCCCTGTATTTGCAATCAGAACCATAAACCATTGGATGTACCTTCCAATTACAGATGCTCTGCATCAGCTCATCAGTTCAAACTCCTTTAGCTCCTGCACAACTGCAACTCAAATACAACAGAAGCTCAACCTTCCCTGACCAGCACAACATCTCAGCTTCACATCTGCAATAACCTCCAGCTCTACATCCAACATTCCATTCCCATTGCTACGTAAATAATCATCACCAGCCTGCATCTCTTTACAGCCTCTGATCCATGCCAAGAACCATCTCCAACTGCAGCTTCATACAATATCTATCACATCTCATCTCTTCCTTGTAATCCTAATTGCATTCATCTAATCCGTGCATTCTCAAACTCCACCTGTAACTTGAGATTACAACCACCAGTTTGTGGCCATTACAAGTTCACCTGTTATCTGCACCAGCACCGACACTAATCTCTACCATTTCATGCCTGCAAAACCTTTATCACAGCTGCCTGCAACCACTCACGGTACTCTTCCCATCTCAGTTCAACATGATACTCAATCGAGCCCTTCCAGCTTCTCAAACCCATTGCAACTCAGTAGCTTCACCCTAACTTCATGTACCAACCTCCATATCTTAGAAGAAGCTTAACTGACCTTCACAGCAACATCAGCTCCCAAATTCGCATCACTAACCCATGGAAATCATTCATAACTTCCTCCTATTCTTACTAACTATTGGTTATGTAGTACCAGAATATCGCCACAACGATATTCTCATGATAAGAACAACGCTTTCACGAGAAGGTCAAATATTCCTATAAGTATAAATGACATTATTCACGAGAGTGTCATGAGGATTCTTCAGCAACATTTGGCGAGCGTCACGGGGAAGCATCATAATAGTTGACGATTGAAGAGACATGTTATGAGAGTGTTGTTTCACGAGGATTACAAAAGTTAGCGAAGATTAATATTGCAAATACCACGATGAGATCGCAGAATATATCCGAAAGAAGGGGAAAACTTAGCTGTCACCCACTATGTAATTTCCTATATAAAGGGTTCAAGTAAGTCCAGATAAGGATGATGCATTTTTTAGAGTTGAGAAAATCTTGAGGAGAGAGAAAATCCAGAAAAGAAAGTTGTAATTCTGAGTTCGAATATTTTCTGTAAACATTTCTGAGATATAAATAATAAAAGTGTCGTTTAATTCTTTAATCTTCAACTAGTTTCACTTAGATTTTTATAGGATCTTAATAGGGGTGTAGTGTGGGAAATCCTGCTACTACATTTTGGCGCCGACTAAGGGGACTCAAGATCCAAAATCTCTGATTACAATTTGAAGATTTGGAGAAATTAAAGAAATGGCTGGAAGAAGGAGAAGAAATACATCAGAACCACCAACAATAGTGAGAAGAAGTAAAAGACTTGCAGGTGAAGAAACAAGTGTATTAGGAGAATCTTCAAGGATGAGAACTAGGAGGAATAGAACAAGGAATGAAAGGGAAAATTCAATTCAACAACCAAACCAATCAACATAGGTACAAAATGGAAGAGTGGATTATGATAGAGTAAGCGTGCATACATGGAGATCAGACTCAATGAGAGAAGAAACAAATCGACAATTAAGAGAAGAAAATGGAGTAGGAAGAAATCAGGGGGTAGAAGAAGAGTCGATTCATCAAGATGAAGATGAAACATCAGAGGAATTAGGGAAAAGAATACAAGAAGAAAAAAGGTTAGAGGCGGTGGAACGTGCAAATTTAACAAGACAAAATCATGAGTTGAGAATGGAGAACTTAAGGTTACAAAGAAGAAGATCAAGAAGTACAACTAGATCAAGTTCAAGGTCATTTAGAGAAATACCAAGGCGAAATTCCCTCATAAGAAATGATGGAGAAAATGTACAAGAAGAAACGCAAAATCCAAATAGAGGGCAATGCCAGGGAGAAGAGAGAGTAAATAATGATTATAACAATCCACAGGGGGAAACTTTAAATGGAAGACGAAATATTAAAAATCAAAGAAATGAAGATAATCAAGATGGTGAAGAAAATCACAAAGAAGGTAGAAGAATATTACATGGACACGAGCACGTCAGAAATCAAAGAATTATTGAGAATGAAATAGAGAGACATTATGCTGAACAGGCGCGTATATCTTGCGAGAGAGAAATACTGAGGGCATAAATGGAAGAACAGGAGTTTCAAGAGGCAATAAAGCAAAACAATCATGATAATCGAGAAAGAAGACGTACACAAAATCGTGAAAATGGCAATATTCGGAAAGAATATGACAGAATACAGAGAAGGATAGAAAGACAACAAAGAGAATTGGTGAGAAATGAAGAAGTTGGTGGAGAAGAAATTAGGAGACAAAATCAACTGCGAATTTTAGATAGAAATGAAGAAGAAAATCGCAGGAGAATAGAAAGTGCATTAAAAAGGCCAATAGAACAAAGCCCAACTGCAAATGAGCAAATTTTAAGGGAATTAGCAGAAATGAGAGGGATGATAAATAATAGAAAAGAAGGTGGAAGAAGGAAACTTGATGAAGCAATCGAAGAAGCAGCTAGAACTCCCTTCACACAGGAAGTACAACTAAGAGGAATCCCTCCAAAATGCAATTTTCCAACACTAAACAGTATTTTCGATGGGACTACTTGTGATATTCAACATGTTAAAGCTTATGTTAGGTGTATCTTTGCAGTGGGAGAATCATGATCTTGTTTTATGCAAGTACTTTGCATCCAGTTTGACTGGCGAGGCGCTAAAATGGTTTGAGGGATTGCCGAAAAATACTATTACTTCTTTTGATCACTTACAAGCTACATTTTTGGGTGCATACATAAGCAACAACTCTTCACGACCAGGTATCGAAGATGTGTTTGGATTAAAACAGAGAATTGGCGAGAGTCTAAAACATCTAACCCTAAGATGGAAGACAATGTGTAGTGAGATGGCGGGAAGAGTAGATGAGAGATATCTTATTTTGTCCTTCATTAATGCAATGTTTGCGACCAATTTGCTCTACATACAAATTTTCAGAATCAAAAACACCATCACAATGACTGAACTAAGAGAACTACAAGAAGAGTACATTGCTTTGGAAGAAAAACAAAATGAAATGGAGTCATACCCAATTGAAAACACCAGTTCTGTAGTGGCTAATGGAAGTTTGCTTCCCAAAATGATTAATAACGTGGCGAGCACCTCGCAATTTCAAGCAGAGAAAGTGGCGAATAATGACAAACAAAAGCTAGTGGCTATGGGAAGTCGTGATCAAGAAGAATTTGAAAGAATTATTACAATCGTGGAGGAAATAGTCAAATCCAAAGGCTTGACCAACCCCAATAAACTTATGGTGGACAAAAGCAAAATAATTTCAGAAATCAGGGGAGCATGAGAACCATATGGGAGGAGATTAAGATGTCACCCTTGAATGCTAGTGTAGAAAAAATATGGGAAGCTAACATTTTAATGGAAAATATACCCTCGCCATGGAACATGGGGAAGGAACCACATCCTAACACTCGTAATTAAAAATTATGTCCTTATCATCATTTTCATGGGCATTTGATAAATAATTGCAGAAATGTAAAAAGAATAATCTTAATAATGATCGATCAGGGGAAGCTAAATCATTTTCTAAAAGGGCATCAACAATCGCAACAATTGCCACCACCACCAGACGATCGCAGAATGACTAATGTAAAAGGAGCAGAAACTTTTGTTATAGAGGTTGGAACTAAAGTAAAGAATTTATTTTGTAATTCTATTGTGCATTCTTTCAGAACCATCGAAGAATTCCACAATAATGTCTTAAGTAGAGTCTTTGCCAGAGATATGGATGGAAAAGAAATAATGAATATAGCGAGAATCTCGCCATTAGAAGAGTGGCAGAAACAAATCCTTTCTTTTACAAAGACAAGAATTACGAGCTTCTGGCGAGAGCTGCATGATAACCCATTGGTGGTAAGGTTGGAAATAAAACCAACAAAACAAGCAGAAGAAGAAGAAGAAGAAGGTAAAGAAAACAATAACGAAATGGAAGAGTCTTGGGCCATTGATAGAATCCTAATTGATCTTGGCAGTTCCGTAGATATCTGTTCTACCACACCTACAGAACCATGGGTGGGAAAGATGAAGATTTGATACCATCGACATACCGAATCTATGGTTTTAATGGAACTGCCAACAAGCCTAAAGGGGAGATCACAATGAGAATTCCGTTAAGAGGAATGACTTCCAAGATTTTATTCTGTGTTGTCGATATTGAATCACCATATAACGCCTTGATTGGTCGACCTTGGTTACACAGGATATTGGGTGTTGCATCTACCTTTCATCAGTGCATTAAATTCCCTCATCCAAATGGTGTTGGAGTAATTAAAGGAGATTGGGGAGAAAATAAGAAATGTTATGAGATAGATATCAAGTCTTGTGAATAAAGAGCAGGGAAGAACAACAATTGGAAATACAGAATTAAGCAACAACAGAGAAGTGACAAATTAATGGTTGATTCAATAGAAAATCATGAAGAAGTAACTAACGAGTCTCTCGCAGATATCAATCAAATAATAAAATGCAGCAAAGGTACAGGTATAAAAAGCATAAAAGGAAGAAATGACAAGCAACTTGCGGAAAAACACTAAGTAAAAGAACAGATGATAAGGAAAAAGAGAAGAATGAAGTGATAGAAAGATGAAATATGACAAGCAGATCGCTAGAAGTGGAAAGGTAAAGTTGTTTTTTCTGTTTGAGTGAAGAAAATGAAAGTGAAAAAAAAAAAAAAAATTTATTGAGATTTGAAACTCGCAAGAAATTTTAAGAAACGCGAATATAATTTCGCAGAGATTAAGAGAACGAGACAAACCTTTATGGCGTGCACCTTAGTTCGCGAATACAATTTCTTAAGAGGCAAATGTAAGACCTACAAGCACGTCAAAAGGGGGTATCTCTTTATATGATTCAGGGATAAGGTTATACCGCTACTAGAACCTGAGTTATACAGATGTAGGGGTTAAAGAAAACCTATCCGGGAGAGAGATCTTGGATTTCCAGCTTTATAAGGTTATACCCTGGTTGGATGACTGAGAGTCTCTTCCAAGAAGTGCAGAGTATGATCAAGGTGCCGAGGTACACGGTTTAGCCAAGGATGCCCGGGACGGACGAACCTACCCTGTCCATCTTTGGTAAGTCTTGGCTACAATGCACTTGGCCTGAAGAAAACCCCACCTAGGGTGCAGTCTTGTAACTATAAGCCATATAGGCATAAAGGACAATAGGCTGCGAAAACAACTGGTTGTTGGTAAATCTGGATGGGAGGAGCTAGTTTTGTATGGCCGATGTGCCCTCCTTGAAGGGGCAACCAGGGGGAAGATAAGGGCGGAACCCTCCATTAGGGAGATGATAAGTGTCTTAAGACGGAAATGTCATGGGGCTCTAAGATCGCAAGATCATTTAGGCCTGTCATATTGTCGCGTAAATTATACAGAGGCAAAAATCCATAAGAGAAAAAAGTTAAGATGAGGTCAAGGGGTTTTTACACGCAAATGTGACGAGGCTTTGTTTTCGCGAGAAAACTTAGGCTCGTCATATTGTCGCAATATAATAAAGAAATAAAGATAAGACAAGATCAATGGGTCAATACATGAAAATGTAAAGACGTCTTGCGATCTTGTCGCGAAGAGAATACTATGGCAAAGTAAGACCTTTAAGTAGGAAGGCATGATAAGACCATAAGATCGTAAAAATATCAAGGTTTGCGACAATATCGCAGAAATTATGAAATTCGCCAAAATATTTGTTTATTAACTTTCTCATATTGCAGATGAATAATAGAGGCAAGTATGGGAATGAATAGAATGATAAAGATTATTATTCATCACCATATGAGAAATTTATATGGATATCAAAGCGCAGATAATTAGTAGATGCAAACTATATTGACCAAGTTATATTTGCAAAAAAGGAGGATGTTCTTTCATTCATACAGATAAAGGGACAAAGAAATTTACACATTAAATTGAATAAAGTTGCAGTAAATTGAAGAAACTCGCGATTGATTACATTAAAAAAGAAGAAGAAGTCAGACAGATACATTATTTCATTTATCAACATTGTTATCTTTATCATATTCTTCTTTTTCACCGGATTTCTCTTCTTCATTATCTTTGATGGGTTCTTCATCATCGCCAGAATTTGTTTCTTCGTCATTATTCTCTTCTTCACTTTCGTCAAAATCTTCATCAGAGTCAGAGACACCAAGATCTGGAATTATTGATGGTATTGCCTTTGCAAGATCAGGATACAAAAATGAGGAATTCCATGGTCGTCACAAACTTGATTAGTGGTATCATTACGAGTGATGAGGAGGGTTCTATTAAAATTTGCAGAAGTAATCTCAAATTGAGCTTTCAATCGCGAGTATTTATCGTTACGATCAGTAAGATCGTTCGTGAGTTGGTGATTAATATCTTCTAGTTCTCTCATCCTTACACGGCATCTATCTTCAGAATCTGCGAGAATAAGGCACCGTTAAGATGGAAGTTAAAATAAAATAAAATAATAGAGTGGTTAATAGAATAGAGTGGTTAACAACCTTCTTTCTCAGAAATCAAGTCCCTAATTAAGGCCGATTGATCAGCATGAAGACTAGCATCTATACCTAAATTATTCCTAGCATTATC
The DNA here is from genome assembly GCA_023529315.1 of Papaver bracteatum. Classification (NCBI taxonomy): domain Eukaryota; kingdom Viridiplantae; phylum Streptophyta; class Magnoliopsida; order Ranunculales; family Papaveraceae; genus Papaver; species Papaver bracteatum. Next base: position 2,317,928 of record JAJJWX010003262.1, read on the forward strand.
AAGAACCTGTCTTTGCCCAAGAAAACTCATCATCGCTAGTAATAAGAAGGCGAGAACGAACTTGAGTTTCTCTTGCAAGAAGATCTTTATTTTCGCAGAAGAGTTTATCTCTTTCCATTTGAACTTCGAGAAGAATTTTATGGAAATCTGCTAGAGTTTCGCTGCCATTTCTAATTTCTTGATCTTTCTCGTCAACAAGATCACTATTTCTACTTCTTAATCCATTGATCACTTCTTTTGATTCATGATAAAGAAGCTTAAATTTATTAGATAATCCTAAAGTGTGTCTGTGTTCAATGATCAGGAGATTAAACTTAAATTTAAGTTCCTCTATAGAGAGGGATTTAATTTGTTCGTCAGCAAAATTACTTAAGGAGTTATTAAGGCGAGCAAGAAGAGTATTATCATCTACAGGTTCAGGAAAGGTTTGAAGGAACGTAGACTCGTCAGTTAGACCATAAACATCTGCAAAAATGATTGCTTGGATAAGCTATATAAAAGAAAAAAAAAAAAACAAAAAGAAAGAAAAAGTAAATCATACCATAAAGTTGTTTGTTGGCATTGTTAAGATCCAAAATCTTGTTTATCAACTGAAGTTTGAGTTTCCAACAGTTTATTTTTCTCATGAAGCTCAGCAATTTCAGCCTCTAGTTTCTCTTTATCTTGGCGAAGGTTAACAACCTTTTTCTTAAATGAAGCACATTTATTATCTAAATCAGAACAGCAGACAAAAGAAGCTCTCCCAACCTGCAACAGAGTTTTATAAGTACACAAAATTTGACGAGAGAAATCTGGCGAATTAAGAAACAATTAAGAAAACATACCAAAATACCAAGTGCATTTAAGAAGCTTGGAGTTAGAGTTCCAGAAATTCCACGAAGAGAATTATTATCAGATAAGATTGGAGCATCGCACACTTTGACGAGCGCTTGAGCTATCCCATTAAGAGTCTCATCACCATACTCATTCGCAGTTCCACGAGAAGAATCGCCAAAAAGCATGGACAGTTGGGCCATGGAAGAATCGAGAGGAGAAGAATTTTTCACGAGAGGAACTTCTACGATATCGTCAAATTCTTCGATAAATTCATTATTAGATTTATTAATTGAATCCAATTGGGTATGTTGAGAAGAAGAATGCTGAGTTTTATTCTTCTTCAAAGGAGGCTCGTTGGGTTCTTTATCACGAGGGGCAGAGCGTCTTCCTTCACTTGAAACAGTACATTTCCCTTTACGATTAGTTGAAGGTTTCTCCTTAGGTTTTGTCTCTAAAGGTGGTAATTCTTCAATTACCTACAAAAACAGATAAAGATAAGAAATAGGGGCAACAATATATTGTTAATTAATAAAGGAATATTTCTTACTTCATCTGTGAAAGATCTAAGAGCTAGAAGAGTGTTGGGTTTCCTATATTTATGGTAATTAAGCTTCATTTTGGAAACCTATAAGATAACGGAAAAGTTAGCGAGAGTGTGAAGGAAAAAATAATAATAGCATAAGAAGATGAGAGAATATACATCGGAAGACCTATCAGGCCAGTTGAAAGTCCATGGTTCATAGTGAGAGAGATTCGCAGGAAGTTGGAGAGAACCGGATATATAAGGACCTTTAAGGCATAAGGGAAAAATAAACCACTTATCGTCATTAGAATGACGAGGGCCATCATTTGTATTGGTATGAAAATCAATATCTTGCATAAGAGCATTTTCATCAGTGACCTTCTTTTTATGCAAACGGACACCCCAACAAGTACTATCCCTTACCATGGGGAGTAACTGGTAATTTCGAAAGAAGTTATCTACAGTATACTTTGCAGGGATAATCGGAATATGTTTATATTTAAGACTTTTGTGTTCTTCGGAATATTGGGATCCTTTGCCAGCACCACGAGAGGCATATTCCAGTAATAATCTAATACAATCCCCGCCAAGTTGATACACCACTCGTGAAAATCTCTTATCATAAATTATTTGGTAAAAGAGTGGAAGTTCAGGGTTGTAGAGAGGAAGTGGAAGACCAGCTTCAAGTTTGCCTAATGAAACTATAATTTTTTCACGAGAACACTGGAAGTTAGAAAATAATTCAAGAGAAAGAACTGATTTGGGACTTTGATCTGGGATTAAAGATAAGTCAAATCCTTGATTTTTAAGTTTTTCTTGCATCAAATTGAAAGCAATAAGATTTTTAGCACCAGCAGCAACCATTTTGAGAGAATGAAAATGAAAGGAGATTGAAAAAATGGCGAAAGATAGTAGATGCGCGATTTGCGGGAAAGCAATGAAATTTGCAGAGAAGAAGAAGGAAAGAGAATGAGAAGAAAGAAAAAGAGAAGAATGAGAGAAGGTATTTATAGCAGAAGAAGTTTCTCGAGAAAATAAATATAGTTAATACAATGAAAGGACGTGAATGGTCAAATTATAGCGGTTTAAGATGACGTGTCGAAAAATATATGGATGATAAAATTATTTGAAGACAGCTGGTGAAAGGTTTAGAGACGTGTCAGAATAAAGATGGAGGTGAAAAGATAGGAGATTACGGCAATTTATTCTCACGATCTTTTCTTCTTCACAGAAAAGATGTGAGAATAGGCAAGATGTAGTACCAGAATATCGCCACAACGATATTCTCATGATAAGAACAACGCTTTCACGAGAAGGTCAAATATTCCTATAAGTATAAATGACATTATTCACGAGAGTGTCATGAGGATTCTTCAGCAACATTTGGCGAGCGTCACGGAGAAGCATCATAATAGCTGACGATTGAAGAGACATGTTATGAGAGTGTTGTTTCACGAGGATTACAAAAGTTGGCGAAGATTAATATTGCAAATACCACGATGAGATCGCAGAATATATCCTAAAGAAGGGGAAAACTTAGCTGTCACCCACTATGTAATTTCCTATATAAAGGGTTCAAGTAAGTCCAGATAAGGATGATGTATTTTTTAGAGTTGAGAAAATCTTGAGGAGAGAGAAACTCCAGAAAAGAAAGTTGTAATTCTGAGTTCGAATATTTTCTGTAAACATTTCTGAGATCTAAATAATAAAAGTGTCGTTTAATTCTTTAATCTTCAACTAGTTTCACTTAGATTTTTATAGGATCTTAATAGGGGTGTAGTGTGGGAAATCCTGCTACTACAGGTTACACGACTGGGGCTTTAGTTCGGGACTTTTATCGAGCACTCAATGTGCGTTTCTGTTGCTTCTACACACATGAAATTGTTGGTGATTTTTAATACCACTATATCTCCTTCCCTGCGTTATAGAATAAATACACAAATACCCATACTTCCCAAAGAATCACAGAATCTAAACATTCATACATCACAGGACTTCATCCCCTGAAACAATGGTAACAACATCAAATCTTCTTCCCAGTTCAACGGCAGTAAGAACTCCCATTCTTCCCAGATTTCTTTGCACAATACATCACCCAAATCAGTTCACTGTTGCTGCCAAAATTAGATTCAAATCAAACCCATTGTACAGCTTTGAACTTTTATCTTCAATCCCCTTTCTTAATCATCCAAAATTCATGACAGAAAGCACCCTTTCTTCCCTGCATTTCTTCCTACCAAAACAGACCCAGATAAATCTCGGACAAAACACACTTGGTCTTCTTAGCAGCTAAATTGTTTTCCTGAAATTCTACGACCCCTATTAACCAAAGCATACGAACTGTTGTAACTGGCAAAATAACTTGGTGCAGAGGCGTTTACACTTCAAATGATACTGCACTTCGACTCAGTTTTTTGTTATAAAGGAGGAGGTGCCCCCTTAACGAGCTTCGTTCTGTCTTTAGTGGACCTGTCAGATGAGTGTCCCTTATCCTCGTCTGGGATCCCAGTAGCACTTGCCTACGAAATGATGAATTTACCCATTTTGCACCTATTTCTTATTCTCTTGATCCAATGACTCCAAAATGCATGTAAAAGCAAAACAAAGCGTAATATACAAAAATACAAGAGAAATAACTAAGAAAAGCATAGGAAATCGATATTCAAAAGATGTATTTTAGGCTCCTATAAAATCCCCCCACACTTAATCTTTGCTAGTCCTCGAGCAAACAAAACAAAACAAAACAAAACAAAAATACAACAACTCTATCTCGTCGAGGCTACGGTTACTCTTAGAATAAATAACAAGCCTTTAAACCCCTAGGTGTCCCTAGTGGACGAGTTTTGGCCTCGTGAAGGTTTACAAGAGGTCTACCTACAAAACCTATATTGTAAACTTACTAGTTCTCCGAAAGGATATCATCCAACGTGCTAAGAAGATATAGAAATTCTTCACACTAGTCATAAGAAGTTAGACACAAATATGAACACAATCTCATTCTTAAAAGTTGAGAGAGAAATAACCATCCCCTATCGAAAGAAAGAAATTCGTGTTCGAAGTGATCGAAAGTCTCGACTCTACCTCACAAGTAAGGTTTTTCTGAAATTTCTCTTAATAATAAACAACTTTTTTATGGGTCACACATGTGTCCAGGTAGGAATGAAGAGATAAATGGTAGGAAGGCAAAACCCTACAAATTGTTTTGAAAACCCACATCTTTTATTCATTTTGAAAAACCATTTTTCTGACGATCTCTACGAAAGGAAATCAACCACTTAACGAAGGTGGGAATATGCTTACTTACCTCGTTATCCGTTCGACGTGAATTTAGCACCACTCTCACATCATCCATAGAAACGTCTTCGGTCTTCAATACTTGTCTTCATCTTCGTCTTTGGTATTCAATGGACGAATCCTTGTCTTCATCTTCGTCTTTGGTCTTCAATCCTTGTCTTCATATTCGTCTTTGGTATTCATCTTCGTCTTTGGTATTCATCTTCGTAGAATCTTGAAAATGTGATTTTTTCCACTAATTCCTTGTTGCTTGAAACTTCATTATGGATATTCCTTCTTTCCATTGGCTTTATTCAAAGAACAAAACTAAAAACAAACCAAAATATGATACAACACATTTTTCTTGTCTTTTTTTTTTTTAATTAGAAATGAAATTCTTTTTAATATGATAATAAGATTCTTACAAAACCTTGGTTGGTAGCCTAGCAACAAGCTGAGCTCCAACACCTTTTTGAATAGCTACACCCAATCTATGAAAAATAAAACTACCTACACCACTACTAGCATCATTACAAACTAAACAATTCTTCAAACGCTTAAAAAAACACAAGGTATCCTCACTAAGCTCTCCCAAAGTAGAGAAAGCTAGAACTCCCAAGCCATAGCCATGTGAAACAAATTTTTCCAAATATTTAGTATGTTTACGTGAAACATCATTCAAAATAGCTTTGCCAATGACGAAAGTACGAACACCTTCTCCAGTAAAGGGTGATACACCTGTGACATCCATACAAACATCCTTACCATTATCCCAATTTAAAACAAGGATGTCTGCAGGACGTAAATCTCTATCATCATCCGACAAAAACCCAAGAAAAAATTCCTTACGAGCAGGTACACCGGCCATGTAACAAATATCGGCAATTACATCACGAACAAGGTCATGTCGAAACTTGAGTCCAACATCCTTAGAACAATGGAGCGCATGATCACCGAAAATATCCATAGATTTGTTACAGCTTGGGAACGAACTATTATCCACAAATAATGGGATACCAAGGCGATAACAGAGTACAGCACGAAACTGTCTTGGACCAAGGCATTGGTTAAGACCACTAATAGGTACCGCCATAAGATAATCATGTGCATGTTTGACACGGTTGCACTGCCACAGAATGGAATCTCTTGCAGGCATAGAAAATTGGTTGGGGATTTGCTTCTTAACATCATCAAAATAAGTAACTGCCAGGGAATTCATAGAAGGGGGGGCAGTATCATTGACGCGAAAGCTAGAAGGAAGTCTACATACCTGAATAAATTTCTGAAGAGATAACTGATAAGCAGAGCCTTTATCTGAGGGGAATAGGTTACCAAGTATTACTTTTTGCACCGGAGCAGTCTGGCTCTGAGAAGCAAGATAACAATAAGTGCGAGTATCATCCATATTATAAATACCCAAACCACCATCTTTGATCGGCAAAGTAGCTAATATCTGCTGCAATGGCCCAGACCAGCCATAGTATTTATACAAGAAAAATAAAACAAATACAAAATCAATACAAAACAAAATAATAAAACTAATAATGAACCTAACAAAATTTGCTCTCGTCTTTTTTTTTTTTTCTTCTTCTTCTTGTTTTCATTTTTGTTTTTCATTTTTCATTTTTTTGATAAGGGAACTAGCATAATGATAACCATGTCCCAAATAAAGATAAAATAAAGATAATACAAATAAAGATAAAATAAAAAGTACAAAGGCCATGGTGTAAGTACTTTAATTACCACTTAATTCTTCACAACTTGTATGTCTCGATATCATAAACTTCTTGAATTCTCATCTTGATAATCTTTACTCTTGTACAATAGTCTTCAACTTGTAATAATTATGCTCCTTGTCTTGTTGCTTTACTTGAATTTGAAATCTGATCATTTCTGTATCGTTGCTTGTAAACCTTGAACGTCTTCAACTTTCCTTCGAATTTGTGATGCTCCTATTGTTGATGATGATGGTGTTTCTATGGACCTGTTTGTGTAGAGAGATAAAGTGGATGGTGCTAACTGCGAACAAAATTACAAGTGATATGTAAGTTAGCAATTCGATGTCACCATCATGATTGATAAAATAGCACTCAAGAGATCAAATTAGTGCTTATAGTTGTAGGAAGTTGGGTAGCTCACCATTCTACCCGGAGTTTACGTATGGTGACACACACTCTAAAAGCACATATTTAGACAGGTACAAAAATTAAAGGTCGGTGCCTCTCATGATGTAACATGGGTAGTATCCACTATAGGGGACCACAGCTCTAATAACGAATTCAATCTGCATCTTATTTTCCACTGGCATGGTTAAATCCAACTTTAACTCTCATATAAGTAAGAAACCTGATCACATTCTCTGTCATCTCTAAGTTCAGTCACTCTTATGAGAATCTTGATGTAATCTTAGCGACATGTATACTATATGACTCTAAACTAACTACAAGTTGGAGTTTTCATTCACTAATTTACACAAAAGTTGAAAATTCTGAAAAATTTACAATGCAAATGCTTAACCACTCCCCCACACTTAAACTTTACATTGTCCTCAATGTAAATTGAATCGTCCAAAGAAAGTCAAGGTGGGAAATCATATAATGATAATGTGACAAGAAATCATAAAAAGTAAATACAAAACAAGAAAAAGATAATAACAAGACAAGAAATAAATACAAGACAAGAAATACTCATCCAATGGGTGGCCTCCCATGCAGCGCTTGGTTTAAAGTTATCAGCCCAACTATATCCTTGCAAGATTCATTCCCCATACACCAATAATCTGAAAAGTTGGGGACCCTTCCATGTAACCTGTTTTGTAAACAATCGCTTCGCACAAATATTAGTACAAGAAAATAAAAGCGAAGCCATCAACCAATAAAAGTTTCCCCCACACTTATTCTTGTTTACACTTGGAAGTGTATAAAGAACATAAAATTCAGGAACTTTTATGGTTTCTTCTTTGCAAACCTGCATAATATGAGAATCAAAGGTCTCTAATGGAGGAAATCGAGAAACAAAGTCATTCAACAATATTCTCGAAGCATATACATTCAAACCAATAAGAGGTAAATGAGAAGAGTTAATAGGCAAAGGGTTAGAAAAACCTTGCAACTCTTGTATTATAGTATCCTCTTCATCCTTAGAAACGTCAATTGAATTACTTACCTCTTGCACATCGTGGTCCTCTATTGAAAGTTGCAACGATTCTTCATTCGTTTCTTCCTTAACCAAAGTCTCGACATCAACATATTCGTTACAATATTTTACATGCTCAATTATGTCTCCCACAATATTGGTCAAATCAGTTTCATTCTCAACATACCCCTCTTTGTTGAAAGGCACATACTCTTTTGCAGATCCAAATTTCACTATGAGGAATTTTTTTAGAACACTCAAAAATGCATCATCCTCAAGCTCCACCCTTTGAATAAACTCTTGACCATTATTAAGATCAGTGCTTGATTTATCTACAGAAGTTTCATCATAGTCCTCTTCGTCTTCATCTTGATCCCAAAAAGATTCCACGGTACACCTTTGGGAAATCTCACCATGAGTTGGTTCAAGCAATGTATGTTCATAATCACCATCATTTTCATAGTTAATATAAGATTGGTTCTCACTGAATTTAGTGTTTCTAGTCTCAAACTCATCCTTTTGAATAGGTGAATGATAATTATTAAGATAAAGAGTTGAGTTAACTACATAATTATCAACGAAAGACCCAAAGGTTCGCCTTTTTCAACATTAGCATCAATCAAATATTCATCATAAACCACATGCACATTAGAATAGTTATTGTTTTGAAAACAAAGTTATTCTTCATACCTTTCTTCCTTGTAATCATCAATGCTTCTTCGTAAGATAGCCATACCTTCACGAAGTTCTTGGAGTTGCTCGTCTGTAGCCTCTTTATCTTTTTGAAACTTTTGTCATATAAAGTTGGAAAAGTTGTCTAACAAATTAGAGACTTGTTGTTCACGAGCATAAGAATCCTTCAATCCTTGTGGTTGTTCAGACACATCCCCTCCGTAAGGTTGTTGATACGTATGAAGACCACAAGGTTCCATGGAATATTGGTCATAACTAATGAATTGGTTTTGATTGTACCCATGGAATGGTTGGAAGTTGTCATGTTGTTGAGGTTGTTGGAAACCGTATCCATTGTTCCAATATGCTCCATCCATGAGAAATAAGTACCTGAAACACGATTCTGAAAACAAGGTTAAAAACAGAAAATAAAACAAAATAAAAATAAGAAACCAAAAACAAGTGACAACCGCTGCCTCCTCGGCAGCGGGGCCAAAATTTGATCGCAGTCGTAGGCGTCAAAAATAAATTACACTACAAGCACTACCCATAATTATACTACTTAGAATCAGAAATTTATCACTTTTGCGTATAATAAACTCTAATCTAGCAATAGAGATGAAAGTAAACTCAATCGATTCGTGACTCGATCAAACTAGCATTCAAATCATTTGATAATATTAATGGTGAATCATAAACGATAAAGCATGGAGACAAAACTAATTCATTGCATAAAACCAATATTTGGAAATCCAACTTATTCCTTAAACCAATAATAAAACTAGGTATTCATAACATAGGAGTTCATAACAAGAAGGAAGATACAACCTATCATGTTTCTAAACCCTAGAATAAAGTAGAAGTAGACGATAAGATTTTTTTCCCAAAAAGAGAGATGCCCTTTAGGTTCAGAAAGCCTCCTCCCTTTTATAGCACGGCAAGCATCCATATATTTGTTCGGCTAGGTCTCTGGGAAGCTCACAACTCTTCTCAAATTGGTCCCGAATATGTTAGGCCCACAGCTCATTTAACACTTAGTTTGTCAGTTCCATAGAACTGACATCACATCTTTAAATTCATTCACTTTCTCTTTGTATTTCTGGCCTTCTTCCCTGTAAGAGTTCATCACCTAACATTCATCTAATAAGAAGTTTTACTTCATTGTTCTTGCGACCCATTCTTCATATTCTGTTCCATTCATTCATGTACTCGCCACCATTTTAATCTCTTGTTCTCTCGGATTGGTAGGATCAACAATTCACCTCTGTCTTCTACTCAACTGCACTAATGAAACCACTTCAATTGAAATATCATTCTTCAATTCAGCTCCTAACATTGTTCTCTGCAGATCGGTTTCATTTCCTCATTAACCTTCCAACTCTACTTCACACCACTAGTCACAACACAACTTAATTCTTCCCCAGATTCATGTCACTAGTTCCTCCCTGATCTCCACCGGATCATAATTCCTCGTCCTCAGCCTATTATTAATCATACATAGCATTAGTGATAGATTCATCTCAACTTCAAACACCTCCAGATCAACAAAAGCCACTTCATTTGCGGTAACCACCAGTACCAGCTCAGCTCAGCTCTAACACCTTGCCGATTTTCACATTCTGAGCATCGCTTTCATGCCATACCCCCTGCAAACTCAGACCTGCTTATGCTCTCATTCAAACTGTGCTTCCCTCTTTAGTTCAGCTCATTGAAGCATCATCAGTGCACAGACCCATCTTCTACACTTCCCTACATTTGCAATAAGAATCCTAAACCATTGGTTGTATCTTCTAATTACAGTTGCCCTGCATCAGCTCATCAGCTCAAACTCCTTTAGCTCCTGCACAACTGCAACTCAAATACAGCAGCAGCTCAACCTTCCCTGACCAGCACAACATCTCAGCTTCACATCTGCAATAACCTCCAGCTCTACATCCAACATTCCATTCCCATTGCCACCTAAATAATCATCACCAGCCTGCATCTCTTTACATCCTCTGATCCATGCCAAGAACTATCTCCAACTGCAGCTTCATATAATGTCTATCACATCTTATCTCTTCCTTGTAATCCTAATTGCATTTATCTAATCCTTGCATTCTCAAACTCCACCTATAACCTAAGCTTACAACCACCAGTTTGTGGCTAACATGTTCACATGTTATCTGCACCAGCACCAGCACTAATCTCCATCATTTCATGCATGCACATCCTTTATCACAGATGCAACCACTCACGGTACTATTCCCATCTCAGTTCAACATGATACTCAATCGAGCCCTTCCAGCTTCTCAAACCCATTGCAACTCAGTAGCTTCACCCTAACTGCATGTACCAACCTCCATATCTTAGCAGCACCTTTACTAACCTTCACAGCAACATCATCTCCCAAATTTTCACCACTAACCCATGGAAATCATTCACAACTTCCTCCTCTTCTTACTCATGGTTGGTTACAAGACTGGAGATTTAGTTCGGGACTTTTATCGAGCACTCAATGTGCGTTTCTGCTACTGCTACACACATGTAATTGTTGGTGATTTTTAATACCACTATATCTACTTCCCTGCATTATAGAATGCACACACAAATACCCATACTTCCCAAACAATCACAGAATCTAAACATTCATACATCACATGACTTCATCCCCTAAAACCAGTGGCGGAGCTAGGAAGTTGGATAGGGGGCGGGGGGCTAAAAATTTTTTTGCCGAGCAATGAGTTTGTTGCGGCCGCAGGATACAAATATTTTTTTAGCCAATTTAGCACCTAAGGAACAAAATCTTTCTCCATTTAGGCATCAATTAGTCGATTATCGGTATAAAATACTAACTTTGATTACCAAATACTATAATTATACTTCTCTTGAGAGGGGAAATCCTTACCTAATAGATAATTATCATCCATAATCGCATTCAATTCCATTCAAAACTAAAATTCCACCCACAGATTCACCTAGTTTTCTCTGTTCAATGTTCCAACACTAACAAGCACCTACCATATACTTAAAAAATTGGAATATGGAAGAATAGTTTTGTTAGACATGTAATTGGGCTAGGACGTTGGGCATGGATAGTTGGGCACTTGGTCTCTTAACAGACTTGGTGGACTAAATTGATTGAGGTGGTGGACTAAATTGGTTTGGCAGGTGGACTAAATAAATAAAAAATCAAGACTAAAGGGTAAAATTACATACATGTGATAGTTTTATCAGAAAATGGGGTGGGCCACAGCCAGGGTTAGCGCCCTTTGCTTCCGCCTATCCCTAAAACAATGGTAACAACATTTTCTTCCTAGTTCAAGGCATTAAGAACTCCCATTCTTCCCATATTTGTTTGCACAATACATCACCTGAATCCGTTCACTGTTGCTTCCAAAATTGAATTCAAATCAAACCCATTGTACAACTTTGAACTTTTGTCTTCAATCCCTGTAGTTTCAGGAATTCCCACACTACACCCTATTCAAGAATTTATCAATATTTATGACATAACTTGAAGATTAAAGACACTTTTTCATTAATATGGTCTTAAGGAAAAAAGATCAAGAACACAGAAAACTTGATAAAGATTTTCTCTCTCCTAAAAACCTTCCTAGCTCTCAAAAATTCAACCCTCTCTCTGGAACTATTCATTTCCTTTATATAGGCATTTACATAATGGATTACAGCTCATTTACAGTTAAGATTCCCTTTAATTTCGGATCTGAGTTCTTGCGATAAATCGCAGTTAGCACCGCCTTATTCATTCGCAAGTCTTATTGGTTCGTCGCAGAAATGTCACACTTTACTCATGTTTCTGTCGTTTTTATCTGATATGTCATTCCTTACGTCACTCTGAGACATGTCGCAGAATATCATTGATGTGTCGCGGAACTGTTGTTTATTTCGCAAGAATATTATTGTGACAATATTCTGATCCTACATCTTGCCTCTTCTCATATCTTTTCTGCGAAGGAGATAAAGATCATGAGAATTTAAGTTTCTTGATTTGCCGCAACTCCTTACTTTTTACCCGACAAAGTTCCATATTTTACGTTTTACCGTTGGCACGTGTCAATCTTTACTTTTTTACCGATAAACCCGGTTACCCATCCTTCATCTATAAATAGATGTCCCACTCGAGGAAAGATTTTCTTTCGTCATCTCTCTTTTCTTCAACTTCTTTCTTTTTTGTCTGCAATTTTTTCTTTCCTAATATCCTTCCTGCTGCTGCTCTAATGGAGACTCAAAGGTATGTTCTTATCTTGAACCTTATTTTGTTCATGTTTCATCATTTCTATCGCCTGATTTTCTTTATAATCCCCATATTCTATATTATCCTTTTCAGTAACACTACTTCACAGATTAAGATTACTGTCAAAAACCCTAACCCTAAAGTTTCTCAAAAAAGGCGTGTTGGAAAGGCGAAAAGATCTGAGAATGATAAGGTAGTAAGAAACACTTATTTATTTGAAATAACAATATTGTTGCCTCTGTTTCTTATCTACATTATTATTCTTGGGGTGAAGAAAATATTTCTAGACCTCTTAAGCGTTCTCGTCAAATTAAAGCTCTTCCAGATGAAGTGGATATTCTTGATTTCTTGCCTGCAGACCCTGTTCCGCCGCAAGATAAATCTTCTCCTTCTTCTCGCGTAAATTCTAATATTAACACCACTACTACTTCTTCATCAATTCCAAATGAACCTATTGATGCTAATATTTCCACCAATATTTCAAGAGTTGCAATGGATGAATCTTTAATAACTGAAACTAAAGTGAATGAATCAGCAGCCAATGATCCTGCGATTAATGAAACTGTGGTGAATGAAACCACGGTAAATAAAACTGCGGTGAATGAAGCCGTGATGAATGAAGTTGCGATGAAGGATGTTGCGGTGAATGAGACTGTAACTACGACTAACAAAATTCCTTCTTCCACACCTACTACCGTGAGTGATTCTAATCTTCAAGTTATTGTCGCCAAAGCTGTAGGTACTGAATATCGCAAGATAATAGTTCACGAGTATTAGGAGAAAAGAATTATAAAATGATACGATGATAGAAGAAGCGCGAAGAAATATGAAGTTTTGCGAGTATGAGTTGCGATA